>JAKGSA010000217.1:316736-362000 GCA_033558755.1 Philaethria dido | reverse complement strand
TAACAGAATGCAAGAGAATGCCAAACGAGTTTCGAAGTTATGGCATGATCGTCCAATGAACGTGTTAGAGACCTTGCCATCTACTGGACTGAGTACGTAGGAAGGCACAAACACTTGCCTACACTGCCTGTCACCAACAAATCGTCGTTTGAAAGCTCTCTACTAGATGTCTATAGTGTGCTTTTAGTTATATTAAGCTTAATGTTACTCATTATTTATTTTATTTGTAAATTAATTTAATTAATTATAAATGTTTTGTTGAGAAACGCATTTAAAGTTACTGTAAGTAAGAAAAAAGATGATTAGTATGTAGGTTGTTATAATTAAATGGTTTTTGTTAATATTGTGTTGTTTTAATTATTATTTTAGTTTATTTGTTGATACATAAAATTAATGATTTACGCTATATACGTATTTTTCAAAAGACACCATTGCTTAAATATAAAAGCGGAAAAAGACAGTTAGTAAGCAATGAAGCTATCAATAAAAATTATTGTAGTATATTCGTATCCCAAATATACAAATAACTTACCGCGATGGATTTTATTTTCTAGAAATAAATATTATCATGGAATATGTAAATGGGCAGCAACTGTTATTAAGTTGTTCTTGACTATTCTATTTATAAAACGCAGAAGTTGTATGGAAAAGAAAAATATTAAAATAAATTAAAAGATGTTTGTATATTATATTAAGGTGAGTGTGGTCGAGTGGGATAGAGTCAGGTTGTTAACTCGATAGTTGCAGATTCGAACCCTCGAGTATGCCTACCATATATATATATATATACAAAGTATATACAGTTCCAAAATACATATAGTTCCAAAATACATACAGTTCCAAATTACATCCAGGTCCAAATTACATACAGTTCCAAATTACATACAGGTGGAAATTACATACAGTTCCAAATAAACTACAGGTCCAAATTACATACAGTTTCAAAATACATACAGTTCCAAAATACAAACAGTTGCAAAATACATACAGTTTAAGAATACATACAGTTATAAAATACATACAGTTCCAAATTACATACAGTTCCAAAATACATACAGTTCCAAAATACATACAGCTCCAAAATACATACAGTTCCAAAATATAGTATACAGTTCCAAAATATATACAGTTCCAAAATATATATAAATCCAAAATATATATAAATCCAAAATATATATAAATCCAAAATACAGTTCCAAAGTACATACATTTCTTTAGAACTGTATGTACTTTACAAAATACATACAGGTCTAAAATACAAACTGTTCCAAAATACATACAGTTCCAAAGTACATACAGTTCCAAATGTTACATACAGGTATTTGGTTACATACAGGTGTAAAGTACATACAGTTCTAAAGAACTTTATGTACTTTGGAACTGTATGTATTTTGGAACTGTATATATTTTGAAACTGTATATATTTTGTCTTGTGACCAAACCTAGGAAATAAAAAATTCCATTTCCTGGTAGTGGGAATCGAACCCACAACCTGTCGCATTTACAGTCGCACGCTTGTGCCTCTGCATCACGACAGGCGTTCAAATCCAAAAAGTACAAATATCTATAATATTATAACAGTAAAGTGAAATGAAATGATATACCAAGACAACTCAGCGAAGATTTCGAAGAACAGAGTTTACATTTCTTTATGAAGTGGCGTAGTCTGTATGTATTAGAGTCATCAAGACGACAAGTTCGAATCAATTTTGAAAAAAAAGTACAATTTACAGAGGCAAATACAAATATAATTTACTTCGACGTTGGGTACTGCCATTTAACGTGACATGCGTTAACATATATTTCGCTTAAGTTTTTCAATTCTGGACGAATGACGTAAAGGATCGGGATAGATGAGTCACCAGCCCGGCCTTAGCACGGCATTGACTCGCATTAACAACAATATTTGTCGCAATTGCAGGGTCGCGGCGTTAGAGCGAATTCGGCGATTATATCTGAGGCCGTTAAGATGATTGATGCAAAAATACGTTTGGCAATGGCTCATAATGTATTTTTCCGCTAGATTTATAACGGTGTTGAGTAACAAGTTGTTTTGACTATTGAGTTGATCGATGCTGTCGTGACAGTGTACGAGGTGCTAATTTTTGTATTGTTTTATATTGATTTAACAGGTAACAAGTAAATGTGACAATTTCCATAATTTGACTCGTCGAATTAGAATGATGCTAATGCATGGCTGTATTTATATGTAACAATATGAATACAGCCCTATATACAATGAAGGCTGTTACTTGTAAAGGCCGTTAGTATGATATGATATCAATAAAATTATTTACATGAGATGTATGTACTAGAGATACACAATTCGATGTATTACGTGCTAAATATTTATATATTTTTGATCTTAATGTACCTCATGTTTTATATTTATTGGTTTTAAAATTCTATCTCATTTTTTATGCATAAAATCTATTAATATTCTTATTCAGGTTTTTGAGAATTGGATGAACAACATGAAATTCATATTGTTGAATTTCAAATTATTTTTTAATGAAGGAAGCAAAAGAATGAATTTGAAGTTCAATACTATAGGTATTGACATATGTATATTAAGGAAAAAGGATTTACTACAATTTTTATTACACAAAAAAGTACACATAAGTTGCGTATTGTCGTTTTTAAAAGAAATTCGGTAAAATTGATTAAAAAACCTATAATAGTGAATAATTATCAACATATTTAAACTTTTTATGGACGTCATAGGCATGTAGGAAGCAATCATCATGCCATACTCTGTACCCGGAAGGTAATGTAAGGTTAAGGCGGTTAGGCGACCTGTTGACCACGTAATAACCCACTTATCAGGATGAACCCGCGAGGTCGGATCGTATGTCTTTTGTATTATCGAAATAGTACTACATACTATTATTTTTTATTTATAAAAGTTCATATTGTCTATGCTATCGTTAGTTTTAGTAATTTAATTTTATGAATTTATTTTATTAACACAATATTTAAAAAAAGTTTCTATGAAATTCAGTCTATTAACGGAACTAAATTGGACTTTTATTTATTTTTACTTTTCAATAGACCCCATAGACCACGTAATATACATATTGCCTTAGCATCGCGTATGTAACTTTATAGAAAAATGTTTTTTAGATTTTTATAACGTTATTATAAAAATAGAGCTTCTTCCTTTGCATAAACTTTTAGATTCCTGCGTCCGCATAATCTATATATAAATACGTGAAGCAAAAAATTTTGCACCCCTTTTTCGAAAATTACGCGACTGCAGAAGCATAAAACTTGGCACACTTATAGTTTATATAGCAAAGGAGTGCAAAATGCTAACTTTTTTTAAAATGTTACACACACTACTATGCGTAGGACATCCATGTTTATATAAAATGACATTTACGAGTACATTGCTAAAGATAACGCGTTGTTAACGCGTCAACGTTGGGCCACTAGTTTAAATAAAAAGGGATAAAAAAAGATATTGCATTAGGCAGTAAATTTGTCAATTGTCAAATGCGGAAACAAAAATATTAAAAACTAAAAACAAATACTTTGCTTAATAAGACATAATCTCCTAGAACTATCGCGTGAAGTTAGTCACATTTGAACTTTGCTGCGAGACACATAACGTCTATCGTACCACATATTTAAGAAATATATATATTTTTTTTAACTTCACGCTGTATCCCGCATATATCAGGGTAGGCAGAGGGAACCTGAGAACCTAGTGTTAAGACACTCCGTTCTCTTACAACAATTCCGTTCCCCACTTTCCGCCGAATTGAGGCATTGCGTACTCAGTGGCGGAACTCAACGCCGCGCTTTGCCTTGTTACCAAACCCAGAAAATGAAAATAATAACATTTCCTGGAGTGCGAATCGAACCCACGACCTGTCGCGTTTACAGTCGCGCGCTTGTGCCTCTGCGCCACGAAAGGCGTAAGAAATAATTATTAAGTATATATAATGAGTATTGTTTAGGTACACCAAGGTGAAAAACTCTTTGACATATTTTCTAATTTTCCACACTTAATATAAATTAAAGTATTTACTTTTTATTGTACATAAAAAAATATTAAAATATATATACATAACAGGTGCAACAGTTTTTGACTGTAAATTGTTTCACCGTTCGTTTGCATCTTCGAAACCCCTCGGAGAAATGATTATATTCATATTACTTTTATTAATCGCTGTAATAAGACACACCACACGCAGCACGACGTAGAGTTCCGTCACTTAACATGGAATTTCTCGATGTCAGAATGTAACGATATGTACTATAGTACTTATCGAAACAAATTAATTATTGTATATTATTAAATATTTGTTTACTGATAACCGCTGTCAGTGGAGCAACTCAATGTTACTTAGCGTCACTGAGGCCGATGTCCTAGGCTTAGTTGAATTGCTATGGCGGTGTTAGTTGGTTGTATCGAGTCTGAAGCCGTCTTGCATTGCGTAAGCGATACTTGTATGGTGGATGATGGTTATACGACTTGCGACACCTGACCGTAGGGGTTCGGTGAGCTTTATAGTTTACTGATAACCAATGTCGGTGGCGCAACCCAATATTGCTTAACGTCACTGAGGCTTATGTTTTAGGCTTCGGTGTACTGCTGTAGCGGTGTTGGAAGGTTGTATCGAGTCTGAAGCTATCTTGCGTTGCTTTTTTTTTTTCGGTGTACTGCTGTGGCGGTGTTGGAAGGTTGTATCGAGTCTGAAGCTGTCTTGCGTTGCTTATGCGATACTTGTATGGTGGAAGATGTTTATACGACTTGCGACACGCGACCGTAGGGGTTCGGTGAGCTTTATAGTTTACTGATAACTGATGTCGGTGGCGCAACCCAATGTTGCTTAGCATCATTTAGGCTTATATTTTAGGCTTTAGTGAACTGCTATGGCGGTGTTGGTTGGTTGTATCGTGTCGGATGCTGTCTTGCGTTGCGTAAGCGATACTTGTGCGGCTGATGATATTGATATAACTTCATTTCTGTTATTCTACACCATTGATGAAGGATGAATGGGTATGCGATGCTATCATGTCCCATGCGTTTTGAAGTACGTTTTAGAAGCATCCTTATGAGGAGCGCTATACTATTATGTTTCGAAACTTTGGAGTACGTAGTAGTGTCCGCCAGTTTGTCTAACGCCTTGGTGGTGGAGCACTTGTGACACTCGACTCTTGATGTTTAGCGATACTACGGCTTGCTGGTATCAGACTTCGGCAGCACCTGACCGAGTTCAAGTGTTAGTTTAGACAAACGACTGCCATGATTGCGCTGTGCGTGTATATAACATAGACGGCCGCCTGGTGGTTGTGCGTCCGAATTGATATGCGAACCAACGACTTATATTGATCTCACAAATCAATCAACGACTTATATTGATCTCACTAATCAATCAACGACGTATATTGATCTCACAAATCAATCAACGACTTATATTGATCTCACAAAGCAATCAACCTCACGTATATTGATCTCACAAATCAATCAACACTACGAAAATTGATCTCACAAAACAATTAACATCACAAACCGAATCATAATATTAAAATGCATAACAAAAACTAAAACCTTTAGAAAGATAGAAAGAACAGCTAACTAATAATTGATCATTTGCTTAGGCATTGTAAGTATCATATATGTTGACTGTTACGTTGCGTCCCGGAGAGTTTATAAGACTGCGTGGTTTTTGCAAAGTTCAATCAGTCAGGCAGGAATTCATGGTTCGTGGCGGGGCGGGGCTACTAGCTATCTTTCTTCTTATTATGACTACAATGGATAAGTATATATAAGTGGTAGATAGATAGGACGCGTTTACGGTTTTTCTTTGGAACGAGCTGTGGGTGATTTCAACGGAACGTCGATGATATAATTATTACTATAAACGTTTCTGATGGCTAATTAATACAAACCGATACCTTTTGATGGCAAATTTATAAATGGGGAATTACCTTTTGATGGCTAATATGCGATATTTATATATTACGATTGGAACTTTCTTAACACTTTTACCTCTGAATCTCTAAAAGATCATGGATTATTTACGAACACAACAATAAAGGATCCTAACCACTAGACAAATCATGAGCCAAGGCATGATAAATAAATATATTTTATTTAAAAGGCAAATAACAGTTACAAGGCGGAAAATAGAGAACCGAGTGTCATGACGATGAATCAATGATTATATAAATGATAACACGCCTTGGGAATAAAATGCTCGATCCAGTCTATTTCTATTGAGATTATTGACTAAAAAAAAGTCCCGCTGAGTTTCTTGCGTCAGTTCTTCTCAGGTCTGAGGCATTAATTTTACTGAACCAGTAGTAAATTATTTGACGTTCAAATAATGAAACATGTAACTTCTTACTTTAAATAAAAATATTTGACTTTGACTTTGACGCGAAGTTCTCTCTGGCTGACACCGGTATGCGGAAAAGTGAAATTAAAAATGATTATTGTGAACAAAGTAAAAAAAATACACAGGGATTACACTTAAACGAGTTTAGCACATACAATTTAATTCATGACAATTTATATACAATATTAGCTGTCTTCATAAAATATTTTTATTACGAGCATTCCACTGTTCATACAGAAAGTAGTTTCTTTGTTAAGTCTTAAGCCTTTGTTAAACGCAAATGTGATTCCCTTTTATTAAGGAAGTACGTGATTTAGTGTATTACCTACCAGCGATGACGACGTGTTATAAATCTAAGAAAATGCGCAGTACCTATTTCATGCTTTACCTATGCAGTTTATAATAATACAAATATAGGATGAATAAAAGACTAAAAAATAATTAATGTATAATCCACTAAATAAAATTAAACGTGTTTACTTAAAAACATCTTAATCAGATGTGGGTTCGATTCCCACTCCAGGAAATAAAATTTTTCATTTCCTGGGTTTGGTAAAAAAGGCAAAGCGCGGCGTTCAGTTCCGCCACTCAGCATGCAATGCCTCAATTCGGCGGAAAGTGGAGAACGGAGTGTCTTAACACTAGGTTCCCTCTGTCTACCCTGCTATATGCGGGATACAGCGTGATTTTTGCAAATTTAATATTTTTTTAACACTACTACAATCAAAGTTGGTTAGGTAGGGAGAGGAGTTGGGACGTTAAAGGCGAGCGTTAACGCTCTTTTTAAAGGGGCCCTTTAAACCTACGGCTGAATCCGTGGTCATGGATCATGGTCCGCGGCGTCAACGGAATGCGCATGAATTTCTTCTCTATTATTGTTTCAGTTGTGCGTTTGAACTCGGTTGGTGCAATATGTGTGTCTACAAAAGGTCTGGTATCTGTAAGAACTATCTAAAAGTGGATTGAGATGGTCATAATAATGGCCATTCTTATGTACAAAAAAAATATGCTTAAATATTTTATTCTTAAGAAAAAAAAATGAAACTAATCATAAGAAAATATTATAATATTATTAACGCCTGTCGCAAAGGCACAAGCGTGCGACTGTAAACGCGACAGGTTGTGGGTTCGATTCACACTCCAGGAAATGGTATTTTTCATTTCCTGGATTTGGTAACAAGGCAAATCGCGGCGTTGAGATCCGCCGCTCAGCACGCAATTCGGCGGAAAGTGGGGAACGGAGTATCTTAACGCTAGGTTCCCACTGTCTACCTTGCAATATGCGGGATACAGCGTGAAGCTATGTATGTATGTATGTAAGAAATATTAACTTTGTATTTTTGTATGCAGTGACCGCTTTAACGTGAAAACGATTAGAACAATTGAGTTTACAGAATGAGGAGCGCTAATTAAGTCACAGGAGTTTAATTTTTGCCTCGCGCTATTTGCATATGATTCGTACGGAGTGGTTTCGGGTTGAATAATGCCTTCCTTCTTCATATATTCTAATGGTAATTTTTATATTGGATAGGCAAATTTTTACATATATTTTAATGTCCATTGTCATCGTATGTTCATAATTGTGAAAGTTTTGTGGGATATTTGAAATGAGTAAGAGTTCAAATCAACGTCTCTTAATTGATTGAATTGCAATACTTACATACGTATACGAGTATACATACGTATGTTCCTAATTTGACAAAATGTTTGTTTCTTTTTTAATTACGTTTTTTTACTACCTCCAGTAATAACTGGATTATATTTATATATTATTAACCATTTTCTACTAGTTTCAGAGTTACTGCGTCGTTGTATAACGGAACCTAACGCCGTGTTTTCTCTTATCAAATAGGCGAAATTAAAATTATGTGAATTGATTACAAAGGGTCCCGAGTTCTTAGCGTATTCATAACCATCGTAATTATATTCAGAAACTGCAAGGGCTCCACCATGGTGTCTTTATTTTTATGAATTTTGTTAAATATACAGTATAACCTTGATAATTACAGTTAGATAAACGACAGGCCGGTGGAATTTTAATTTTTAGGGGAGATGAAACTAATGGAGGCCTGTCGTAGCGCAGAGGCACAAACGACTTTGAACGCGACAGGTTGTGGGTTCGATTCCCACTCGAGAAAATGAAAATATTAAATAGTATTTAGTATTTGCATTTCCTCGCTCTGGTAACAAGGCAAAGCGCGGCGTTGAGTTCCGCCAGTCAGCACGCAGTGCCTCAATTTGGCGGAATGTGGGAAAAGGAAATGTTAAAAAGAGAACGAAGTGTCTTAACACTAGGTTGTCTGGTTCTCACTGTCTACCATGCTATGTGCAGGATATAGTGTGAAGCTAAAAAAAAATAAACAAAGGAATTTTGTTACTAGCGAAGGAACACAACAAGAAAAAAAAGTATATATATCTAATTAAAATTATACAGATATCATATCATAAAGATGGATACATAAAGCGGTAAGAATAAAGGATAAGGTTTATTTAAATTCTATTCACGTAAACGGTTAATCCCTGTAAGATCATTTTATTCTTATTTTTCTAAAGTATTTATAGAAATAAGTTTTAAACTACGTGAGCAAAACTTGTCATGTGTGAATTATGCAAATATTATAAACCGCAAAAACACTAAAACTAAAGCTTACACGTACATATATTTATTTATTCAAGTGTTCCCTTTGACGCGTCAACAATAATGTTGCCTAGCAACGTATATGTCACTTCATATAAACATGGATGTCGAACCATGGTAGTATGTGTAATATTTTTTTATTAATTTAATACATAGTTTCACGCTGTATCCCGCATATAGCAGGGTAGGCAGAGGGAACCTAGTGTTAAAACACTCCGTTCCCTGCTTTCCGCCGAATTGAGGCATTGCGTGCTGAGTGGCAGAACTCAACGCCGCGCTTTGCCTTGTCACCAAACCCAGGAAATAAAAAAATCCATTTCCTGGAATGTGGATCGAACCCACAACCTGTCGCGTTTATAGTTGCACGCTTGTGCCTCTGCGCCACGACAAGCGTTACTAAGCAGTTATTAATTTAATATATTAAATGAAACTATTTTAACCGGATTAATCGTCCGTATTTGGATTTGGATTTGATGGACGAATGCCACCTCAATCTACCTGTGACCACGGACTTTACTACAGTAAAGTGTTCGAAACGTCGGGTTTCTAAAAATGTATTTCCGAATATTAAAATATACGAGATTAATATGAGTAATAATCGTTTAATATATGTAATAATCGCGAAAATCAAAATGCTCATTAATTTACACTTTTTATGCATTGTTTAAAAAATATATATTATCATTCTGCACTCTTTCGCTATATAAACTTTAAGTGCGCCAAGCTTGATGCTCCTCAGTCCGCGTATTTTCATAAAAAGGGGTACTAAGTTTTCGCTTCACGTTTTAATATATATGTAGATGTTATATATTAACTTTCGTTTACTTTGTCGTCAAATTATTTTTGTGGTAACAAGCTTTCTAAAAATCTGCCTATAAAGTATAGTAACAAATAGCAATTCAATAAAAAAAATTAGCTTAATCAATTAGAGCACCTATGTTCTTCATACGGTATTTTTATACATTTGATGTGTGAATAACATACACTTTAAGCTGTCTTTTCTATTCAATTTAGACAAAAATACGACATAGAATTAACGTGACAATTTTGATTTTTACTCTTAAAAAATATTATTACTGTCCCAATAATATTTTATTTAATAGATAAAAGCTAATGATTGTTATAAAAGCTGCACTTTTCTAGTTTAGAATATGTGCATTATCGTTTAGACGTCATAACGCTGCCCACTCTCCTTTACGGTCCATTCGGATTGCTCTACTAACTGCTTGCTAGAGTCTAATATATGGTTTCTAGGCTACCTCTTAACAACGAGAAACTTTTATATCAGTATATACTTAAGGAAAGATTTAGATCAACTATTAACTTATGATATCAACGCCTGTCGTGGCGCAGAGGCTCAAGCGTGCGACTGTAAACACGACAGGTTGTGGGTTCGATTCCCACTCCAGGAAATATTAGTATTTTTCATTTCCTGGGTTTGGTAACAAGGCAAAGCACGGCGTTGAATTCCGCCACTCCTCAACACGCAATGCCTCAATCTGGCGGAAAGTGGGGAACGGATTTGTTGAAAGAAAACGGAGTGTCTTAACACTAGATTCTCAGGTTCCCTCTGCCTACCCTGCTATATACGGGATACAGCGTGAAGTTAAAAAAAAAGAAAAAAATGAACTTATGACTATTTTTGATTAATACAAAGAATCTAAGCGTCTAAAGCTAATATATACTAGAGATCCTGTTAACACCTAAAAATACGCGTTGTCTTACCAAAGTGTAAGTTTTAAACGTACACTTCATACAAAAGCATAGGTTTACGACAAGCATATGATATGCACAAAACTTATTTTGTTAATTAAATATATTTTTAATGTATTATTATGAAAAGCCTTGTGCGAATGGCGAAGTGCTATATTAACATTGCTTTATCAAATTTCGTACTTCTACGTCCCCATAATTTTCATAAAAAGGATTGAAAAATTCTAGTAAAAACAGTGCAAACGTGCAAAGTGCAAACGTTTTTTTTACATATTTATATATAATTTTACTTAAAATAAGCGAATTATAATATCTTATTTTTTAAAGCAACAATTTTTATAGCATTTCTAGAAATATACACGCTTTTAAGAGGTCACATCATTAAACTTTTAGTAATTGATCTGATCAACGCACATCATGATCTGACCTAGTAGTAATTGGTCATTTCAAGAAGCGTCACTATTTCATGATATTTATTTATTTATTGGTTTATCACATAAGTACAGTTACAATATATCCATCTAGTAGGGGGCCGTCCCACGCTACGCTTTCCGGTTCGTGGTCGCCACTCGAGAACCTTTCTTCCCCATCGGTTGTCGGTTCTACGAGCGATGTGGCCCGCCCATTGCCACTTCAACTTGCATATTTTTGTCAGTTATGTATATAGGGAAAAATAGCAATATTTCGGAAATCACATACCGACAATTTTACCGTCGTGGTTAGAATGTCAAATTTCAGCTTCCTTTGTTCAGTAGTTTCTTTTGTGTCCGTCAGTCACTCAGTGAGTAATGTTTTTATTGTTATTTGACCCAATTCTTGCTGTCGGATTTACTTGAAAATTTGCACGTGTAATTGTATTCCTTTTTATTTATTTTTGAAACTAATTTAATATGTATTTGATTACATCCAGAACGGTATCGACCAAGACAATATATATCTAGTCGAACAAATAAAAAAAATTGGTTAAATATAAAGAAGAAGCTAAAGAAGTTAGGTAGAGTAATTTTGTAAAATACACACATTTACCGTATATAGCAAAGTGGGAGAACTTACTGATAAAAGATTTCGTTCTCTACTTTTATCAATATTACCTGTGAAGCAGCGAGACTTACATCGTATGAAATTATAAGAATGGGGATATTAAAGTAAAACGAATGAAGAATGATTATTCTCCTAGCCGGTGTCGAACCGACAGCTTTTTATTGTCCAATCTGTGACACTGCATCATGAACTTTTTTATTTATTTTTTTTTTCTAATATATATTGTACATATGCACACACCACATATGCTAACAGGTACATGTATGCACTTATCCCGCTCTAAAAATAAACGATACATTTTCAGTTCCTTTACCCGTCATATGGAAACTTTATTTAATTTACAATTGTTAAACAAATTTAATTTTTACCATTAATTTTTAAATTTAACCAAGGACCACAAATAAAATTATAAAACGTCACTCATAGTCAAATTATTATTGTTTTTTTGTAATAAAGAAGCAAAAATTCATAAAACCTTCCCTTCATATCTTTCTAAAGGTTATAAGAACTGTTGTAAAATTTTGAAAATTTTAATGAAAGACAATTCCATGTATGTTCCACTTAATTCGTTAAAACGTATGATATGTTTATTTATGGTGCAGGTTCAAATCCATAAACTCGATTTATCATAATTTCATTAATTTTGTAATATTAAGAATAAAATATCATAAAAGTATATACATACCATATATACGAGAAGCACAAGATATGTGACAGCTACAAAATCTTTATCTAACGTCTCTTACTTGTTATTTTGTTTCTGTATAAAGACGAACGATTGAGAATAGCAAAGCGTGGGAAGACGTTCTAGGCCGAAAGCATTAGGATTTTTATGTATTTACAAGAATTTCAATTTAACCCTACCATATATATACCATATGTAAATAAAATATTATAACGTAACATTCACAAAATATATCCGTATCAGGCGTGAATAGATTGATAAGTTGAGTTGCATGTACATTTTTTTAAATATTAGGCATTAGTATTTGTTTTAATTACTACCCCCGCCTTCCCAAAGGTGGTAAAAGCCATGGTCAGAGCTCTTCTAGCTCGGCCTCCCACAAAATCCGCGTGACGCTGTAGAGGCCAACAGGGTGTTGGCCCTGTTGGTTGCATACTACGCATAAAATAAAAAAGAAGTTTCAATTATTATTATATTATATATATTATTATATATATTCTTTTTAGCTTAACGCTTTATCCCGCATAGCAGGGTAAACAGGAAGAACTGAATGTACAGAATATTCTTTTATCCACTTTCCACCTTATTTCGAGTATTGAGTGACGGAGCTAAACACCGCGCCGTATTTCTAGAACGATGAAATAAAAATAATTTAAATAAAATCGTTCCCCCAATTGGGAATCGAACCCACAACCCAACGTATTTACTACTATTGACGGTAGTTTAGTAGTAACTGTAAAATAAGTAGTAGTAATTGTAATGAATATGTAAGTGGATAATATAAATATTGACTAAGACACCTTGATATTATGGCATTTGCTCGTAGGCTAGCTAGCTATACAAAATTTTGAAGTACTTCTTTATTTAATTTTAAAATTAATATATGTTGGAAATTATTTATGTTAAAAAACTTAAAGAAGGAATTCACAATACTTGCGTATCTCTATATAGTAGATAAGGGAATTTAGATTTTAATAGACACTTGAAATTATATTACAAAAATATAATTTACTTGCATAATTTGCTTTATATGTATTTTACTTGCAAGAAAATTAATAAGTGAATGATGAAAAAAACAAACTAAAGCTTAAAATTATTTTCTTTTAAACCTTATCGATCCCTAATAATATCTCGGTAAATAATAATTCGACCAGATTGCAGTAAGCTTGGGGAATCTTGTTGCTTAGTTTTCTAGGTATTTCGAGTTATATTGATTACGTCGCAGATGCCCATTAATTTTGACTTCATGCCGTGCCATGTAAGCTTCCACCGCCTTACAATTACAAAAGCCGCATTACAAAGGACAGGAGTTACCGTGCTCTCGCCCGAGGTCGAAGAGAAGCACCGTGAGGTTTTATTAGGTATTCGGCCTGCATTCGACAAGTCCAGTGTCTCATATCAGGTCCGAGTCAAACGGGTTCGGGTAACGGATTTCCTCACGATAAAGGTAACTTAACACTTGTGCCAATTTCAAGCAAGATGATGGCAAGAAGTGGACCAGTACTGGTCCAGCGCTGCAAAACTTTTCATGAAAGCATGTTAATTAAGAGCCGTTATGTTTATTTGCGACGTATCTCTCCAAAAAGTTGAGTCATAGAGACCCTGATAGTATACGGCTTATTTTTGGTATTAAATTGTAGTACAAATTCGAGTACCCAAAAAGAGTAAAATTCAAAGAATAGCATATTTCCCCCACTTCACTTATTAACCCATAATTATGTCCCGATATCACCGTAATTTTTACTAACTACATGACGTAGTCAGCTACTAGTTAGCTATAATTTAATTTAAGCCATTGCACATGTACCGAAGTAATCAAAACATTTCTATTAATACACGTATTTAAAGAATTTAATACTTAAGTACGAAATAAATCTTTACCAAGATTTAATATTATGCTCACGACATAATTTTTAGACCTTATTTTAACAGCACGTAGCCGCAACTAATTATTGCTTGCTTTGATATCAATCTGACTCATTTGTTACGAAATCACCGTTTGTATGCACAGGTATTGCACAGAATTTGTGAAAGCTTAAAGCTCTAAGCTATTTTATGTTATATAATTATATTTAGCACATTTGTTATAACTAAGGTATGTTGTTATTGAGGAAATATGATTATATATTGTTATTTTCGATTAGGAACATGTCGGAAGCACCTAAGTTATGTGAGTTCATTGTAATTTATAGTAGGACTTATATTATGTCAATTTATATAATTGACTCTATTTTAATATTTTTTATTAGCATAAGTTCAAACGATTGGGATACCTTGTTTTCTTACATCACACTTAAATCATTATAAAAAGTAGATATGATTGTCTGTGTTTAACACATAAAATAATATTAAAAACATGTATTTGCTGGAATAAAATAAATTTCAACAAATTATAAAAAACCTTTTTGCGTGATTGAGAATCAACATATATTTTTTCTAATCTACGAGTATACTATAGGTAAGATATGTATCTAATAATTATCTTGTCTCAAAAGATTTTCATTAAAATTCTAACGCATTCTTTCGTTATATCTTAAAGCTATTATAAAATACCTCCAGCAATTTTGAAGTACTAAAGCCGCAGTACAGCCACATAACATTACTCAATGTGCTGCTATGTTGATTTATAAATGGGCAGAATTCGTTTTGACATTTACAAATGAATGCTTAGGTTAAGTTAGGTGAGCTTTACGTGGACTTTGTGAAAATAACTTCACTATAAATGATATTCCACTAAAAACTCTTTTTTTATTTTCATGTTTTTTTTTGCTATTTTCTAGAGGACATAAAAAAGTGTGTCGTGGCACAAGCATGCGACTATAAACGCGACAGGTTACGAGTGCGATTCTCAAACAAGGTAAAGCGCGGCGTTGAGTTCCGCCACTCAGCACGCAATGCCTCAATTTGGCGGAAAGTGGGGAACGGAAATGTTAATAGAGAATGGAGTGTCTTAACACTAGATTCTCTGGTTCCCTCTACCTAGCACGCTATATGCGGGATACAGCGTGAAGGTAAAAAAGGTAAAAAAGAATGTTGTCATTCGTCACTTTGGTTTTTTCTGCTTATTTAAGTACGCCAAAGTGTTTAATATTCAAGTTAAGTAATATTTTTGAATTTTAGTTAACCCTTTCTTATTAATTCACACCATACTTGTCTTCCTTCTAGTCCCTTACAAAATATTCCACTATACGCTCTAATTGGCTTATTGGTATATCCGTCAGGTCTCAAGTACAATTTGTTTAGATGTCTGTATGACTAAATAGCAAATATTACTTCGTTGTGTCACCTAGTTGTCTATGGCTAAGTTGTCTTGTTACTAGCGGCTATAGTATTATCGAAAAACTTAACATCGGTGTTTTAATTAATTCGACTTTTTATGTGTTTCATTACTTTTTTATACATACGTGTACATACAAAATATACTGGTCTATGGTGGTCTCATTATAAGAACAATGGTTGTGTGTTCGATGCTCTCTCGGAGGAATTATATTAGCTTCACGCTGTATCCCGCACATAGCATGGTAGACAGGGGGAACCTGAGAACCTAATGCTAAGTCAGTCCATTCTCTTTGAACAATTCCGTTACTCAATTATGATATATTTTAATTATTTTCATCTCCGCTCTTGTGAAATAAATGACGGCGATAATTTTGAAATTGAGTACGCAATGTTTTGATTTCGGGCGGAAAGTGGAGAACTGGGTGTCTTGACACTAGGTTAAGTTTATTTACCCTGTTTACCCTGGTTGAAATATATATATATATAATATGTATGTATAAATGCAGGATGAAATACACTATATTTATAATTTTAAATGTAGCGTTGGATTCTGTCACTTGCATAATAATTTCTATCTATATATAAGCTGGAAAAGGGGCTCTCAGTCCACACTGTAAATTGCAGGGAAAGTGTGAATATAAGAAAACATTTTTGTTGAAGAAGGTAATTGAATCGAAATAATAAGATATGTAGAAGACTACGTGTAATGTAATTTATGCGCCTGTATTACTTATATATTATTGTAAAATATTATTTTTTAATGTAATGGACGCAGTGGAAAACATTTCATAGAAAAGGTACAACATTAATGAGCTCTTTGATTTTCGCGACTATTACACATATTAAATGAAACTATTTTAACCGGATTAATTATTTTAGTAACGCCTGTCGTGGCGGAGAGGCACAAGCGTGCGACTGTAAGCGCGATAGGTTGTGGGTGCGATTCCCACTCCAGGAAATGAAATTTTTCATTTCCTTTGTTTGGTAGCAAGGCAAAGCGCGGCGTTGAGTACCGCCACTTAGCAAGCAATGCCTCAATTCGGGAGAAAGTGGGGAACGGAATTGTAGTAAGAGAACGGAGTATCTTAACACTAGGTTCTCAGGTTCCCTCTGCCTACCCTGCTATATGCGGGATATAGCTTGAACACATTACAGTGGTCCGTGGTCACAGGTAGACCCTGTCTGACATATCTAATAATCCGGTTAAAATACTTCCATTTAATATAAGTACAATATTGTTATCTCTATTATTTTATATTATATTTTCTAATAAAAACATGCCATATTATTAGTCTAGAATATTCCAACTATTGCAGTTAGTATTCTGTAAATCACTCATATTTCTATGTTAAAAATAATATTTAATTATATCTATTTGTAGAAAGGAAAAAATAAGAGGATTCCATTTTATATTTATAAGTTTACTTAAGAAAGGAAAACGGGATCTTTCATATGATTGCCCTTTAGAAATCTCATTTCTGTTCAACCTATTAATACGCTTGCTGGTGATTGAAATAGAAATCATAAGACAATAATGATGATAGTAAAGATGTGTTCTTTTAGATATTTTATTACTAAAGTATTTATACAGTATTGATAATATTTATCTATAAACCATTGATTTATAATTATTATTCATTAAGTTATTAATCTGTATGGAAAGTTATTGCTTTTATAAAGGACTATCTTTCCGCCCGCGGCTTCACCCGCATGGAATTCGGTTATATCGCGCAACATGGTAAGGTAATGTAGCCTATAGTCAGGCATGGTAAGGTAGCCTATAGTCTTTCTCAAGGTCTAAACTATTTGTCAAAATTAATTAAGTGATTTAGGTGTGAAAATTGTAAGCAGTTGAACAATGTTACATGATTTTATGTTTGACAATAAGGAACTTCCATCCTCTATTTCAATCATTTTTTTCGCAATAAAAAGTATCTTATATCCTTTCCCAAGTTCAGTTCTATCTTCATCAAAATCGGTTCAGTGGTTTAGGCGCCAGACAGACAGAGTTACTTTCGCATTTATAATATTAATTTGAAAAATAATGTAGTGGCCAAGGCAGTGCGCCATCAGATCCACCACATTCTGGGGAAAGATATCCTGGCTTACATGTCATCGAACCGGAACACATCATAAGATATTTGGCGGTTCGTCTTAGACATGATAATGATTGCGAGCCAGTCGGAGGACGAACCTCCTACCAGTGAACTACTGGGATACCCGCCTCATAGAAGACGCTACCCAGCGGCGGAGGGGAATTGTATTCTAACCCCGTAAGGGTAAGCATCTACAAAGCTGGGTCATTAAAAAATAAATAAACTAATCTATTGTTCTATATAAAATACAATTTTTATGTTTTTAACAAAACATTTGCTCCATACATACATAGCTCCACACTGTATATAGCCGCATATAGCAGGGTGTGATAAGACACTCCGTTCCCCACTTTCCGCTGAATTGAGGCATTTTGCCTTGTTACTAAAGCCAGAAAATGAAAAATTCCATTTCCTGGAGTGGGAATCGAACCAACAACCTGTCGCGCTTACAGTCGCACGCTTGTGCGTCTGCGCCACGATAGGCGTTTGCGAAAACATTTGCAATTTTAAAAAAAAAAATTGGTGATTGATTGAAAATATGTCATCTTTGCAAAAATTGAGTTAAATGTCACTTTATTCTACATTTTTATTTAAACAGAAATACATTGACTGCTTTACCTATCATAATTGAGGCCACCATGGCGTAGTGGGAACCTGAGTCTGGCAGTAACGTTGAGGGTCGGATTCACTCGGGGGGAACTTCGGTTTAAAGAACTTTAACTTAACTTTTTAGAACTTATAATTAAATTGTTTCGATTACCCCACTGAGATACAACGCGGCGATGATCTTCGGTGACACGAGGCATGTGTTGCAAGTTTAGGAATCTGGAATACGAAATGTTAAACTATTTTTTTTTTAATTAATTTATTTATAAAGATTACCGACGGTTTTTACATAAATATAAATTTAGTAAAATTAGCTTATAAAATAATACAATTAATGAACTTATTATGCATGCAAAAAATATTAAAAAAAAAAAATTTGTACATACAATCGATACTTTATAATTTGTTAATAAACAAATCAAAACCAAGTTGTGCTATGTAAGCGCAAGAAATATTTAATAATAAATTTATATTATGTTTATGAGTGACACTGTTAATAAAATTATTGAATCAACATCTTATATCATTCAACGTGACAAGTGCAGGACCATGTACAGTTATACATATTAAATCAAATGTTTGAATTGCACTGGCATAGTACTTTAATACGATTACATATATAAATATATAATGGTTACCAATAGACGATCGATCTTATGAAATATTCTTTTATTTAAGAAAAATCACATAATATTTGAAAAAAACAGCTTCACGCTTTATTCCACGTGGCAAGCAATTTAGAAAGAACTTAGTGTTCAGACACTCCGTTTTTTTCGTATGTACAGAGACATTATGTGTTAAGTGGCGGAACACAACGCCGCGCTTCGTCTTGCCAGAGCGGAGAACATTGAATATTCATCCCAAAAGTGGAATTCGAACCCATAATACTCGCTTATAACAGTTAGACTGCCACTGCGTCATGATGGTGTTTAAAAATGGAACAAAATTTTAGCTCGTGACTAATTTTACAATAATTGTTATCAAATTAAGTTATACAAATGGATTATCAATTCGTGTTATTTGGTCAAGGATAAAAATTTTATATAGAAAATTGATTGGAGATTCTCTAATTATTTCACATTTATAATAAATCTTATTTCAAATAATAATAAAATAATTATATTTTAATATATTTTTTATTAAGAAAGCTTTACGCTATGAGAGGGAATAGAATCAACGTGATGTTCACGGCCAGAGGTTAATGCTCGGCGTTTGAACTTGACTTAGATCCGGACGCAACAACCATGTGTTACGTCGTAATAGATCATTTTATACGTTTAATAAGAGAAAAGTAGCAAAAATATATAGTTTTATTAAATAATAATTATAGTATAGAAATAGAGGTCATCATGGCGCAAATTGAGAAGATCTGTCTGTAACAGGTTTGGTTGTAGGTTTGATTCCCGTTCAAGGGAATGATCATATTTAAATTATTTTCATTTCTCCGCTTTGATGAGTCGCAGCGTTGAGTTCCGCCACACAAGCAAAAATGGATAAGGCCGTAAATATTTATTATACTATAACGTTGTATGCTTTTGCAATTTATGCGTTATTGGGGAATGGTTATGATTCAAAATATTTACGTGTTTATAAGTTAATAAGACAAATGATGGGATCAGGTTCCCCTGCCCACCATACATTACCTTAACGTATGTAGAGTAGACAATAACAGAAAAATAAAAGCAAATAACAGTGTGACATAGAGTGAACTAATATTATTGTTGCTCATGCCCAATTTTAAACATAAAAAAGGTTTTTTGTAATAGTATATATATACCTAGTATACGTATACGTATGTACCTTTGTTCAAGTAAAGATCATTTTATATAGCATTTTTGTATGTTAATGCTTCAATTTTGGATCGAAAGTCCACTTTCGCTCGCTAACTTCGTACTCTAGTACAAAGTGTTTTGGTTAGGCACCAGCTAGGACTGACTACCTAACTGTGTGGAAGACAGCGATAAAAAATAAAACATTTCTGTAATGTGCAGAAGTTATAGCTAGTTGTTTGTTGGGGTTCAGGCAAAGACAGGGGTAATCCTGTGGCATCGGCTAGTGGCGGTCGAGAAGGAGTGCTGTGAGGTTTTAGTGGGCATACCGATGGCCTACATTTGTCGCTTCGGAGTTCCACATAACCCGTCCGAGTCTCTAATTCGTAACGGATTTCCTCACGCTATAAAAAAAAGTATATTTTTTAAAAAATAACTGATATGAACCCGTGAAACTTCTTTACTACTAAACTAAATTCATAAATTGTATTTCAGCTTTATCGCTAAAGGAACACTTATTATTTATTACAGTACAAAATAAGTGACGGAGTTGTATTCCTGTTCCATTTGTCCATGTCAAAACTTGCAGATAGAATATGTTAGTTTACAATGTTTTAACTAAATAAAATGTAATATTTACAGACTATGTAAGCTGAAAATTGAAAAAAAATATATAATACGTATACTTATTTGTTTATATTTTCTATCATTTCAACGATAAGCTTTTATCTGAGTTTTTTAAGGTTATTTTTTATCAAGCAAGTAAATTATTACATGCTATCCTCTACGTGAACTGTTGTTACGATGAAACTGAAGTTCGGAAATTCATATATACTAATACCGATATAAATTCTTGGAAACTTTAAAATTAACATGAAATAAATAAGATGTTCTATAAACATATTGAAGTATTGAATCATCATTAGTTAATATTATTTCCTTTAATTGTGGTTTATTTGCATGACTGTCATATATGGGTATTATTCAACATTATACTAGAAATAGAAAAATTATAAACTAGAGGGAAATACAAAGAATAAATGTACTTATGTTAATACATTTGAATATTCCAGAAGCTTTTTTATAAAAATAAGTTTTTGAACTGCTACTCTCGTACCTCGTCCTGTCTGTAGATTCGTTTTCAATGCGATTCCCGAGTGGAGACCGTGAACCCGGCGCGTGCGCAATGTTTATCTCTGTTCAGACGATCCGAGGCCGGTATATAAGCGTGCAATAAGAGCACCCGGCATCATTCGCGATCAAACCACTGCCGTGAGTTCCGTGCGCCGAGGCCGCAGTGACCGTCAATCGAATTGAGACAATTGCCACTTGGCACCCTTCCGCGATGACTTCCATCAGAATTATATTTTTTGCCCTACTAATTGTTGCGGCGGCAGTCGAGGCAGCCCCTTTCTTTGACGCCATATATGACGCTATCAATGGTAACAGCAGAAGATCGTATGGATACAGCGGTTATGGGAATTATGGATATAATTATGGGTACAATGGCTACAATGGATACAGACCAGTGGAAAGACCGAGACAAGGAAAAACCTTTAAGGAAATCTGCAGGGTGCATTACCCGGACGCAGCAGCTATCCCTGGCGCAGGAGGAATAGTTTGTCCATATTGAGGGTCAGATCGCGTGTTCTACGCAATGGAGCGATTACTTCGCCGTCGCAACATCATGAGAATGGGTTGATCTAGTTCTAACTGGACTAAATCAACATGCATATTATTACTAAGTATTTGATGAATAGATTTCTCTTAGAACCCTACATTTAATAATATACTGACAACGGAAATCATTAAAGATTTAAACTTTGCCTTCTTTGTTATAAAAAACTGGAAGACTGGACGCATCGGAAGTTATTATCGAGCCCTAAGTGTGACAAATGTTCATTTCTCCGCGTCTTATTGTGATGTATGTGATACGAAGACGATCAGCGTGATAGCCTTGTGATAATTTAATTGTAATTTCTAAGTGTTGTGTAAACTACATAGTTATTAGCGTATTGCCAAATGAACACTGCCTAGAACACGCGATGATAGGTTCTTTATTTTTTTAAACAGATTTTATTGATAATTGGGTAATTGTACTTAAAAACCTTGCATTCTTTACATTGATTTAGTTTCTCCTTATAATTGTTTTATTCCTTTGTAATAAATATATAGTCATTAACAGAAACATACAGGGCAAGCTAACAATCGTTTAAAAATGTTTCACCCACTGGGTATGTGTGTTCAATTGTATTGTTTAATATTACACTTTCTTATGAAAGTTGTATGCTGCATTTTAATATTATCCACTGTGTAAGATTACTACAGGTTATCTTAAATATAACCTTTTATGTAGATTCTATGAAATACATGTTTGTAAATATAAGTAAGTATATTTTATGACTTAGATAATAAACTAGGTAGAAAGAAAATTGAGTTTTATTTAGATTTTGTTACAGAAGGAAAATTTCTTTTTTTAATTGCCTGACAAAAACTAGGGACCATTTTTTTTATTTTTAAGTAATATTTTTTAATATTAATTCAGACATAAAAAATAGTTCATAAAATTATAATCATGTACATGAACGGACAACTATTGTACCATACTTGGGTAAGTAGAGAGTAGAGAGTATTAAGACAAATCACTATGTCATCAATTTTTGTAACAGCTAAGATCAAATCTGGTTGAATTTGCCAAACCTCCAAACTCTACAGCAAATAAGAATATTTAAAACATATCTAACATAGGCTAAAGTAGTATGTAGTACTCGTAAGTTTTGTTAACCCTTTATTTTTCAGCTTCTTGTTTTTCCACTCATATCAGTGTAATTAGAGACCATCTAGTGTTAAGTCGGTTCTCTTTTATTCTAGATTTCAAAATATTACCAAAACTATTTCTATTTAAGTTACATAAAGATTATTCTTTAATAAAACTGTTTTTGAATGATGATTGAGGTTATTCAGTAGCATGAACATGCTACTAGGTAAGGGAAAAGATAGTAATGTTTTGCAAAGGCCAAGAGAATTTACAGTGCACACGTATTTTCTTTGGTAATATAAATATTGCGCGAACAGAAAATACCTATTGGTGGAAAAAATGTCTTCCTTTATCTACGGTTGATCTGACTTTTATTTCTTTCAAAAAAGAAACGATAACGGTCAACTCCATCCGCTTGAGAGATCCTAGTATGGCGCAATTATATAGAATACATAAGTTTATCATCACGTTTATTTATCACCACGATTGTTTATCACACAATGTGTGTAAGTTCAAATTTTATATGACTCATGGCATCCTATTTAACATCGCTAATCTGGTATGAGTTTCTATAAGATGATGAATTAAAAACAAAAAATAATAAATTAATTAAAAGGAAATGCTTTGTTTTATTTTTAACTCATTTTAAAAAAAAAGGAGGAAACTCCCAATATGACTATATTTTATTGTGTGTTACCGTATTACTTTGTAGACCCAATTTTGATGTTTCATGATACAATTTTTTTATATGATAGTTAGTGCTTCTGATGAAGCCACGTTCAAATTTAGTTAAGATCTGTCAAGTAGTATTTGAGTTACTACTTTTTTATTTATTTTTTTAAGTTGACGCTGTATCCCGCATATAGCAGGGAAGGCAGAGGGAACCTGAGAACCTAGTGTTAAGACACTCCGTTCTCTTACAACAATTCTGTTCCCCACTACATAAAGTCGGATTTCCTTTTTGTTAATATCTTAATAGTCATTTCAGTTAAAAAATATCTGAAAGTAGCAACAATATTCCCTTCGTTTAGAATTGAGTTCTAAATGAAAGTTAAAAAGTTTCATCATTATTCACTTGAAACCAATGGAGGTTATTGTTTGTTTTTTAACACGTGCAAATGACAATGCTATAATGTTTCTAGTTTTGCTCATTTCAATTTCTTATTTTTTGTATTTTTTACATTTATGCATATTTCGAACACATGTTTGCACATTTCGAACTATGGGAATAATAATAATAAGCTAAGTGAACTATCTCTATTTTACTTCCATCCTAAGAAAAACATTTTAGAAACCTATTCATTTTTTACAAGACAAAGCGCGGCGTTGAGTTCCGCCACTCAATACGCAATGCCTCAATTCGGCGGAAAGTGGGGAACGGAATTGTTGAAAGAGAATGGAGTGTCTTAACACTAGGTTCTCTGGTTCCCTCTGCCTACCCTAGCAGGGTATGCGGGTTACAGCGTGAAAAAGTGATTAGCAGCGAGCGTTAAAAAAATAGCTATTTTTAAAAAAATATTTTCTTCGTGTTCACTCATACACACAAAGAATCTAGCTGCAAAGGGTCTAGCAGGATAAGTTAAGAAAAACTCCACTGGTGTGTAATGAATTGATTATACCATTTTTATATTGCTTTTTATCTAAATAGCTACACACTTAATATTATGTCCCTAACCCTTGTACGAAGGGAGCTATGGGGGTTATAACCCTTAACAAAAAAGTCTATTTTCTCGGTATCTATTAAAGATATCTTTATGAAATTTATAATGAACGTTAGTATTCATAAGCTAAGTATGGTGTATTTTTTTCAAAATTTTTGAAGTATATAGTAGGATTTAAACTACTATACTATACTACTATACTGTTAATAACAAGTAAATTTTTTGGAGGTGATTTTTTATGCCAACCCCTGAATTGACGTTTACCAAAAAATATATTATATTTATTCATTAGTGAGCTTATATACGTTTAAAATTTAGAAAAAATATATTTGGTGAAACAATATTCAAAACAAAAAACCGCGAACATATTATCAACTTTCTTCATATATGCTGTTAATATCTAGGGACTGGGCATGAAGACAAGTCAATAATTAGTAGGATTATTCTCGCTTTATACCGCATAGCAGGCTAGTCGGAGATAACCCTTTTTTTAACGTGAGGAAATCCGTTACGGATAATCCCGTGGGGATTCTGACGGGTTATGTGGGACTCCGGACTGGTGTAAAGAGGCCGTCCGTATACCCACTAAAACCTCATGGTGTTTCACCTCTACCGGCCGAGACTGGCACTGGCCGAGGCCCACGGGAACTGCCCCAATCATCCGTGGAAATCAGAGATAACCCTATATCAAAATGCTTTCTGTTCATATTCGTGTTACGTGGCGGAACTCAACACCGTGGTTTGTGTTGCCAAAGCGAAAATATTTTAAATATAATAATTATTCGGAGATTTCATGAAATTTAATATTTTTTTATCTTTCTCATTGTTAAATATATTTTTGTTTATTCAATATCAATAATACATATATGCATAATAGATACTTTATGTTATTGTGATGTAATTGCCGATTTATACACTACGATAACATCAAATTCACTCAACGTAATAGCATATAAAATATAAGTTCGGATAATCCAAAATCTAGCCACGTCGTGCACAGAATAGTCCATTGAATCATAAAAGCGGTGTGCCATCTTAAATTTTAATTTCGCAATGTCGCATCAGGTACATAAAGGTAAAAAAACCTAGTATTTGGACACATTAGTTCTCATAAATGTTATTTTTTTCATAAAATTAAGCTTAAACAAAAAGAAAATGCGAATGTGAACTAAATATATAAGTAACTTTTTCATTAAGTTTCATTAGATTTGTTTTATAAGCCCATTTTTGACAATCACGAACTGAATTTAAAGTAAGGAATTAGTTAAAAACATGGATGGCCTTCTAGCTACGTCTAATAAAACATATATATACATATTCTATTCTATTGTTTTATAAATATTGATTTTAACTATGCGATGGGAATTTATATAGTTGTTAAAAAATACCCCCGTAGTAGATTAACATCTTATTCATCGTAGTAAAGTACCGCAAGTGCGCATATACTCGTATAGTGTGAATAGAGTAATTTGTTTGATTTCATTCATTTTGAGATATTTGAGTCATCATGGCGCAGTGGTACAGTGTCTGACAGTAAACGTGAGTGGTTGTAGGTACAAAGCGTGGCGTTGAGTCCCGAATTCGGGAACGGACGGAGTGTTTTGAGACTAGGTTCTCTTTGATTACTTTGTTATTCGGAATAAAATGAAAGTAAAGTTTTTTTTTACTTACCTAAGAGGGTAACGTATTAGTTTTTTATATTACTACAATGGAATAAGGTATTAAGTGATAGGACAACCAGGAAAATCTATATTGTAAATGTAAATATTCTCTATATTCGACTTGAACTCACAAACATTATATTGTTTAGATTAGTCCTCTCTAAATGCGCCAAAACAGCATTTTTGTTATGACGCCGTATAACACCTATCTATAACAACTAATGATTCGAATTGGGTCGGAATTTATAGACAAAGTTCAACACCGCGCTTTACCTTATCAGTGTTGTCTTATCAGGGTAGACAGAGGGAACCAGAGAACCTAGTGTTAAGACACTCCATTCTCTTTCAACTATTCCGTTCCCCAATTTACGCCGAATTGAGGCATTGCGTGTTGAGTGTAGGAACTCAACGCCGCGCTTTGCCTTGTTACCAAACCCAAGAAATGAAAATACTAAATTTTACATTTTCTGGAGTGAGGATCCAACCCACAATCTGTCGTATTTTCAGTCGCACCCTTGTGCCTCTGCGCCATTACAGGCGTTGACGAGAGTGGTGAAATAAAGTAAGTAGTAAAGTTTTGTTAGAATCGACTTCAAACATATGCTTCCAAAACTACTCGTCAGATCAGAAGCACTAGCTACTATATAAAAATAGAAACATTAAAATTGTTTCACCGAATCTAAAACAAATATATGACACAAGAACAATTATTACAATAACAAATAAGATATGCTAAACGATCAACACTTTCATATGTAGGGCATCGCGTAGTGACCCAAATTAACCTTGATATTCCGCTACGATGCGTCTATGTTCTTACGACTATGTGGCTGTAAGCATATAGTCATCGTCTATTTATAAAAAAATATTTAGTAAATATATTTTTATTATTGTTGTATTTATAATAAATTAGAGAGCCTGTCGTGGCGCAGACGCACAAGCGTGCGACTGTAAACGCGACAAGTTGTGGGTTCGAGTCCACTCCAGGAAATGTAAAATTTAGTATTTTCATTTCTTGGGCTTGGTAACAAGGCAATGCGCGGCGTTGAGTTCCGCCACTCAACACGCAATGCCTCAATTCGGCGAAAAGTGGGGAACGGAATTGTTGAGACAATTGAGTGTATTGACACTAGGTTCTCAGGTTCCCTCTGCCTGCCCTGCTATGTGCGGGCTACATCGTGAAATTAAAAAAAAAAAATAGAGAGGTACATTAATTTAATAAAATTAATATTACACGGCACTACTACTATGAGTTTGACATGAAGTTAAATTTTACGCGATAACAAGGCCTCTAATATTAGGAAAAAAGATATATTACATTAAAATGTTATCACTAAGCAGCTTATTTATTAAACTGAACTTAAATTAAACATTGATGAGATAAGTGACTAGGGTTTACTTTAAAAAATGAAAACTTATAAAAAACTATACCAAAAACAAATAAAAATACAAAAAAAAAAACTAAAAGTTGAAACAATTCGCTTCTGCTATATTTTTTATTTTACTTAGAACTTTACTTTTTATAATAGAGTTACTTCGTTGGCGATTCGAGTCCTAAATTCACAAAGTTGAGAACATAAACAATTTTCGACACATTAACTGTCTATCCGACTAAGACATTTTCCAGTTTAAAAGTTGAGACATTCGTTTAATGAGTCCTTGAATATTTGGTTGAAATTTGTATAGAAGATGAATGAATGAAAAGTTTTTACATTTCTTTTACAACTTCTAAAGTGCATCTCATATATTTTGTAAAATTATAATTTTATTGTACGTAACTAAACTTTTAAGAACAGAACAGAAGTAAGCCAGAAGTTGATATTGATTATTGCTAAGAGGACGTGCACTCAACCTTCTGGCCTCTTATTTAAGTAACAGGATTCGATTTGGGGGTCCCACAGGGGTCTATTCCTTTATCTATCTATTCCTTTCCTCTTTTTAATATACGTAAATGATTTACCATATCTTGTCGGAAAGAGCCATGATATAGTATTGTTTGCTGATGATACCTCCTTAATATTTAAAATGAAAAGGTGTCTAAATGTTTATGACGATGTAAACAATGCTCTTACTAAAATAGTACATTGGTTTAGTGCTAATAACTTACTATTGAATAGTAAAAAAACTAAATGCTTCATTTTCAGAACGCCTAATACAAAAATTGTTAAAGCCAATGTACTGTTGAATGGTGAGGCCGTGGATCCTGTTGATTCTATGGTATTTCTCGGCATCACCATAGACTCCAAGTTACAGTGGGGACCTCATATTGACGGATTAGCGAATAGACTTAGCTCAGCAGCTTTCGCGGTTAAAAAAATTAGATTATTGACTGACGTGGAAACGGCACGTCTTGTTTATTTTAGCTACTTTCATAGTATTATGTCCTATGGCATTATACTGTGGGGTAATGCAGCCGCTATTACGCCCTAAAGATTCCTTAAGATAAAAATTTAAGGAAATTAATATTTTAAAAGTTGCCTCTCAGTACATCTTTGAAAATGTACTGTATGTCAAGAAAAATATTAGTAATTTTAACAAAGTTGGCGATGCACATAATATAAATACAAGAAATAGGCTTAAACTTGCAGCGCCTGTAATTCGATTGTATCGAGTCCGCAATTCTTTTATGGGACAATGTGTATACTTTTAGAATAGGATCCCAGAAAAAGTCCGAGAACTTTCCATTTTGAAATTAAAAAAAATTGTAAAAAGACGTTTGTGTGTTAAAGGTTATTACCTAATTAGTGATTTTATAAATGATAACACACCTTGGGAATGAAGTGCTCGCTCCAGTCTGTTTCAAAGGTATCATTGTCATTAATAAAGAATTGTAAACCATTGTCAAATATAAAATAAAAAGAAAAGAAAAGTCCCGCTGAGTTTCTTGCGCCGGTTCTTCTCAGGTCTGAGGCATTAAAAGTGAACCGATGGTAAATTATTTGACTTTCAAAAAACTTTGACTTTGTAATCTATATATTATATTATACTTGAGGGAATAATTTTGTATTTTTTTTTAAATGTGTAGGCGTAGGTGTATCAAATTTGGCACAGTTATAGTACATATGGAGAATGAGTACAAATATACATGTATAGCTTTATACTATATCCCTAGCGGGGAAGTCAGAGTGCTGAAAGTCAATAAAATTAATAAAACTAGTGTCCGTTGACGCGTTAACAACGCGTTGTCTTTAGCAATGTATATGTCACTTTATATAAATAAGGATGTCAAACCATGGTAGCGTGTGTAAAATTTTTTGTTAATTTAATTTACTTTTTATGCATTATTTTTAAATAATATTAGTATTCTGCTTTCCTTCTCTCTATATAAACTATAAGTGTGCCAAATTTCATATTCTTCCATCCGGGTAATTTTCGTAAAAATATTACACATACTACTATTGATTTGACATACATTTTTATAATAATTAGTGTCCTCGTTGAAGCGTTAGCAAAACGTTGCCTAACAATGTATGTATATGTCATTTTATATAAACATGGATTTATTATTAATTTAATATATTTTTATGTATTATTTTAAGAAGATATTATCATTTTGCACTCCTTCGCTACATAAATTATAAATGTGCCAAGTCTCTTGCTCCGTCCGCATAATTTTGGTAAAAAGGGGTACAAAGTTTTTGCTTCACGTATTTATATATAGACAGACATAATTTTAAGGACAAGAGTGGAAAATCTAGGCATATTTGCACAAGGCGGACTTCTATAATATATATACAATAATTCAAAAGCAATTTCATAACCGATTATATTAGAGAGATTGTAGTTAGACATTCTAAAGTACAGCCGTTACTCTTTTTGTAAGCCCTTGGAAATGGCATAGCAACGAATATACTCGTATATATGGGCGCAATACTATATGTAATGATTTTATTATTTTAAAATTGTTAATTTTTTTTTGTGAAAATGGATCCTGTACAACAATATACCAACATATCGCCGACATATACTATTTGTATAAGTTACTTATTATTTTGTTTTGTAGTGTGCTTTTACTGCTAAGTTTGTTATTCAAAATAATTAATTTTAAATTTTTTATTAAATTAGATATTATTGTCAACTTATTTTTTTTTAAATGAAATGAAAAAAAAATAAGTTGACAATAATGCCGTTGTAGCATAGTTAACATGAAGTTTGCTTAAAGCGACGTATGAAATTAAGAAAAAAAGATTAGAATGGTTTGTCACATACTATTTGCACAAGAAAATGTGTTTATTTTGCATATTATATAAAATATCTAAAGAAATCCTTTTTTTTAAACGTCAGGAAATCCGTTACGAATTACGGAGATTACGCGAACAACTTCCCCAAGCTACCTGCCATCTGGCCAAATTAGCATTAACCTAACGAACGAACGACAAGAAAATCCAAAAGTAAAGTATTTCTTATTATTATTTTTATACGCCTATCGTGGCGCAGATGCACAAGCGTGCGACTGAAAACGCGACTGGTTGTGGGTTCGATTCCCACTCCAGGAAATGAAAAATTTAGTATTTTCATTTCTTGGGTTTGGTAACAAGGCAGAGCGCGGCGTTGAGTTCCGCCACTCAACACGCAATGGCTCAATTTGGCGGAAAGTGGGGAACGGAAATGTTGAAAGAGAATGGAGTGTCTTAACACTAGATTCTCTGGTTCCCTCTGCCTACCCCGCTGGATACAGCGTATAGTTAAACAAAAATGTATATTCTCTGTCTGCCTGCACGCTTTCAACTGTATTAAGTAGTATACGAGTAGTTTACAAAATCATATACTTTCAAATATATTGCCTACTAAAAATAAATGGTTTTCTTGGATGAGTTTTATTAATCAATTTATAAAATTATTTGAAATTTTGCAAATAATTTTGCAAATAATTGCAAATATTCAAAGAAAAAAGGTTACAAAAGCTTAGCAATAACTATTACTGTGCTGCATAGTTGGTACTCACTCGTGCGTGTTCGTACTTAAAGATTTTTCTACAGAAGTAAAATTTTAGATATATAAAACCTTATTTTTGTAATGTTCTCTTGCTTTAAATATCTAAAGACAATTATGTAGTATAAATTCTTATTATAAAAATATAGCATGGATGGAAAATAAAATTTGCCGCCTTACATTTTACAATAGCAAAGTTTATACATAACGCTTTATAACTTATAACGCCTGTCGTGGCGCAGAGGCACAAGCGTGCGACTGTAAACGTGACAGGTTGTGGGTTCGATTCCCACTCCAGGAAATGTAAAATTTACAGCGTTGAGTTCCGCCACTCAACACGCAATTTGGCGGAAAGTGGGGAACAGAAATGTTGAAAAAGAATTGACTGTCTTAACACTAGGTTCTCTGGTTCCCTCTGCCTGCCCTGCTATATGCGGGATACAGCGTAAAGTTAGAAAAAAAATTGACTATAAAAAAATAAATAAGATACTAACAGACCTATCCTAATAAGATTTAATTCCTGCTACGTTCAAAATGTTTATACATTTCTAAATATTTTTTTTATTTTCAATGCGTGGATAAGATTTTAAGAAATTATAATAGTTTTTTTACTATATTCTTTGATTGTTGTTTAATTTATTGACCCTGTTTATGTTTACAGACAGCTTATGATGTCTTCAGTTGTATATAAGACTATTTTTAGGTTCACATTATATCCCGCACATAGCAGGCAGACCATGAACCTAGTGTTATTTGAATTGATGCATTGCGTGCTAAGTGGCGGAGCTTAACGGCGCGCTTTGCTTAGTAACACCAGAACGAGGAAATGAAAATACTAAATTTTATTTAATATTTTCATTTTCTGTAATAGAAATCAAACCCACAACCCGTCACGTTTACAGTCGCACGCTTTTGACTCTGCGCCATGACAGGCCTCTATTGTGGCCTGTCGTGGCGCATATGTTATATATAATTAATCACAATTATACAAGTTTTTTGACAATATGATTGATTTGATGCAATTATTTTCACAACCTTACCGTATTATGTATATAGAACCCAGTGGTACAAGATAATTTATTTCTAGCTCGTGTTAGATGGACTGCGTTTTAGGAAAAATCTTTGTTTACCCAGATCGGGTAACCATAAAAAAAAACATAGTTATTATTCTGTATAGAAATCAGATCTATAACGTATAAGTTGACTATTGTCAACTGTGCCTGTAAACAGTGCCAATGGTTTTCTACTTATAGATAGATATTACATTCGTAAAGCTAAAAAAAAAGGTTAAAATGTTAAAATAACAATAAATTAATTAAAAATCATAGCAAAACGCTTATCAAGCGAGAGAAAATATTTTTTCATCTAAAATCGTGGTGAATATTTCGTTTGGTTTTGATCGGACGAGGGTCCTTTTTATCAGGGGAAACGGCTCGCGACGGAACGTGAAGACATTTAAAATTCCTACCCTTGTTCTGTTGACGTTTGCGTTGAATCAAAATATTTTGGTGGAACGTTTTTGCATTTTTTTTGCCGTTTTCGCGATTCATAAATTCATTCGGTTCAAAAATTCATCGTTCAATCGCAGATATGATAATTATGTTGTCTTTTTTTAATGTTTGTGATATTTTAAAGTGTTAATCACACACTTTGAATTATTACAAATATTAAATGTGAATATAGCGGGTAAAATAGTTTAATAAAATAAAATATTTCGCCACTCAGCACGCATGCCTCAATGTCGCAGAAAGTGGGGAACGGAGTGTCTTAACACTAGGTTCCCTCTGCTTATCCTGCTATATGCGGGATACAGCGTGAAACTATGTATGTATGTTTGTAAAATAAAATATTAATTAATCTTAGTAAATTAAGTGACTCCGTCTACTGTTTGCTTTGCTCTTCGATCCCCACTTGCAACGATCAAAAAATAAAATTAAAATATGTAATCAATGTGTGACTTTTGCAATAATCTTGTCAATCGTTATCCACTCAGCACGCAATGCCTCAATTCGGCGGAAAGTAGGGAACGGAAATGTTGAAAGAGAACGGAGTGTTTTAACATTAGGTTCTCTGGTTCCCTCTGCCTACCCTGCTATATGCGGGATACAGCGTGAAGCTAAAAAAATATCTAATATTTCGTATGAAACTATTACACTTTGTGAAAAACATGGATATTTCGTTACAACTTCAATGCAATAACAACCACAACGCAACACAAAGAGGCGTTTGAAAAAAAAATACTTTCATATATTTTTATCCACTATTAGTTGGCATGTTCTGTCACGCACATTTCAGCTGTATATTAAAATTCATGTGGTGTTTCTGTTGTGGAATATATTTTTTGTACATCATCATTTGCCAAGATAAAAAAGGTGACAGCGCCGGATAGACAAATTGGGCAGTTTTCGCGGACATAAAACAATAAAGTATTACTCTTTGGGGCGAATACGTGTTCATACATCAAAACTAAATAATATTGTTTTATATGTTTTTATACGCGTGCAAGTTGTTTTTGTTAATATAAAGAAATAAGTGTTTTGGGAACTGGTTAATGATTGGAAAAGAAAATTTGTTTTGGCAAAGCAAACATGAAATGTTTTGTCTTGTGTTTCAAAATAAATCGATAAAATGCACCGTTTTAATCGACTGTTTGTAAAATAGAAGGCAATAGAAGGCACATATATTTTAATAATTTTAATATAAGTAGTTTAAAAAAAGACTGAGTAGAAAATTCATTTGTAATGCCAGTTTCATATTATGGCATATAAGTTTATTAGTACCTTTCTTTAAATCATCTTCAGCGTTAATAGTTTTAAAATAGGTTCTAATAAAATTACATACATTATAAACGATTTTATAATGTATGTAATTTTATAACCTAATATATATAAAACTGATATTATAAACTATTTTTCTAGTCAAAATGCTAGAGTATAAGAAATTTATTTAACAATTATATGTGTAGACACGTATGTTAAGGGTTTTCGACAATTTCATTGTGATGGCAATGTGAAAAACCTATATCTATGCAAACGTACGAGAGGCAATTACTTGGAGAGTCGATCGCAGTTATTTGAGAAGCTGTTCGTTTTCTGAGTGGTTTCGGTCTTAAAACCTAATTATAACGTTATTACTTGCCCGCACTAAATTTTCTGGAAATTAGGACTACGTTGGTACTTTACTAATATTTTAATTATGTTTTAGTTATAAATCATTATCATTTTTGATTTAAAAAGTATTCATTTATTTTTGAAAAAAGTTATATTAAGTTTTAAAATAGAAAAGAACGCCTAACGTAACGCCTGTCGTGGCGCAGAGGCACAAGCGTGCGACTGTAAACACGATAGGTTGTGGGTTGGATTCCCACTCCAGAAAATTGATTTTTTCATTTCCTGAATTTGGTAACAAGGCAAAGCGCGTCGTTGAGTTCCGCCAGTCACGAAATGCCTTAATTCGGCGGAAAGTGGGAAACGGAGTGTCTTAACACTAGGTTCCCTCTGCCTACCCTGCTATATGCGGGATACAGCGTAAAGCTATGTAAAATGCGAAGAAATTATATAATATTTTAATGTTATATATTAAGTGATTAAAATAGTTTTTATTTATGTAAGCAAAAAAAATCCCTGTATATAAATTTCATTTTTTTTTATAAATATTATTTTTTATTTACATATATTCAATAAAAAGGTTAATAAAAGAATCAAATTGCATGTTTCCGTCAAAAAGCAATTATGTGTCAGAGTGTCCGAACAGCAGCCGGCGCGGATGGAGCATTGATTGGTTTTATTGAACATTCTTGACAAGATATGCTCTTTCATGATTCGGTATCCACATACCTTTACTCGTTTATATTACAATAGAGGGAATTGTTAGTCAATTATAGAATATGAGCAGTTCAGTCTTTTAAGAGATGTTTTTAAAATTGTTTATTACTGTATTATATGCATGTTTTTTGTATTTTTTTAGCTTCACGCTGTATCCCGCACACATGTGCGGGATACAGAGCAGGGTAGGCAGAGGAAGCCTGAGAACCTAGTGTTAAGACACTCCGTCCTCTTTCAACATTTCCGTTCCCCACTTTCCGCCGGATTGAGGCATTGCGTACTGAGTGGCGGTGGTGGTTTTTTGTATATCTTTTTTATGAAGCAGAAGTTAGGATTCATCTAGGTGGGTCGCTATTATAGTGGCCCAAATCCAGCAGTGAATAAAGACGAGCTGATAATAATAATTACATTATTTTGTTAATTATTATTTTATTTATAGTAAGATAGAGAAAGGAACTTTTTAATTTTTAGAATTATGACATTTTTTTTCACATGATACGCAATATTCGAGCTAGTTACACACAATCACAGTCATTATGAAAGTAATTTACATAAAAATAAAAAACTAATAATATTATAAATAAATTCTAACATTCTTTTCATAAATAGCTACATATTCTTCTAGAACTATTTATAAATTTTGAGTTATAACTCTATTTTTTTTTAACTTCACACTGTATCCCGCATATAGCAGGGTAGGCAGAGGGAACCTGAGAACCTAGTGTTAAGACACTTCGTTTCTCTTTCAATAAATCCATTCCACACTTTCCGCCAGATTGAGGCATTGCGTGTTGAGTGGCGGAACTCAACGCCGCGCTTTGCCTTGTTACCAAACCCAGAAAGTGAAAATACTTTATTTCCCGGAGTGGGAATCGAACCCCTAACCTATCGCATTACAGTCGCACACTTATGCCTCTGCGCCACGACAGGCGTAAAAATTATAACTCAATTTTTAATCTTAATTGCATTTCTTTAATATTTACAATATATTTTACGTGGATGTGTCTTCTTTGAATCACGATTATTACTTGAAATTCGATTATGTAAGATTTAATCTTTAGTAAATTAAAACCTGTCTTGGGAGAGATTTTTCTCAAGTTTTGTTTGCTTTTAATTAACAGCTAAGGTCTGACGGCACCTTTTGTGAGGGACTTGCTTCAGAATCGATATCAAAATTATTCGAAGATGAACATTGTGTTGTTAAACATATGATAAAGCCTTGGTTATTATATTATATTTTATTTAAAAATTTATATTTAATAATTTATGTATATTTTTTTATTTAATATAGCAGGGGAGGCAGAGGGAACCTGAAAACCTAGTGTTAAGACACTCCGTTCCCCACTTTCCGCTGAATTAAAGCATTGCGTGCTGAGTGGCGGAACACAATGTCGCGCTTTGCTTTGTTGCCAAATCCAGGAAATGAAAATTTTATATTTCCTGGAGTGGGAATCGAACCCATAACCTGGCGCATGCTTCTGCGCCACGACAGGCGTTAATATTATAACTTTTAAATATTAATCTACCATATTTTTAGTTTAAAGCAAAAGTTTAATTTCCTGCAAACATAGCAGAAGCTGTCTCTAAAGTCCACGCTTGGCTAGCATCTGTTGAAAAAATACACGGTACAAGATTGGAAATAGTTTTGCACCCATACCGCCCACGGGCGAATAGAAACTTACCCTTTTAGGAGTTCAAACGATTTTAAAATACTTTCTATATAGCATTTAGAGTTTTTAAATGAATTTGTCGAATTAGTTTTATTTCTAATAAACTTGTTTCCATGTTTTTTTTATTATTACATGAACCATCATATAACTATGATCACAAGAATTTTGTTATAAAAAATATTTATTAAGGAATTAATTTTATGTTTAACATATAATTATTTTTGGAATTTTAGGCAAGGTTTAAGTAACTTTACTTTGAATATTGTCGTACTGATATTATTCGGATCAAGTCTACAAATGCTCTTTTGTATTTTGCATTATGTTCAATTGGGAAGTTTGACTGTGAAGGCAACGATTGTGGATTCGATTCCTACTTGAGGAAGTGATTGTATTTAAATTATTTTTATTTCTCTACGTTGAGGTAAATACTACCACTCAACACTTAATGTCTTGAATTTGGGCGGAAGGTAGAGAGTCCACACTCCAATCACACTAGGTTCTCCTTGGTACGCGGGGTAAAGCGGAAAGCTAAAGTCAAGTCTTGAATATTAAGTAAACATGACGTTTGGAACAAATGGAATTGTTATTACTTACAATATAAATATACCGTAAGAAAGAAAGAGTTTCATTACGTTGCATGCGTACAATAATAACACACATAATGATGTATGAATACATGAGAAAAAAATATCACATTGTTCGATAGTGTACATAACATGATTAAAAAAATAGGGTAGGCAGAGGGAACCAGAGAACCTAATGTTAAGACACTCCATTCTCTTTCAACAATTCCGTTCCCCACTTTCCGCCGAATTGAGACATTGCGTGTTCAGTGGCGGAACTCAACGCCCAAGAAATGAAAATGCTAAATTTTACATTTTCTGGAGTGGGAATCGAACCCACAACCTGTCGCGTTTACAATCGCACGCTTGTGCCACGACAGGCGTCAAAATATACTTTATTAAGATAATAAAATATTAGCAACAAATAAATCATAAGAGCAAGACCTTTTTGCCTATTTCGCAGCGGATATAGTAGCCTATCAAAGATATTCATTGCGTTATATATCAAGTCGAGTATTTTATAAATGGTTGTCTGTATTTCATTTCATTCCCGCAGATTTATCATTTCCATAGATATGTATTGCAGAACTAAGTATCAATTGTCATAATAGTCTGCGGTCTTACTCTTTTCCTAATTTTTTAACCGACTTTTAAAAAAGAAGGAAATTTTCAATTCTATTTCATTTTTTTTATGTACTGCGTAACTTTATACTGGGTGAATCAATTTTTTTAATTTGTTTTTCTATATCTTGTTATTTAGTTAAGATCTGATGAGTACTTTTTGAGAAAAATAATATTTTTTAATGCATTCTATTTAATATTAGTAGCTTTTTTGTTAAAATTTTAATTAAATTTGACTGTTGAAAATTTTGTGGCAATATTATGTCGTGTAGAGTGTATAAAAAAAGTATTGTTTGTAAGTTTATTCTAAAACACATATTTCATAGGCGGCATATGTATAAACATATAGAGACAGGAGCTCAGATAGTAGAGGCGAGCGATGCCTATTATAAAGGGGCCCCTTAGCCTAAACATGGGTCGTAAGTTCTAGGCACAGGTCCAAGTTCCGCCTCCTACGATAGGCCTAGCGCCTCATGGAGTGCTAAGGAGTTGCTTCTCTATAGAAAATTTAATGAAAAGAAGATACATTTATCATCTATAGGCATAGATAGTAATGTACATAACTGGATTTGGATTCTCATTTTAAACTGATGTTTAAAACTTAAATGTAAATGTTGTTATTCCACTACTTTAAATTGCTGTGCTTATTGTTTCACTTCGAAGACAATGAACGCCGACGCTCGTTTCTGACTATCTGAAATTGTTGAATTTTGTGTACCTAATATTTTAACAGGTAGGTATAGGTATATCCAGTAAATATAGTAGTAGTCATAACGTATTTATTTAGCAAAGTTAGTCTAGCTTAAGTGCAACTCAAAAATATTTTTTCTGAAACCCAATTTTTCCACACAATATATTGATGAAATCATGTATAAATCATGACAACAAAGCATCTTAATATATTAAACAAAGCATCTTGATATCTTAATCTTAATTATAAGTTATAAAATAGTAAAATTTGAAAATTGAACAACGATTTCAGCAATAAGGATAGTTAAAGACATTTTTATAATAACACTTACTAAAACTTATCAACATATTTCTAAATTAAAATGAAAATCAAAATATTCTTTATTTAAGTAGGCTATTACAAGCACTTTTGAATCGTCAATTTACAAAGGTGTCAGTCGTGTCAGTCCTAACGGAAGCTACCACCGGCTCGGAAGGCAGTTCTGCTGAGAAGAGCTGGCAAGAAACTCAACAGTTGCTCTTTTCAAATAAAATTTTTACAATAAATATACAACTATGATGAGCCTCCCGGGTGAGCGTCAACAGCATTTAATTCTAATGATCATTACTCGAAGAAGACAAATTGCTGCGTTGAGTTCCGCGGCGCAAACCTGCTAAATTTAAAAGGAAAACGGTGAACGTATTCGTTCACCGTTTTCTTGGTTCTTACAATACAATTACAATCTGAATGCTATATGCCTCCTCCTAAGCGAGAAAAAGCGTGACTACAAAAAAATATTTACAATGACGATTACAAGATATCATTAATAAAAAAAAATAATAACATAAAATAACAAGGCAAATCGCGGCGTTGTGTTCCACTTAGCACGTAATGTCTCAATGCAGCGGAAAGTGGGGATCGGATTATAGAACGGAGTGTCTTAACACTAGGCTCTCAGGTTCCCTCTGCCTACCCTGTTATGTACGGGATACAGCGTGAAGCTAAAAAAAATATATATTAAATGAAGCTATTTTAACAAGTAGACTACATGTCTCCTGTGACCACGGACTACTGTAAAGTGTTCGAAACGTCGGGTTTCCAAAAATGAATTTTCGAATACTAAAATATACGCGATTAATCCGGTTAAAATAGTTTTATTTATTATATGTGTAACAATCGCGAAAATCAAAGAGCTCAATAATAAAATTAAAAATATAATAAAACTGTATCATAATAATGTACGTATCTGTGTCTCGTTCATTGAATTGGCATTGCAAGTGGCGTGGCAAGCAACTGGGGCGTGTTGATGCATGTGGCGGAAAATAGACGCACGCAATGGCGCGGCTTTAAACTGCCTTCGTGTGTTTCGCAGCTCAGTAAGATCTTGTTAGTACTACAATTTCGTTTTAAGCTGTAAGGCTATAAATAAAATTTATTTTCTAGTTTAAAACATGCTTTTAGAACATTTATTATGTCACATGCTCAAGAAGTAGAAAAACTTGAAAATTTCACGGAGTATTCTTGAGGAACAAATTATATTCAAAGTTATCGATATGTTCTTATACTTGGACGTGCAGATAAAAATTATTATAAAATATCGAAGTATTTTCGGGTATCTCGCATTTCTACATATCGACTAACCACGTATCGTTACATTATGGCCGAATTGACAAAATTATCACTTCAATCGAGTTAGTTTTTCCGCGAAAGAGTTACATACATCTATCCTCTCACACTACAATGTTAGTAGAATAATCTGATGCCTCCCGCTGTATCCCGCACATAGCAGGGTAGACAGAGGAATCCTAGTCTTAAGACACTCCCTTGTTTTCAACATTGCCTTTCCCCATTGTCCGCCGAATTGAGGCATTGTATGCTGATCAGCAGAAATCAATGCCGCGCTTTGCCTTGTTGCCAAAGCAAGCAAATGAAAATACTAAATATTTATTTTCATTTCCTGGAGTGGGAATCGAACCCACAACTGTCGCGTTTACAGTCGCACGATTGTGCCTCTGCGCCACGAAAAGCCTCTGAATCATCTGATGCATTATCATATATTATATGTAATACTGTTCTCTAATATTATCGTGGCGCAGAGGTACATGTGTGCGACTGTTAAGCGACAGGTTGTGGGTTCGATTCCCACTCCAGAAAATGAATTATTTTCATTTTCTGGGTTTGGTAACAAGGCAAAGCGCGGCGTTGAATTCCGCCACTCAACACGCAATGCTTCAATCTGGCGGAAAGTGGGCGGAAAGTGGTGTCTTAGCACTAGGTTCTCTGGTTCCCTTTGCCTGCTATATGCGGGATATAGCGTGAAGTTAAAAAAAAATATAGTGAACCTTTACTTTATACACATTGATAGTAATTCTAAGTTTACTAGGTACTTTGTAAGTGAAATAGAAGGTAAACTGCTCTTTTCTACATTTTCTTTGCTGTTAGTTTCCTAAAACTTTGAAATTGAATTCTCAAAGCTTTTGTTCTCATGCTGTTCTCTTTACAAAGTCTTTGAAGTTACCTGCACCTGTTGATGTATTGACTCGATTATTCAATGTTACATTAAACTTACTTGCTGTTTAAATTATTTAAAGTTTATCCTAGAGCAATGGAACAGTGTATGTTTGCGCATGCGATGGGTGTAGATTCGATTCCAACAAAACGGCCACAGCGTTTTAAAGGTTTAACGTAAATAACGTGTACTTTGGGTTGTTAGAAATTTCATTATTGTTAGTGGTAATTGTTAATTAATCAATTAATAATTTTATCATTTTTTTTATTAATTGATGATAACTTATCAATATTCATATATTTCTTTTCATAATAAGTAACATTTTACACAAAATTCCTTAACAATTACGCATACATAATGACAAATAGATGTTTCTTATCTTCTTTAACTAAGATAGGACCTAGTTTTACATGCTTTAACTATTTTTACAATTGCATATTATTACTGCGTTTCGAGCCTTCTAAACAAAAATTAATAGGTTTTCCTAAAAATTAGTTGTAATTTATGAAAATATTATTAAAGAGAATCATAGCGCAGTCTGACAGTATCCGACTGTAAATGAATGTGATTGTTTGTGGGTTCGATACCAACTCGTGGAAATGATAATATTTGAATTATTTTTTTTCCTAGTTCTAGTAAGATAAACCTAGTAAGATGTGGGTTCGATTCCAACTCCAGGATATGTAAAAAGTTCAGTATTTTCATTTCCTGGTCTTGGTAACAAGGCAAAACGCGGCGTTGAGTTTTTTTTTTTTTTATACCACGACGGTGGCAACAAGGCACACGTACGGCCCACCTGATGGTAAGTGGTTACCGTGGCCTATGGACGCTTGCAACACCAGGGGCATCACTTACGCGTTGCCGACCCTTCAAAAACCTATTTATTCCCCTTTTGAAGAACCTCATATTGTAGCCCTCTGGGAAAACCTCGGCAGGGAGATCATTCCACAATTGGAGAGTCCGCGGAAGAAAGTTCTTTTGAAATCGAACTGTTCGGGACCATTTAGGCTCCAAAGTGTGAGCATGAACTCACTCACTCACTGTCGATGGCGAGCGGTGCGATGGTGAAAAGTAGCCGTGGGCATCATGTCAAACAATTCTTCAGAACACAACCCATTATACAAGCGGTAGAACACGCACAAGGAAGCAAAGTCTCTCCTTAGACTTAAGTGCTCGATACCGCTTGTGAGTGTGGGATCATCGACAAGTCTCACAGCTCGTCTTTGAACCGAGTCAAAAGGTCCAAGCTGGTATGCTGGTGCTCCCGCCCAGAGATGAGAGCAGTACTCCATATAGGGCCGAACTTGTGACTTATAAAGTAGCAGTCTTTGCCCCGGTGTGAAGTACCGCTTCGCTCTGTTTAGCACACCCAGCTTTTTGGATGCCAACTTGGCCTTGTCTTCTAAGTGACTTCGGAACTGGACGTCACTGGATATGTCGATACCAAGGATCCCTACACTCTTAGAGATGGTAAGAGATGTGTCCTGGAATTGAGGGGCCGCAATAAATGGGGTTTTCTTAGCGGTGAACGCGCAAACTTGTGTCTTGGAGGGGTTAAACTGGACCAGATTGTCCCGACCCCAATCGGAGACTCTAGATAGAGTACTCTCGATTTGAGACACAAGTTGTTCGCGACTTTCTTCCACAACGGAACGAGGGAGTTCCGCCACTCAGCATGCATGCCTCAATTCGGCGGAAAGTGGGGAACGGAGTGTCTTAACACTAGGTTCTCAGGTTCCCTCTGCCTACCCTGCTATGTGCGGGATACAGCGTGAACCTAAAAAAAGTTAAGATAAAACGAGGCGTTGAGTTACCCCACTTTACATGCAAAGTGTTGAATTGGGGGGTGGATCTCTCTATACATAGTATACAAAAAAAATATTAACATTTCAAAGTATATCGACACAGTATAGTTGTCAAACCAACATAAGCTATAACTTAGCCACTGAATTATTTTATTCTGTGTTACTAAATTTATATACGGAAATATTTTCACAAAATACATTTTATTCGTATATCGCGTCCATCTCTTGAATCCAGTCCATTTGTTAAATCGAATAGGCCGCTCTATTATTGCAATGTTGCTACATTCAGGTACATATGAAAAGACTATTCATTTTATTTTTAATTTAATTTCTTTCATGTATACAAATTACAAGTTACTCGTATACAAATTTGTTTTTATTATATTCGCGTTTTGTAATTTTAATTATTGTAAAATTATTTTATATAGAACATAATTATGGGAGATACTATGTTTTTATGAAATTTTACAAACGATATCCTTACTAATATTATAAATGTGAAAGTAACTCTGTCTGTTTGTCTGTTACGCTTTCACGCCTAAACCACTGAACCGATTTTGATGAAATTCGGTATAAAGATAGCACTAAACTTGGGAAAGGACATAGAGTACTTTTTATGGTGAAAAAAAGGGTGGAAGAGGTTAAAATAGGGGATGAAAGTTTGCATGGAAGTTCCTTATTATCAAACATAAAATCATGTAAGATTGTTCAACTGTTTACAACTTTCACACCTAAACCACTTAACCAATTTTGACAAATAGTCTAAACCTTCGGAAAGACTATAGGCTACTCCTTACCCTGTCGCGCGATATTACCGAGTTCCACGCGGGCGAAGCCGCGGGCGGAAATCTAGTTATTTATAACAAACATAATTGAATCGGTGAGTGCAGAAACAACGTAAGTCCGGATTTTCAAATTTTGCAGGAGAGAGAAAATAGTGTATAAGCTAGCTTTCTCAGCTAGTTTAAATCGATTACGAATTTTTGCATTTTTTGTGACTTACGTTGTTTCTGCACTCACCGATTCAATTATAAAGAATAAAAATCCCGAGTGAACCAATTCTTCAAATTTAGGAAGTAAATATAAATAAAGTAATCTATAAAAGCTAGTTATGTGTTATATATTTGAAATATGCTAATTAGGTCCTTTCATTTGATACCCCATACGGTGCCCACCAACGAATTTTTGGTTTTTATTAAGGACGTAATTGAATTAAAAGTGACGTCACATATCTAAGAACACTTGCAGTATCAATACTTATCTAACGTCACCTTAATTATATAATTCGGTTCAGGGGTTTGGAAGATCTCATATCTTATAAAGAATATCTTAATAAAGCATAACCCTCCTCTGTCACGTAATAAGAATTTATGTTATATTTTACATCCTTTGTCTTGTTATATGATTTAAATTATTAGTAACTACGAAAAGATTATATTTTTATATTTCTGCACTGGAAAGGTATAGTTAAGACGTATGCGTTAAGTTTCGCTACTCAATATTGTACTCGCATTGCCTAAATTGCGGGCGGAAAGTGGAGAACGGAATGTCTTGACACTTGGTTATCTCTCACACCCTTCTATGTGAAAAAAAGAGTAAACTTATATGTATAATATTTGTATCGGAATAATGGTGATTCTGTAAATCCATATAGTTTTTTTTTTAACTTCACGGTGTATCCCGCATATAGCATGGTAGGCAGAGGGAATCTGAAATCCTAGTGTTAAGACACTCCGTTCTCTTTCAACAAATCCGTTTCCCACTTTCCGCCAGATTGAGGTATTGCGTGCTGAACTCAACGCCGCGCTTTGCCTTGTTACCAAACCCAGGAAATGAAAAATTCCATTTCCTGGAGTGGGAATCGAACCCACAACCTGTCGCGTTTACAGTCGCACGCTTGTGTCTCTGCGCCACGACAGGCGTCCATATAGTTTTATTTTCATTTATCTCTTACCATGAGTAAGCCGAGAGAACCAAATGAAAATTTACATTTATTTATGTATTAATTTATTTATGAACATATAAAGAGATGACATTATCTTTTATTCCCTTTATGGTGTTAACTCCAAAGGTATGTAAACTATGCAACATTAATGACTAAAGCATATATGTGATCTCAGTATGTACTGTGAACTAACATATTAATGGATTTGCTTGTTTTGCAGCGATCAAGCGATGACCGGCAGAAATCTATGGCTCAATCCCTAATACGCCAATATGCTACCGAAGCCAGATGTTAGTGCAGTTAGCGCTATTACTTTAAATTAAATATTTTCTACGAAAATCAATTTTTGGACATATTTTATTATGTCTAAAAAATTTAAAATAATTAAGATTGTGTAAGTTTTTTATTAAATAAAAAGTATTTATATAAGGCTAAATCTCAATTTTATCTTGGTGAAAATAAACATGT
>JAKGSA010000217.1:296356-311735 GCA_033558755.1 Philaethria dido | reverse complement strand
ACTTCCAAGAAGCTTCTTCATCGAATGAGCCACATCTACTATCTCAAAGAGACCTTAATGGTCTGGTACGTGACTTAAATTTATCCAAACAACAGGCAGAACTTTTGGGCTTGGCAGAAAAATCAGCTTGGGACTCTTTCATGGAAGTGACTCAAAATTTTCTCGGAAACCACAGATCGAATGACTATGAAAGTATCGTTGAGGAACTTTTACCTACGTATAAGGCTTTAGGGTTTAATATGTCGTTGAAAATACATTTTCTACATTCACATTTAGACTTCTGATTTTGATTTAGACCTGAAAATCTGGACGCCGTTAGCGATGAACGGTGAAAGACGTATGCTGGCGGATTATTGTTGGATATTACAACGAGTAGTAGAGAACCTTGTTCGAAACATAACTAGACAAAAATTTTCATGTTACACACAAAAACTGTTTTTTTGTTGACCAGTGTAACAATTCAATTGTATAAGAAATTAAATACTTTTTTTATTACACTATAGTAACAATTTCACTTAAATAATCATAAAAAATTATTTAAATTAAAAATAAAAACATAATATTCCTCATCATGTATTCATTCTTTATGGGTCGATGAAATATATCTAAAATCGATTATATGATTCTTATGAAATAAATGTATATCTCATGTTCCCTTCATTTCTTTTAACATGTTTATTTCTAATAATTACATAATTTTGTGAAATTAAAAAGAAATTTTGTAAGTAATTGACGTAATTTGGCGGTGTCACTTATTTATTTTTCCTATGTAAGCTGTATTGAATATGAATTCAAAAGTATCCCATAAGTTGCGCTAAGTTCTCAGCTATTATCATGCAAAAACTCATTCATTTCTATCCAGTAGTTTTTGCGTGATGCGCGTTTAAATATACAGACAGACAGACACATAAAAATTCTACTGATTGTTTTTTTTGTTTCTATATCGTTAGATATATTATCGTACCCAATTGGTATTTTTCTAAAATTTTTATGTACAGAATTGCCTTTTCTGCTCTATTACTATGTATATAGATATAGATTTCTTATTATATATATATATATATATATATATATATATATATATATATATATATATATATATATATATATATATATTTTTTTTTTTTATATATATATATATATATATATATATATATATATATATATATATATTATATTTAACACAAATTCAATTTTAATATAATTAGAAAGCAATTTCTATTTTTCCAAATAATACATACACAAACGATGTATATGATGATACCACAATCAAGTACTGCACGTGACATTAATAAAAACGTTTTCAAAATGGGAAATCCACTGCGGTCATACAATGTTGACAGAAAAAAATGTTGGACTTTTATTTGATTTAATCTTATGGCTCCACGCCGGACGCAACAGAGGTTATTCCACGCGTATATAAACCAATATCGAGTTGACAGTCAATAGAAAATCTTTACGCCAATATCACTCTTCATATCTAGAGTGAAGAATTATATTTGCATACAAACATTTCTTGTCTAACCGTCAACTTGTTTGAATGTAAATAATGTAAAGATAACCAAAGAGTGCATTTTGGGACAAAAAATAAAAATATACGGAGCTATATTTTTGACGGATGTACTCGTAAGTACTCGGTTGGATATTTTGTATTTTTTACTTTTTGGTGTTAGTTGCCAGTAGAATGTACATTTAGCAAAGATTTTAACATTGTAAAGCGGTGGTTTTACTCTGATGTGACCAGATTTGTTCCTAACGAGGGCATAAATGTTCTATCACTCTCGTTTCACTGTAGACTAAAGATGCAATGACTCGAGCCCGTCTAATTCAGCGTCATTTGGTTGCCCTTAGATGGAATAGTTTTCATTTTCACAGAGAGTAGTCATCATTAATATAATGATGATCAATACAAACTAAATGATCAAAAGAGGTATCCAAATTCTGCGGACAAAATAAGTTAATTAGCTCTTGTCAAATGACAAATTAATAAAATTATGTTACCTATAGATCCGTTCAGATCTAGTTAGCAATGCCCCTGTCTTAAAAAAGTATATATTTCTTTTTTCTTTAATAGACATGTTTTTGAACTATCGTGTTATACTAGAAGAACTAGAAGGTTTTATAAAATATATATAAAATGAGACGAATAGAAAAAGCTATGTATTTAACTGGCATCCGTCATAACGTCCTAATCTCGTAATAGGATGCAGCGTCGTAAAAACGTACTGCTCATTATAAAGTCTGCCTTTATGCCTGTTTGGAAGGTAGGAATACTCTGTAATTTCAGTAGTTTTACCATAAAAGTCTTTAAAATTAGGACATACATTGTTAAAATGTCAAAATATTGTTTTTATAATAATACTAACACAAATTATTATATAAATTATAATGATTATGCTAAGAATATTTTTTTCCCGCATATAGCAGGGTAGGCAGAGGGAACCTGAGACCGTAGTGCTAAGACACTCGATTCCCTTTGAACAATTCTGTTCCCCACTTTCCGCCGGATTGAGGCATGGCGTGCTGAGTGGCGGAACTCAACGCCGTGTTTTGCCTTGTTACCAGAAGAATAATATTTGAATTTTTATCTTTAAACATCACTTTGTGTTCAATATTTCAACTAAGATTACATCGTAAAGTAAGAATATAACATCACGTTTTGGCTGAACGAAAAAATTCTAAAAATAATTTAGTTATAATAGCTATTAAATACAATTTAAATATCGAGACAGAGCACTCTATTATCGGTATGTTTTAATTTTAAGCCGCCATCTTACATCTTACATGTATAATTCATTTTATAGCAATTTCTTTCGGTTTTCATTAAATAGTAAGACCTTTTTCAAAAGAAGAAAGATAAATGACAAACTTACATATTTCAAGGTTCTACATGTCTATGTAAACTTTTGAAGATAATTATGGTGACCCTACATCGGGAATAAAATCGTATCCATTTTCAGCTTAGCGTGTTGCTCCTCGTCGCCTTTATATGAACGGTTTACAACTGACGGCTGTTACTTTATATTTGACTTGATTGTCGGGTGTTACGTTTTCGAGGGTTACAGCTGTTAAATGTATGTAAATAATGTGTGTATATGTTTTGTTAAAGATTTTTTTATTTGAATATTCTTGTAGTCTATTGAAATAAGAAAATCTGTTAGTAATTTGAATTACTCTATTTAAATAATACTTGCTATAATCGTTTTAATTCTGTAATATTGCAACAAAAGAGACTGTCATTTTAATTAAATTTAAATAAAAAATATTCTTGTTTTCTTTTTATAACTACGGGCATATGTAGGTATAATTGATGACTCTCATGATGGACTCGTATGAGTATAAAATCTTTGAGAACTAAAGATAGAAATTACAGTTCCGTGAGGAGCAAATATTTCAAAAGACCATAAATACAAAACAAGCAAGTACCAGGACCAGGAATTAAAGCGTTTAAAGTTAATTCGTACGCGGTGTTAGCTCACGTGCGAACGAGCGATGTCACAGCGATTTCTTTAATATTCTATAATCTACTAAAAGATTTCAGCCTAATGTATGTGTACTGTCTAGAATTATCATTAGTTCATTCCTAGTATGTATTTTTAAGCAGACTTTTATAAATTTGATTAGGTAGAGAGAGAAGCTTGGACAGTGGGGTCCTTATGCCTACACTTGGGTCGCAAGTTCCACTAGCTCGAGTTCCTCCCCTTGCAACGCTGGTCACCCGAACGGTAAATCCATAGAATGCTCAGGAGCTTCTTTTTTTGTCATTACTTTTAGATTTTTTCCATTACTTAAAAGTATACTACGCTTTTAATATCATATAAAAATAGGCCCAGAAAGTTTTGTATATTCAGTAATAATAAATAGTAACGCCTGTCGTGGCGCAGAGGCACAAGCGTGCGACTGTAAACGCGACAGGTTGTGGGTTCGATTCCCACTCCAGGAAATGTAAAATTTAGTATTTTCATTTCTTGGGTTGGTAACAAGGCAAAGCGCGGCGTTGAGTTCCGCCACTCAACACGCAATGCCTCAATTTGGCTGAAAGTGGGGAACGAAATTGTTGTAAGAGAACGGAGTGTCTTAATACTAGGTTCTCAGGTTCCCTCTGCCTGCCTTGCTATATGCGGGATACAGCGTGAAGTTAAAAAAAAGTATACTACGCTTTCAATATTATAATAAAATAGGCCCAGAATGTTTTGTTTATTTAATAAGTAAATAATAATAGTAACGAATTTGATGACAAGATGGAATAGTTGAAACGTGTCTAAATGCAAGTTTTGCTCATGGCTTCAAATTACACTCGAGTAAACGCTTATATTAAAAATACAAGTGGGTGTTTCCCCGGCTGTAAGACAAAGTAAGAATCACGTGTTGAGTAGTCGCTGCCACTCAATACGCAATGCCTTAATGAATGAATGGGGAAAAAACTAATAAACAAAAGCTAGAAAATAAATAAATACTGAGTGCCTTAACACTAGGTTCTATGTTTTATTTTTCTCTTTATTTTTTAATTCCGTTCCCCACTTTCCGCCAAATCGAGGCATTGCGTGTTGAGTGGCGGAACTCAACGCCGCGCTTTGCCTTGTTACCAAACCCAGAAAATGAAAATACTAACATTTCCTGGAGTGGGAATCGAACCCACAACCTGTTGTCTTTACAGTCGCACGCTTGTGCCTCTGCGCCACGACAGGCGTTATTTCTTTGTTCTTTGTGGCTACTTTTACTATGCGAGATAAAGTGTGAAGTTGCCTTTTTACTAAATTAATTCTATGGCACAAAATATAAGAAATATTTTACCATATTGTTTATTAACGTTTAATAATAAAAAAAATCTTGAGACCATCATGGCTCAGTGGTCTGACTGTAAACGCGAGTAATTGTGAGTCCGATTTTCACTTGGGGGAAATAATTATACTTAAATTATATAAATTTCTACGCTTTTTTCTTTTAGTTCGGTTGGAAAGTGGAGAACGGACTGTTTTGACATTAGGTTATCTCTGACTACCCAATACCGGAAAAGCATGAAGATGAAAATAACAATAATGTAAAAAAAAAACTTACATTTCAATTTTTAACGCCTGTCGTAGCGCAGAAGCACAAGCGTGCGACTGTAAACGCGACAGGTGGTGGGTTCGATTCCCACTTCAGAAATTGGAATTTTTCATTTCCTGGATTAGTAGTAGTAACAAGGCAAAGCGCGGCGTTGAGTTCCGCCACTCAGCACGCAATTCCTCAATTCGGTGGAAAGTGGGGAACGGAGTGTCGTAACTCTAGGTTCCCTCTGCCTACCCTTCTATATGCGAGATACAGCGTGAAGCTATGAGCGATATGAGACGCCTTGATAACTGTCGCTAACCTGCTCATAAATAAAAAAAAAAGAGAAAAAGAAAAAAATTAAAAGAGCCAGTCGGTGAGGATCTCGCCATAGTCTTAAGATACAATTAGGTAGTCTATTTAAGTATGCACACGTAAAAAAAAAATGAAACAAAAGGCACGAGCAAGACCACGCACGGGCGAGCCCGTGGATTTAATTTAACTCAAAAAAAAAAAAGCGTGAAGCTATGTCATGTCTACATTTCAATTTTATTTCCGGATAATTGTCCAGTACAAAGTAATATACCAACTAATAATTACATTTAACCGCGTAATTTAACAGAAAAGTATGGTATAATAAAAATGGGCAATATATATAAAAACGTTTGCCCCCAGTTGATTTATCTAGTGGTTAAGCGAGCTTAGTCTGTATTAACTGTCATTGTTTTCTTTATGTTGACATACAGCTATAAACCGGCCTCGTAGCGGATTAGAGTCCCCGAACACCGTCCCTTAACAAGTGACACGTTTTGTGACATCAAATAATATCTCAAAGTGAAGTATATTCCAATTCTTTACATGAAAATATTTAATAATTGTATTAAAATAATTTAATAATAGTGTATAGTGTGTGTTTAGTGATCCTTGTGGTGTACTAAGACTCTACTTGTGAAAGCGAGTGTTTGTGGGTTCGATTCACGCTCGGTCAAATGAAGTATTTAAATAATCAAATTTAAAGTTTAAAAGTAAAATGATTAAATATAATACCATATTGAAGTGTAATATTTTCCTGTGTGTTAACACATAATGTTCCGAATTCCGAAATTGAGTACCGTATATCAAGACATTAGTTTCTCCCTAACTTGGACATGATTTTGTTTTACTATTTTGTTTCTTCAGCCTACCTTTGTTCATAGAACATATTCTAAAAGACTGTTCTTCAAAACATAGTTTATAATAGTTTAATTTAAAATATTTAAATTACTTCATTTAAAAAATACTCAAAGAATATTTATAATGTACAGAACTATCTTAAGTACTTCTGACCCATAAAAGTTTCTCCAACGGCGCGTTTAAAGAAAAGTTTGAGAGGAGGAGTCTATTAACGCATGCGTAAAACAATCCCTGAAGAAATGCTTGCCATCGTCGACAACACGACTGTGGAGGCAGTTGCCGCGGACCTTTGGTACCATGCGGACGCATCCGATGCACTGCATAGCTTAGTTGTGAACTACACGTAAATATAACTAATAGCTAAAATATTTTAAAAGCACTTGTCGATAAGTTATCTTAATTTTGAAGTAAAAAAAGTTTTTTCAAAGTTTTCAAAAAACTTTTTTATTGGTGGAAATTCGTCTCTAGGTAAATCAGAATGTTTTTATTCACTTTAAAATTGTTGAATTATCATTTTTGATATATTTTACAATATCACAAACACAATTATTAATAAAAACAATAATTTTCAAACGCCTTATATATCGAAGAAAATAAGTTATTACTAACTACAAAACAACATAAAATAAATAGCTCAAACAAATTTAAATTATTACAAATATCTCCTAAACTAACCAATATAGCCTACAAAGTTAACTTAACAAAATTTACGCGTAACAAAATAGGAATGTAATAAAAACTATAGCCTAATTCTAATTACAAAGCAATTCTTCGGTCCAATCGGCCATACATACCGTGTAAGGTCGTGAATACTGCAATGGGAAATGGTCCGTAAACAAATATTTTCAGAACAACGTACTAATATTACATGTACGCTAACATTTACTAAAATATTTTGGCTATTCGTCCAATATCTTAACAAAATATATACAATTTATAACAAAAATAAATAGTTTTTGATATTTAAGGTTAGTTTAGATCATTATAAAAATTAATAGTACACGAAATATTCAAAAAATACATGATATATAAATATATATAAAACGTAAAATGTCATTATTAAAATTCGGCGGAAAATGGGGAACGGAGTGTTTTAACACTAGGCTCTCTTCCTCCCTCTACCCTGCTATATGCGGGATACAGCGTGAAGCTAAAAAAAAATATTATTAAAAGAATAAACTCATGAAAAAATCATACAAGAACATCATGTTTCGTTCCAATTAAAACAGATTAAATATAAAATAAAACAATAAAAACAATTATAACATAGGTAATTCTGATTCTAACATAAAATATTACTATGAATATAAGGAAAATGCATTATAGAAGTCACTTTTGCATAGATATTTTATAAATAGCTTTCGTATCCTTGTAATTGAATAACATGATTAAGTGTTAATAAAAATAACCAGATACATAAGAACTGTAATATTATTAAAGTTTTAATGAGCTTTCTATTAAACCACAAATATTACGGCAATTCATTTAGTTATTAGATAATTATTTTAACAATTATTTTTCTTGTTCGGAATGTAAATCAGAACTTTACTCGTAGCAGTAAGTCGCCACATAATAGTACTAAAAGGATAAAAAATATATATATTTTATCACTTCAATAACAAATGAATTGAATATTTTTGATTGTATTGAGACAGCATATATATATATATATATATATATATATATATATATATATATATATATATATATATATATATATATATATATATATATATATATATATATATTTTATAAATTTGGCATAATTATAGTTTATATAGAGAAAGAGTGTAAAAAGTATATTAAATATATAAAATAAATGTAATATAAACACACTACCATGGTTTGATATTTATTTTTATATAAAGTGATATATACATGGCTAAAGACAACGCGTTATTAACGCGTCAACAGGAACACTAGTATTCCTGTTGACGCGTTAATTTGTAAATGCCATATATTCGATCTTCACGCGGCGAATTAATTTTATTTAAATTATTTTTATTTCCCACTTTTGGTATAAATGGTAGAGTCCAGCTACTTAGCACGTAATGTCTGGAATTCCAGCGTAAAGCATAGAAGCCTTGACATTAGGTTCGGTATGCTTTCTCTGTTATGTGAAAAGGCGTGACGCTGTAAAAAATTATGTTGAACAGAAAGTTTTCGTGCAAGTCGATAAATTTACAAAATTAAAAAAACCATTTGTATCAATAAGTTAAAACATAAGTAGTAGCGATGCATTTTTAATATTTTTACCATTTTATAATATTTCAAAATAAAACTACGCTACACAATTTAATATTTAATAATTTTAAATAATTTATTAGCTTTGGCATTATATCATGTTCATTTCTTTAAATATATATTAGACATATCTTAAATTCCCCATGTGAATGCACAACATTACTAAAACTAGATAAAAGTAATAGCTCTCCATAGACCACATCGTCAATTTGGCAAAAGTACTGCAAAAATCTGCTAAGCTTGGTCGTCTTCCCAAGAACTACGTTTTCTCAAATCCAATAGCAATTAGTAGTATCTTAATTGCTTTTTTGTCAGTGAATAAGTCCACACTACTTTAAAGATCTCGTTACCACTGCATTCATCTTGCTTATACTTTCGTGTCTTAAACTGACTTAACTGACATATTATTAATAGTAACAATAGTAAATTACTTTAGAGTTGAAGGTGAAATGTAAAATATATATATGTTTTTAAATAAATTGATAAATTAATTAAATCCCAAAGTTTTTAGTAAAATAAAAATATTTATCAAGTGAGGAATATATTGCAAATGTAATGGTATAAGTTATGCACGTTATAAAATAATCATCCGCCCAAATCCATTTAAGTAAAAAATTTTTATGCTATGTGAATTAGGAACATTCAATCATATAAATCATTCATACTCAAAATATTAATAAACCTTCTTTTGCATTCTTTTTATTATTTGTATCTTCAATAAATATAGTACATACTCAACATATTAGTTAAACTTCTTTCGCATTGTCTATATTATTTGATTTCTTCATACCTTAAAAAAATACATATATACATACACAGCTTCACGTTGTATCCCGCATATAGCAGGGTAGGCAGAGGGAATGTAGTGTTAAGACACTCCGTTTCCCACTTTCCACCGAATTAAGCATTGCTTGCTGAGTGGCGGAACTCAACGCCGCGCTTTGCCTTGTTACCAAACCCAGGAAATGAAAAATTCCGTTTCTTGGAGTAGGAATCGAACCCACTACCTGTAGCGTTTACAGTCGCACACTTGGGCCTCTGTGCCACGACATCTTGTCTATGTTATTTGGTTTCTTTATAACTCAAAAAAATAAACTTTCTTAAACAATTTAGCAGCTATAAACGTATTTTAAGATGAAAAATCGTAACAACCGCATTCCCACACGGCTTTCCGATTTCCATCCACAATGACGGAATGTGAACGCACAGCTTAATTGGCCGGAGCGCTGCAACGTGTAATCCTAGAGGCGCAATTTAAAATTTTGCCACATATAAAATGTTTATGTGGAATTTCAAAATGTTTATTGCAATCACGTTGACCAAGTAAGCGAGCGCAGCGTTTAGTTCCGCCACTTAACACGAAATGTCTCGATTTCGACGGAAGACTGCGAACAGAGAGTCTTAACACTATGTTTACTCCGACCACCTACCTATGCGAGATAGGACGTGAAGCTTTTAGTAATGTCACGTTAAAAGAGTGTCTCAGCTCTAGCTTCTCTAAAGTTATAGATCGGTAAGCATTTCGTCGTAAAGAAATATATTGTTCTGAATAAAAATATAGAAAATCTTTTGGCTTATAAAGTAATAAATATTTTAATATACTCTGAAAAAAACTATTTAGTTGTCTATTTATTTGGGGTACGGAATTGTTGTAAGAGAACGGAGTGTCTTAACACTAGAGATCCTCAGGTACCCTCTGCCTACTCTGCTATATGCGGAATACAGCGTGAAGTTAAAAAAAAGAAAAAAACGTTGACAATAAAACTTCTGGTTTTTACCATACAAGAGTTAAAAACAAATATCTTTCTCGAGTTTTTAATCTCTCACTATAAATATAACAAAATCTTTTCAGTGCTTTTTCATGCATTAAATTTTTAAGCTTTACAGTGTTAGTAATAAAATAATCATTTGAACGTGATTATCACATATAAAGAAGACTCATAGAAATAGGTCTTAGCCATCCATTAGATGTGAAGTAAAGCTGACTCTAGTAATGTTGGAGTTAAGAGGTTGATTCCGAATATATTTTATTTTTGTAAGACCTATTTTTATTTTTGGAAATTATTATTAATTGTTTTATTGATATTTTTAACCGACTTCATAAAAATGGAAGAGTTCCTCAATTCAGCAATATTTTTTGTGTGTGTTGCGTTGTAATTTACTGCGTATTTTTTTACTGGGTGAACCAATTTTTGATGATGAATGAATGATTCTTTTTTTATATGATAGCTTATAACTTACCTACCTTAGTTATAGTATGCTTCTGGTGTGGTCTGATGTTCTTCTGATGTAGTGAGCTTCTGATGTGGTCCCACTTAAAATGTGTTAAGATAATTTTAGTTTTAAGTGAATTTTATTTAAAGTCGGTTTCCTTTTTTTTAATTATTGTAAAACTCATTTTTTTTAATGTAAATTACTATTAATTATTTTAATGATTTATATGCTTTAAAATTATTGTCATATTAAATAAAATATTTGCAATATATAAGATTTATTCTATTTTCTCCGGAAAGCCCTCATTTTAGTAAAAAGTTGTATATTTACGACGATATAAATTAATGCCCTTCGAGAACAGAATGCGGAAAGTGAATTACGCTATTTCTAAAACAAAGAATTGAAGAATTTTTGTCAAAAAATACTATATATACCAATTAATCTATGAAATTTTAATAGGAATAAAGAAAAAATTCAAAATGAAATATTATTATACTTCCATGTTAACAATATAAATATTTTCAAAATTTAAGTAAAAAAAAATCCAAATATATGTTTTCATTTAACATGTATCTATAATAGCAGAATAATTATTTTTAAAATTAAATAATATCAATGTTTAATAAGTCACTTTGAATACTATCAGAAATTCAGAACTACTCGGAACTGCGTTACAATTTAATGCGTGAAGGAAAACCTTTGTACCACTTTTTATCAAAAATTATGCTTTTTATGGAAGGAGGAGTATGGAATTTAGCGTAGTTAAAATTTATATTTAGAAGAAGCACAGAAAGCCAATTGTTTTTATATTATTTTTTTGTTTTATTCTATTTTTATTTTTAATTTAACTTCACGCTGCGTCCCGTACATACCCGTACATAGCTGATAGGCACAGGAAACAAGAGAAGCTAGTGTTCTCTTTTAACATTTCCGTTCCCCACTTATACTCGTATAATAATGAAATAGAAATATATGAAAATAATTAAACTAATAATATGTATTTGACAGATTTTTAAAAGTAACCTTATACTAAACGTTACTCATCTTTAAGGTAAAGCAGATTTTATGTATATAATTTGCGGAAAACCTTACACGAAAGCTACGTAAAAGCTCTTTATATCAAAACGCAGATTCAAATCGTGGTCAAATAAAAAGCTAGTTCTCTCACACTAGCAATGAAAGAAAACAAAAGAACTTCTTTATCATAAATTTAGAATTCTGATTTATGTTCTAATAATATTCGTTACATCGTTCGTTCGTGGAACACGATGGTTCTGTGAAATTTAAACTATCTAACTTACATTAACATCATTTATAAGTCTTATTTTAACTCACGAAGTATATATTATAAGTTTTGTATTAAGTTAAAAGAGTATCAATTTAACATACAAGTACATAGATATATGTATGTCTATCTCTAACGTAATGATTGCTAAACGGATAAATGAATTTTAAAAGGGGATATAAAGAGGCTGTCGTGACGCAAAGGCACAAGCGTGCAACTGTAAATGCGATAGATTGTGGGTTAAATTTCCTCGCTTTGCAAAAGCGCGGCGTTGAGTTCCGCCACACAACACGCTGTGCCTCAATTCGTGGGAAAGTGGGGGACGGAGTGTCTTAACACTAGGTTCTCTGGTACCCACCCTGCTATTTACTGGATACTGCGTTAAGGTAAAGACAAAAAATAGATGATTATTGAGTATTTTTGCCGTGGAAATGGCTTTTGGCCATATTTGGTGGAAATACTAATCAGTCTTGAAGATATTCAACTTTCATTTTAACTAATGACTGGATCTCAGTCAATATTAAAGCTAAATAATAAATCAAAATTTTAGATTTGATTATGTGTTCAGTTTAAGTAGCACTTTCTATACTGTTCATTAAATAAATGAGGGTCTCATGATGACAAACCATTTCTGAAAGGATTACGACCAATATTGCTTTTTGATCACTTTTGCATCGCGTTTTTTTATTTGTATTTTTTTTAGTATTATTTAATATAACTTATGAGATTTTTTGAGGTCTTTAACCGACATGAAAAAAGGAGGAGGTTTTCAGCTCGACTATATTTTTTATGTGTGTTACCGTATAACTTTTTACGGAGTGAACCAATTTTCATGATTCTTTTTTATATGACAGCTAGTGCTTGTGACGTGGTTTAAATTTAGTTAAGATCTAAGAAGTAGTTTTCGAGTTATTCGTAATAATTTTACGTTTTAATGTATTTTATTTGAAGTCGGTTTCTTGTTTTGTTAAATCTTAATTATAAAAGTAAGTTTTAATACGTCAGCTTTCCCTAACAAATTTTTCAGTTACAGTCAAATATAACAACGGGTTCTTTCGGGACTTAAAAATGGCTATTGTTGTATTCTTTTAACAAAATTGTTCATTTCAAAATATTACTGCTACAAAGTCGTTTATTTAATATTAAACGTACTTTTTCCTTATAGCCAAATTTACTTAGATAATGACAGAAAAGTGTAAGCATTGCAAAATTATCGAAGCGTTATTAATATTGAAAATTTACTTATACTTATTTTTAGCTTCACGTGTTAGTGTCAATACTCTCCGTTCCCTTTCCGCCTGAATTCGAGACACTGCGTGTTAAGTGGCGGAACTCAACGCTGCACTATATCTTACCAGAGCTGAGAAATGATTTTTTTTTAATTTCACGCTGTATCCCGCATATAGCAGGGTAGGCAGAGGGAACGTGAGAACCTAGTGTTAAGACACTCCGTTCCCCATGACAGGCGTTTACTATTTTATTATGCGAGTAAAATATATTGGAAACTTTTACAATTTTTATGTTAAACAAATAACAGAGATATTGGTCAATTAGTATTTGAATAAATACGATACTTTTTAATTTAAGTAATTTAAATTCAACATGCACATTTTGGTGTTTTTCGGTTTTATTATATAAAATTCAGCATTGATTATGCTAATGCCAATAAAATAATAGTCCAGTTATTTTAGATTTTTTTACTTATTCTCTTTTTAGAGCTGAACTCTTATATTTATCTTTATTTTTTTAATTGTGTTTTGATAACAAGGTATAAACGCTTGTCATGGCACAGAGGCACAAGTGTGCGACTGTAAAGCGACAAGTGGTGGGTTCGATTCCCACTCCAGGAAATGAAGTATTTTCATTTTTTGTGTTTGGTAACAAGGCAAAGCGCGGTGTTGAGTTCCGCCACTCAACACGCAATGCCTCAATCTGGCGATCTGGCGATTTGTTGAAAGAGAACGGAGTTTCTTAACACTAGGTTCTCGGGTTCCCTCTGCCTACCGGGATGCGGGATACAGCGTGAAGTTAAAAAATATATAAAAAAAAAACAAGGTATAATAAAAGTGGATAATTATGTTGCACTGGGTGAAAAAGTTATGCCAGTTCAAAGGTGATTTGTATTGCGAATAATATTCCACACTATATTGCTCGGATATTAATAAGGGTTATTATAAAAACGGGGACACCATTGCCGCGTTAACAACACGTTGTCTTTAGTAATGTATATGTGACTTTATATAAACATGAATGTCAAACTATTGAAGTGTGTGTAACATTTATTTTATTAATTTAATATACTTTTTATGCATTATTTAAAAAAAAATATTGGCATTCCTTCTCTATATAAACTATAAGTGTGCCCAACTTCATGCTCCTTCGTCCGCGTAATTTTCGCAAAAGGGGTCTAAATAAAACTTTTGCATATCTGTATTATTCTGTAAGTAAGTATTATTTTAACTGACTTTAAAGAGGTTTTTAGCTAACGTTTTACTGAGTAATCCAATTTCGATGTGTTTTTTTGTACGATAGCTTGTGCTTCTCTTATGACTCTATTTAAATATAGTTAAGATCCGATGAGTAACTTTTGAGCTTTCCTTGTTAGTGAGTGCATTTTACTTGAAGACGGTTTTCTTCTTTTGCTAAAATTTTAATTATTGTAGTATAGAATAGATAAGGTTACTGGTAACAAAAATGTCCAAAAATTTAAGAATTCAAACAACACAGTGTTTAAAGTAACTTAAAGTATAAATTATATTAAAAAAAAGATATAAAGACACAAAATAATTAAAATTTGAAGAAAAAAACTTACTTCAAATAAAATGCACTTAAAATACAATTATTACAAATACCTCAAAAACTACTCAAACTGAATTTAAATAGGAATACATCATAAGCACTAGCTATCATATTAAAAAAGTATCATCAAAATTGGTGTAAGTAGTACAAAATTATGAAGTAGGTCACACATAAAAAGACAGTCTAAATGAGAATATTTTTCATTGTTTGAAGTCGGTTAAAAATGTATAAGAAGGATAATAATCCGTATTCCCCTATTTACCTTAATTCCCGATTCAGCCTTCTTCCTAACTCAACCCGTTCCAGGCGGCCTTGCCTTACGCATATGCTGGACGTATGTCCTATTAGTAACAAAAGATTTGGAAAAGAATCCTTTTCAGTATGCGCCGCCCTCCTTTGGAATAAATTACCTACATCAATTCAGCAGAGTACATCAGCAGACATATTTAAGGCAAGAGTTAAAAAGTACTTTTTAGGAAAAGTTACCGTTAATAACTAATCATCTGTCGCCAGACATATTTTGTAATAAAGATTTGATACTATATTTATAGTTTATATATACATAGTGTGTTCAAAAAGTAAGGTGACTTTGTATTTTTAAGAAAAAATATTTATTTATTTATCAATATTTAT
>JAKGSA010000217.1:150406-291376 GCA_033558755.1 Philaethria dido | reverse complement strand
CTGTGAGATGTTAACATCGGCCATGGAGCGACCGCAACACGGGATGGTAGGTAGTGCGGTGCTTTCGTCGACGTTCAAGGTCGAGTTCGAGGCAAAGAGTGTGCCTAAAAGATTGGCTTTCTCTTTTGCACTGTGGGCCAGGTTGCCATCGGCATTTTGCAGTGGTGGTAAGGACGACTGACAAAAGTTCCCCTCGGCAGCTTTGGCGAGTGACCAGAAAGCACGACTCCCAGAGGGGTAGCCCGCTAGTTTCTCACCAAATCTGCCGATGAAATCGAATTTCGCCCTGGCAATTGTTCGCTTACTGGACCTCGAGACAGCATTGAGGTTGCGTTTCACATCAGACAAATTGGGATCACAATTATTACGAGCCGTAGTCCAAGCCCTGTATGCGGCTTGCTTTAATTGTCTAGCAGCCTTACAGGACCGATTAAACCACGGCCGTTTCTTAGTCCCGGCAGCAACCAGTGAGTTTGGAATAAAATATTCCATCCCCACTAGTATCGTCTCAGAGACAGCAGCTGCGCAGGTGTTGGGATCTTCTGATGTGAAGCAAAGCTGCCTCCACGGGTACGATGCGTAGTACTCTCGCAATCCATCCCAGTCTGCCGACTTATATTGCCACATGCGCCGCAAACTGGCTGGTCTAGGTGGATTTGGGCGTGCGCATGGTGCTAGAGTCCGGATGAGACAATGGTCGGACGAACCGAGTGGTGCATCCACTGAGATGGAATATCCATCCGGACGTTGGGTCAGCAGAAGGTCCAATATAGAACTGGTATGGTCCTCAACATCAGGTATTCTCGTTGGAGAATGTACCAGTTGTGAGTAGCCATAGGCCAGAGCAAATTCGTGAGCGCACCTCCCCGCGTAGTCAGTGGACCGAGAACTAAGCCATTCCGTGTGGTGGGCATTAAAGTCTCCTAGAATCACCAACTCTGCAGAGGGATATTGCTCAAGAACTTTATCCGTCGTCAATTGCAGGTGCTCGAAAAGTCGCGTTGTTTCCCTGTCACCGCTGTGAGACCTGTATAGGCACGCGTATATACGGGTGTGGCTACCGTAGTCCACGCGCACCCACAGTATTGACAGGTCCCTGTCCTCAAATTGATGAAGACGGCGACAGCAGACATCCTCCCGAACAAACATACATACACCGGCACGTCTCAGGAATTTATGTTCGAGTTTGTAGCCGGGGTAAAGAAGGTATGATGTATCGGCCGGGCAGGATATCTGCGTCTCCGTTAGGAATAGAAGGGTCGGCTGCGCAGTCTCAAGATGTTGGTGGACTGCGCTTAGGTTTGCGTGTAGTCCCCTGATATTGCAAAAATCCACTGGTGTGGAGAGGGGAGCCGCTGTGAAATGTTTCTTCCTTTTTGTCTTTTTCATATTATTTTGGGGTTTGAATGGTTTTTTTTTTATGAGGATTTATTGTGTTGATAGCTAAGGGGAAAAAATGCAATGCAGACCTGCCACAGGCCAGCACAGGTAGTGCGGTTTGTCGGCGCAGCGCACGAGAGGGCCCCCAGTCCCCCCCCACTGCAACGGCCGGGTCCACTCCGGTCTCCTTCTCCGGCACGACCGCTACAGCAGGGATTTTTCGCGGGTTGGCAGTTCAGCCTCCCAGGGCGGAGATTAAGTGATCCCTGGGTTCGGGAACTCTACTGACCCGCGGGCGGCCAGCGACGAACCGTTTCACTGGGTCTCACTGATCGCTGCGCCCACACTCCACGCCTGCACCGGCCGGCGACAGTGCTGTTCGCATCACCGGTCCCCCGTTATCAACACAACAAATCCCCCTAGAGCTCTGGATACCTTACTCACCGCAGGAACACAACACTGTTAAAAAACAGTGTTATTTGGCTGCGGTTTTCTGTAAGGCGGAGGTCCTTCCCCAGTCGGGCTGCTCCAAATTTGAGCGAGGTATACCCCGCTGTGCCCTACCCTGTCTCGGTTCTCTCTGATTAAGTTGATTGATTGAAAAAAAGAAAACTAACTGGTGTTTCAATTAAACTATAAATTCAAATAAATCATTCAAAATTAGATATTAGCTATTTGCAATAACTACTTTAGACGTAAAATACTATCCAATAATAATATAAGTTGCGAGTTGGCAAGTACATTCAAGTTGTAGGTATGTTACCGGAACCGCGCTAGTATCGCTTGTGACATTGTTCTACCATGCTGTCATATTCACACTGTTTAGGTAACCATATGAAGTATGGCATATACAACTATTAAAAATAAGTTTTTTTAAATACGTTTTAAAATATTTGTCTTGATCCGTCTTCTTCCAGAACGTTTGAAAATTATATTAATTTTGTCATCGGATACAGGTGTAAAGTTTTTTTAAGGAAATCGGATGGATTTTAGAAGTAGGTCAAAACAGCGTACAATGTTTTCTAATACTAATAAAAGCGTGCTAAAAAGTAATAGACATTCAGATAATTTTACACTTCTCAAATGCTATAGAAAGTCTTTTAATATTATTATTACACCAGTTATCGCAAATACACAAATATCATACAGCACTAATATTGACTAGTAAGAAACAATAAATATCTATATGTTTTTAGAGCCGTGTAATTTAGTTTCAGTATAAAAAATTCTAAATCTCTGATGTCTTTAAAAAGACGCCATAAATAAAATTCATAAAAACAATATTAATAAAAACTATACGAATAGAGACAAATTTCCCCAATCACTTCTTTACTTCAACAGTTCATAAACAATGTAAATACTATACAATGGAAAAACTTTAAAATTCAGTCATGAACTTGTGTTTATTTGAATTTGGTTGAGTTTGTGGAAAGAAAACTTCAAAATGATGTCCCAACATCTATCAAGCATGTTCGAGCAGCTCGGCAACTTTACTAAGAACAATTTAACTCATAATAGTAAATCTGTGAAGGAAAAAGACAAGTCTAATGCAAATCATGTAGCTGGTCAAACTAACCAGCAACCATCCCCTAAGCATGGTCAGCCACCACCACCCTTGAAGAAACCGTGCAAGCTGAGAAACGTTGCGTCGAAAGCTGAATCCTATGACACCTTGTATGGAAACAGTATTTTGGTGAGTAAATGTTTTATTTTTTTTATATGTTATGGAAATTTTGAAATTAAAAACATAGTTTTTTAATTGATTAAATATTTGAAGTAAATTAGACAAAATCGCATTGGTCTTATTGTATTGATTCTAATATATATGAAGCGTTTGTAAAATTAACAATTTTATATAAAAATATCTACATATATTCTAATCAATATATTTCATATAGTTCATTTTAACAAATGAACTGTAGTGTACAAGATCTTTGCACATTCGAGTACCATTTAACAGTATACTTTTAAGAATATATTTTCGTTTCTCTGATTTGGTGAAGGTCCTATTTCCAAGGCATAATAATCCGCTACATAGTATGGAACTATTACTATAACATTACTAAAATTTGGTGGAATGAAAAGAACGAACTAAAGTATGACTAGTCATACATAACTCAGTGCATAGCCGTTGTAAAGAAGAGACGTGACACGATTTTTATACCTCCACTACTCTTATTTACGAAGAGTAGTCTCGACTTTTTTTCTGCCACTACCTTGTCATACGGGCCTAAAAGCGTGAAAATTAATTTTATTTAGAAAATGAAAAATTTTAGAAAACGTACAAAATTTTAAAGGCAGTGAGATTCCAACCGCTTACAACAAGTACAAGTTGTAACAAGCGTATAAAAATTTCGATACAGCTGGACAAGAACGCATGACTTAGCGGTCAGAGCGCTTGGACGGCTTCCAAGACGGCGTGGGTTCAAATCCCATTGCGTTCAAATTTTTATACGTTTTATAAAAATGTCTTACGTTCCCTAAGTGTGCGATTAACACTTTAAATTACAAGACATAAACCTCATTTGCTTATTATTTAGTAAACACAATGATAAATGTAAAGTAGTATCATTTAATATTCCTTTCGATGCAAACTATAATTATCGACAACGTTTATGAGTTATCATGTCTGATCAAACAGACCGCTCCCATTGTATTCATATCTGTTAACCACTGTAGACTGTAGAGCATTAGTACATTATGTGGGTTTTACACCATCATTTGATTACTGAGCAAACATAAAGCAGTGACAAATTAAACAGTCTTATATATAGTTTGTTTTAATTAATGTAAATATTGGATGCTTATGATATGTGGAGTAATCTTCTTATGTGTTTACCATTTGTATGTATAACTTCAATTTGTAATTGTATATTAACAGTTACACTTTGTTGCGGTTTATCTATTGATAATGAATAGTTTAATTATAATGTTGTAAATATAACAGATTCAGACTATGAATGGTTATAAAATAATAATAAAGTATATTTAGTGACGTATAAAATTTGAAAATTGCAGAATTTTGAAAACTCTCTTTCACTTTCTAGAGGACTTAGGTTACGTTTATAAATATTTTTCTTTTTTTAGTGCGAGAACAACACTTTGAAAATATTTATCGTATAGAATATAAATAATAAAATTAAAATTAAAAAAAAACAAGACATAAATAATTAAAATTTAACTCCGCTATGACACGCAAACTAAATTTGTTACGACGATATTTTTGAATATATTATAATATGTTTAAGTTGTATCTATAATAACTAGACAGTAACTGATTATCACAACAGTAGTAGTCTAATGTAGCGCCTGTCGTGGCGCAGAGGCACAAGTGTGCGACTGTAAAGCGACAGGTTGTGGGTTCGATTCCCACTCCAGGAAATGAAGTATTTTCATTTTCTGGGTTTGGTAACAAGGCAAAGCGCGGCGTTGAGTTCCGCCACTCAACACGCAATGCCTCAATCTGGCGGAAAGTGGGGAACGGATTTGTTGAAAGAGAACGGAGTGTCTTAACACTAGGTTCTCAGTCAAAACTAACTATGCACATTTAAGTCCTATTTATCCAAAATTAGGCAAATTAATCCACGAATCCTCTGGTAACGAGGCACACCGCGGCGTTGAGTTCCGGCACTCAGCACACAATGCCTTGATGCTGTGGAAAATGGGGAACGAACATCTAAATAGATCGGAATGTCTTAACATTAGGTTCTCAGGATCCCTCTCCCTACCCTGTTATATGTTCATGCAGCGTGAAGCTAAAAAAACACAAATAGCGGAAAATGAGTGTTTTTTGACTTATAAAGGTAATCTAAAAATAAAAAAAATATATAGATAATGTCAATTTTGTTCCCCACTTTCGTGTGTACGCATTATCAGTTGACGAGTCAAAGCACTTTTTCTATACATGTTAGTTTAATTACACTCCATATATTATGATATTCTCATGTCGTGTAGAGATAACGAAAATTGTTTAAATGCTATTATAGTCGTAATAATAGTCAACATCACGCTTTATATTTATAAAAAATTATATAAAAATTGTATTATATTTTTATTTGTATTGAAACCATTGCGGCGTAGTGAGACGTCTGAAAGTAAGCATGATTGGTTATGGATTCGATTTCCATTCGAGGCCGTGATTATATTCTTTTTTTTAGCTTCAACGTCTGTCGTGGCGCAGAGGCACAAGCGTGCGACTGTAAACGCGACAGGATGTGGGTTCGATTCCCACTCAAGGAAATGGAATTTTTCATTTCCTGGGTGTAGTAACAAGGCAAAGCACGGCGTTGAGTTCCGCCACTCAGCATGTAATGCCTCAATTCGGCGGAAAGTGGTGAACGGAGTGTCTTAACACTAGGTTCTCAGGTTTCCTCTGTTGTGGTTTACCCTTCTATATGCGGGATACAGCGTGAAGCTATGTATGTATGTTTTTAACTTCAAGTTTTTTGTAGTATACCGTACATTGCAGGGTAGGCAGAGGGAACATAGGAACCTAGTGTTAGGACACTCCATTTTCTTAAGATTTCCGTTTCCCACTTTTCACCGATTTGGGACATTGCGTGCTGAGTAGTGGAACTCAACATCGCGCTTTGCTGTGTTACCAGAGCGAGGATATGAAAATAGTAATTTTTAATTAATTAATTGTTGTAAGAGAATGGAGTGTCTTAACACTAGGTTCTCATGTCCCTCTGTCTACCCTGCTATATGCGGGTTACAGCGTGAAGATAAAAAAAAAATATTATTATATTATAAAGTAATTCATTTAATAATTTTATTCCATGGAGTGGAAATCGAACCCACGGCCTCTGTACCATAACAGGCCTCAAGCATTATATTATTTACCATTTCTCCGCTTTGCGTTGAGATCCGCTACTTAACACGGAATATTTCGAATTTGGGTGGAAAAGAACGGATTGTTTTGGCACTACTTGTAAAGAGTAAATGTTATATAAGGCATATAAAATTGGAACCGTAATGACACTGAACTTCTTTTCTATATTTAAGATTTATTTAAAATCGTTTAAGTAATAATCTATAACACATTATTACTTCCTGAAATAAAAAAAAATACTATTAGGTTATTTACTCGTAGATTATTTAATTACATTTTCTTAAAATATATCATGATTAATAATAAAATTCTTAACTTCACGCTGTATCCCGCATATAGCAGGATAGGCAGAGGGAACCAGAAAACCTAGTGTTAAGAAACTCCATTCTCTTTCAACAATTCCGTTTCCCACATTCCGCCGAATTGAGACATTCCGTATTAAGTGGCGGAACTCAACGCCGCGATTTGTTACCAAACCCAAGAATTAAAAATACTAAATTTTACATTTCCTAGAGTGGGGGTCGAACCCACAACCTGTCGCATTTACAGTCGCACGCTTGTGCCTCTGCGCCACGACAGAATAAAATTCAATTTTTTTTTTATAAATAGTACAAAATATAACGTTTAACCGGAAATATATTCTAATATTCACTGTAAATCTAGATTCAGTACGCAAGGAAGGGTGTGTGTCACGTACGTGTCCACAATACCGGATCATTGGCTTCTACCCTCGCTTACCCGACTCGCTACGTCAAATTATGATTTAATATATGCATTTGCTTCCAAATCTTGTTTGACCTTTGAGATTTTTAGTTACGTTTATGTATTGTTATTTATATTTAGATATTTTTAGATGATTGAGCTTCAAATCCATTTTACAATGTACGTGTTGTTTTTATAATAAATTTTAGAAATATTTGGTCTAATTTGTATAAATGTTAAAAGTATTTTTGTTAAGTTATTGATCTATATTGATAATGTATTGAATAAATATTTATATATACTATACTCTCTGTTAATCCAGTTTTGTTGTTTACCTATGGCGTTTACAGTATATTACAAAAGCGAACATTTGTTTGCGAACTGTGTGTGTACTTACAAAATATATAGGTTGACGTGTATATAATAATTATTTTACATACATACATACATAGCTTCACGATGTGTCCCACATATAGCAGGGTAGGCAGAGGGATCCTAGTGTTAAGACACTCCGTTCCCCATTTGCCGCCGAATTGAGGCATTACGTTCTGAGTGGCGGAACTCAACGACGCGCTTCGCCTTGTTACCAAACCTAGAAAATGAAAAATTCAATTTCCTGGAGTGGGAATCGAACCTACAACCTGTCGCGCTTACAGTCTTATTTAACAATAACACATGCATACATACATATTTAAGTTACATATCTTACTTGAGGCCATCGGGGTGCATGACAGCGACTCACTGTAAATGCGAATAAGTGGTTCGATTCTCACTCGAGAGATTGATTATATTTAAATAATTTTAATTTTTCGGTGTCGGTAATGCAAAGCGCGGAGTTGAATTCCGCCTACGCGTGATGTCTCGAATTCAGACAGAAAACGAGTATCTTGATACTAGGTTGTCTCAGACTACCCTGCCACGTGGGATTAAGCATGAAGCTACATTAAAAAAATCTACTTTTTAAATAAACTTTGTAATTTCACACAAACGAAGAAAATATAAGGTAACATGATACATAAATTGAATCTAATATCAAAATTAAATGAGACCAATACATCACGCTATTGGCATTCTGTAACCTTAAAAATATGGAGCCTTTTACCTGTAAAAATTCAATTAGAGGCTCTCAAGTGAACATCCTCGCGTGAAAATGTATCACATACGTTTCTCATTCGATAACTAACTGGCACTTTGAATTAAATTTGATATAAAAAAAATGATTTATAATTGTGGAATAATAATACTATAAGTAAATAATAGATAGTATAATTGCTGATTTATATTGCTAACTCGATCGATTTATTTAAGCAGAGAGTAGAGTAGAGTTAGTTCTCTATGATCTTCCGTTATAGCTGCTTCTGACGTGGTGTTATTTAAATTTATTTATTCATGTTCTTAGAAATCGATTTTTTTATCTATATATTAATATGTAAAGCAAAACCTTTGTACCCCTTTTTACAAAAATTACACAAACGGAGGAGCATGGTAAACTTGACACACTTATAGTTTATATAGCGAAGGAGTGCTAATGATGATATCTTTTTAAAATAATGCATAAAAAAATATATTAAATTAATAAAATAAATGTTACACACTCTACCATGGTTTGACATCCATGTTTGTATACATTGATAGACAACGCGTTATTAACGCGTAAACAGGGACACTAGTTTTGTTAAAATCTTAATTATTTTTGAATGGAGATAAATACTTCACACCAATCTAAATTTTAAGTATTAAGACACTTTGTTGTGAGAGTGTATACCGCTCTTTCTCTTTAGAACTTTGAAATATTCAAAGTAGTTTGATATTTAACGTTTTCTGCAACTTGAAGTTCTTTTGTTGAAAGATAAAAAGATTTTTCATGAATGAGATCGATAAGATGTGATAAAATGGTTTCGAGCGGTGTTTTGTTTTAGTCTCGCACACAGTACGAACGTGAATAGACTAGACTAGTGTCCGTTTAACACAATATGCATGTGTTCAAAAATTCTATTACCATATACGAGTATTCATATGGATGGGTATTGGGTAGCCTAGATAGATAGAATGTGTGGTAAATATTTATTAATAACTTTTAAAATTATATAATATTTAGTATTTTCATTTCCTCGCTTTGGTAACAAGGCAATGTGTGGCGTTAAATTCCGCCACTCAGCACGCAATGCCTCAATTCGGCAGAAAATGGAGAACGGTAGTGTTAAAAGAGAACGGAATGTCTTAACATTATGTTCTCCGGTTCCTTCTGCCTACCCTGCTATGTGCTGGATATAGCATGAAGTTATTTTCATGTCTGCCACTTAGTATATAATGTTTTAAATTTAATAGGCGGAAAGCGGAGGACTGAGTGTCTTGACTTTTTGACTTGAGGTTCTCTCTGCCTACATTGCTATGCGTGATTTATCACGCTTTAGTGTGAGGTGCGAAATAAGCAGAAAAGGACATTTTCTTACCATGAATCGGCCTGTGATTAGGCACAAAAATATTTATTCATGAATATTTAAGAATCTTATTTTAAAAAATATATTCAGAACTTAATTTGCAGTCAAGTAAACTGTTACAGTTCTGTTTCTCAACAATAGAAGCAGTTTATTGAAATAATGTAATAAGCGATTTTTATTTATACTCTTAGACTAAGTGCAATGCTTTTTCAGGATTTATAGGATAGCCTTCTGGTTTATTTATTGTGGAGATCGTAATAGCTTTTACCTTTTGCGGGCTATAGCTGAGGCTTTTACTAGTAGCGAGTATAATAACATCGTTTTTTCATGTTCACATACAAACTACGGCAATAATGTTTTACGGTTCCTTTGTATGCTCATAAACTATTTATTTATATATAAGATATATAAATATAAAAAAATAGTTTGAAACAAATAAAATCCTGGGTTTGGTAACAAGACAAAGTGCGGTGTTGAGTTCCGCTACTCAGCACGCAATGACTCAATTCGGCAAAAAGTGGGGAACAGAATTGTTGCAAGAGAACGGAGTGTCTTAACACTAGGTTTTCAGGAGCCCTCTGCCTACCCTGCTATATGCAGGATACAGTGTGAAGTTAAAAAAAAAACAAATAAATTCTATTAAAAAAAGATAACTCACTTCAAATAAAATCACTGAAACGTAAGATTATTACGAATAACTCACACACACCACAGATAAATCATCAGATCAAATCAATAGATCAATAGATTAGAAGCATTAGCTATCGTATACAAAAAGAATCATCAAAACTGGTTCACTCAGTAAAGAGTTATGCGGTAACATACATAAAAAAACATTCTATTTGAGAATAGGAGGTCCTTTTTTTTTCTTTTTTTTTTAACAAATCCGTTCCCCATTTTCCGCCAGATTGAGTCATTGCGTGCTGAGGGACGGAACTCAACGCCGCGCTTTGCCTTGTTACCAAACCCAGGAAATGAAAAATTGCATTTCCTGGAGTGGGAATCGAACCCACAACCTGTCGCGTTTACAGTCGCACGCTTGTGCCTCTGCGCCACGACAGGCGTTAAGGCGTTTTTGAAAACGGGTAAAGATGATTAATCAAGACCGCTTAAAAACAGTTTATAGAGCAGACCATCTTTCCACGGCTCTTAGCTGTCTTTCTTTTAATTAAAGTCTAATACCTTTTTATCATCGTACATTAATTTAAAAGTTTAGTATTAAGCACTTAACACCCTAATATCTAATGAATTGTAGAATTAAAAACTTTAACTTTTTCAATTTAAGTTTGTGTTGAAATTTTTCTTTGACTACTTTGTAAAAGTTTTGTAATATTTAACATTTTTATTTATTTTACAAAACAATTAACTGTATTATTAATTATATTTCACGTTTATAGGCGTAATTATAAATATTTTTGAAATGAAAACTTCTTTAGCGTTGTGAACTTTGTTGTGAGTTTAACATTTTTTTACCCATCAGCAAAGTTTTTTTCTTAATTTCACGCTGTATCCCGCAAATAGTAGGGTAGGCAGAGGGAACCTGAGAACCTAGTGATAAGACACTCCGTTCTCTTACAACAATTCCGTTCCCCACTTTCCGCCGAGGTATTGCGTGCTGAGTGGCGGAACTCAACGCCGCGCTTTGCCTTGTTACCAAACCCAAGAAATGAAAATACTAAATTTTACATTTCCTGGAGTGGGAATCGAACCCACAACCTGTCACGTTTACAGTCGCACGCTTGCGCCTCTGCGCCACGACAGGCGTACATATTATATAACTGTTTAAAATAAATTCAACATAAAAGCTCTTAACTTACATTTCAACAGTACTTATAAAATTGAAGGAAGATCGCGCATGAAATCTTTGCAATAATATTTCAACATTACTGTCAGCTCAAACACAGTTGAATAGCAAATTTAAAGTTCGGAATATACGCGAAAAGTTTTCAAGTATATTTACCAATAGTTAAAGGCAACCTGATTGCTTCTGATTTGCTGATTTGTATATGCATATATATGCAAGTACTTTAATTCATCCAGTGAAAAAATATTTGCCCATTCTGCTCGATACTAGATTAAAGGAGTTCGACAGTAGATATTTCTATGTAAAGCTAAAATATTTTGTTTTGAATCAGCTTGTACTCTTAAATATGTTGCTTTAACATATTTGATATTAGTAGATTTTGATATAAGGGTTATATTTAAAGAACAGTTTCAACATTAACACGTGATTTTATTCACGAAATAATGATTTAGAAAGGTATTAAGAAATATTATCATATTAATGTTTATAACCTATTTATTTATTTTTTTATTATTTTTTTTAATCTGTTTTAATTAAAAATCTTTTTTCGTTAGCTAAGCTATTCTCAAGATAGAGAACGAAGTCTCTACTTTCCGGCATAATTCGAGACATGAGTTTTGTGTGGTGGAACTTAACATTGCACCTTCTCTTTCCTGATAAATTAGAATAATTTCTATATAATTATTCCCCAAGAAGGAATCGTATCCACTTTCACTCGCATTCCAGTAGATCCACTGCGCTAAGGTAGCCTCAAAGCTTTTTTACTGCATATATACAAGTATGATTTTATTAGAAAATAAATATAAAAACTAAGATTAAACCTGCCGAATATAACTAATATTTTCTATGAACGATAATCGATTCTATAACTTATAAAATATAACAAAGAAGCAATAATAGATATAACATACAGAGAATAACGAAATAAAATGAAAATTCCAACTTTCAAGCTTGTGGTATACACGAGGCAATTTACAATGGATAAATTCACGACGTCGGCTGAATGAAATGCCGCGGATATTTCTCTGCAATTTAACGCATTGATTGACGTTTCGTGTCGTCGTGTCGTTCACATTCTGAGTGAGTGGATCTTAAACATATATTTATGTCGACCTTGGCTGGGTAATAGCTATATTTTTGAGATTTTTTTATTAATTTGAATTTTTACAATAGTAAAGGTTATATGAAATATTTTATTTCAAATTTTTTTCAAATAAATTTTCAAAGCGCGGCGTTGAGTTCCGCCACTCAGCACGCAATGCCTCAATCCGGCGGAAAGTGGGTAATGAAATTGCTGAAAGAGAACAGAGTGTCTTAACACTAGGTTCTCGGGCTCCCTTTGCCTACCCTGCTATATGCAGGATACAGTGTGAAGCTAAAAACAAATTCTATTTGAAAAGTTGTTAAAAATAAAAATTACAATTTAATTTGAATGTATTAACGAAAACCAAAGAAATTTTGTTTCGCTATTCTACGTTACCAAAATCTTAAATACATAAATGAATTAAAGCAAAGGTGAGCGGTAAGAGAGGTAAGGGGAGACCTCGGTTGACCTTCGAGAACACAGTATCAATGATACTGGAGGAAGGTCACGTAAAAAGCATGAGGACCCCCCGGAGGGCATGCATGAAGAGGTTAATGACTGTGGACGAGGCGAAAGAGGCATGCAGGGATCGTAGCGTTTGGCGCTCCGTTCTCTCTGACTACCCCGCTAGGGATGAAGCGTGAAGTTAAGTAAGTAAGTAATTAGACCAAAGTTTTATAATCTTGCACTTTTATACCTGCAAATGTTTTACTCTTGCTCTCACACCGATAGGATGACTGGAAAAATTTCTATTAGAAATAAGTCCTCCTTTGCCAACAATACTGCTTATACTATATTTATTGTTCTTATAAAGTGCAATAAAGAATATATATCAACGGGAGTATGAATGAAGTTCTAAAGATGAGTGGTTGGATGTTTGTTATTCTTTCACGTTAAAACTACTGAACGGATAGAGAAGAAATTTTACTTACTGTAAAATATAGCTCAAAAGCACAGATTGCAATTTATAAAGGTTTTATAAAATTTGCCCATAATATAATAATAAGAATCTAGCATACATATTTACCTCGCGGCTTTTACCGGGGTTAATGATGGTCCATACTACGTAGTATAGTGACGTAGCTATATTTTCCAAAAAGCATCAATTATGTCATTTTTAATACCTCTTAGAACTTGTATACAAAGTTTCATGATAATCGATTGAGTTGTTTTGGCTTGAAAGCGTAATAAACAAACTTACAATTCAAATATTAGTAGGAGTGAATGATAAACTTTACGGGTTAAGAATAAGGTATAATATATAAATCTACGCATAGATTCAGCTGCACAACAAGCGAGTAACGAAGCTCCGTCACACGTGATGCAGGAAGTAAATGTTTTCCGGTCGGCAACATGTCGCCAAGGGGCTGCTAACTTCGTTCATATTTAATATATCGTTTTTCAAGCAATATTCAAATAATTTTAGGTTGTAGGTATAATAGTGTCATTTCTTAAATATTTTTTTTGGTTGATTAAAAATATTAAATGAAATAACATGTTCGATAGCATAATATAACTCCGTAATTGAACGCCGCAAAATGTCAACTATACTTTAAAAAACACCTATTTGTAAACATATGAGTTGGATTTCAAGTCACAATTATGCAAGCATCTAAGGTTACGATAAAAGATTCTCATGTAAAAACCAAATAATTCATTATTTTACTTTTGTTTTCTTTTAAGCCTCACGTTTTATGTATATTATTAGCATGAAGACACTGCGTTCTCTTCTTTTTGCTTGAATTCAAGACATATAGTACTAAGCGTCGGAATTTAACGTCACCTTTGTTTGCCTTAAGAGAGAGAGAATAATCATTTCTCTGAGTGGGAATCGAACTCACAACCACTCGCTTTTACAATCTGGCCATCTGACTGGGAGTGACTTAATTATTCTACTTTAAAAATAATAGAAAAGTGTACGTAGAGTTTGTATAAAATATGTACCTATTATTAACGCCTGTCGTGGCGCAGAGGTAGAACGTGTGACTGTAAACGCGGCAGGTTGTGGTTTCGATTCCCACTCCAGGAAATGGAGTTTTTCATTTCCTGGCTTTGGTAACAAGGCAAAGCGCGATGATTTTGAGTTTCGCCACTTAGCGCGCAATGCCTCAATTCGGCGGAAAGTGGGGAACGGAGTGTCTTAACACTAGGTTCCCTCTGCCTACCCTGCTATGTGCAGGATACAGCGTGAAGCTATGTATGTATGTATGAAAAGTTTGTATAAAATATATACCTATATAGATTTTTCAACTAAACTTGTAGTAAAAACTTTCTAAATATGATATAAAAAGACATGCAGCAAGAGAATAATTTGTCAAAGTACAATATACATGCAAAACGTAACTGTTCTTGTGGAATAGAATATCATTCGGGAAAATGAGAAAACAGTGTTTATGAATTCTGTAGTAAGAAGTGGGTACATGTATGATTTTATGTTACGCGAGGTACAGGTGTGTATTGTAAAACATTCTAAATATATGCCTTAGGGTTTTTATTTTGTTGCTTTTGCCTTACTTATATGAGTTTTTTATTATAAGTCCTAAAGTACTTAAGTATTCTATGTTATTTGGCAGTATTTTAGTATATATTGAAATGTATAAATTTTGTATAATATAAAGAGAGTCAATTGACAATATATTTTTAACTGAAATTCGACTGTATTTTTTATATGTGTGTTACCGCAAACTTTTTACTGAGTGAGTTTTTTATGTGATAGCCATTGCTTCCAATGTGGTTCCGTTTAAATTTAGTTAAGATCTGTCTAGTAGTTCTTAAGTTATTCCTAATATTTTTTCTTTTCAATGCATTTTAATTGAAGTCGGTTTTTTTGTTAAATTCTTAATTATTGTATGTAGATAATTACTACAAATTTTAATTTGAGCAAATTAAATATATATTTGAGTAAGTATACAAAATAGATATAATATAATGCAATACATATTTATAACATCGATTATAATGATATATTTTAAAAGTAATTTCACATAATATTTCATTTTATAAACAGTATATCATTGTTTTTATATAAAAAAGTCTTCTGTCGTCTTACGAGTATGTACTACTTCTGTAGACTTAAACTATTAGCATGTTTGCAAAAAATATATTTATATAAATTTCATAAATATACTCTCTATAAAATAATATGAATCCTTAGAGAGTTTTCAATAAGTAATTTATTTCAATTGCTACAGAAAAGGTGGCAGTTGGGACGTGTCTTACTAATACTTAAAAAGGTCACCAGATATATATACTTAATGTCTTAAAAGAAGGTGGAAGACCCAAATTAATTTGAAATTATATATAAATAAGCAGCAGTTTCATATATTTGCTAGACTAAACTAAACTAGTGTCAAGATACTCCATTCTTATCTTACTTTTCAAGGCGGAATCTAACGTCTTTGTTTTACCAGAAGGACGATCCATGAATCATGGGATCGAACCAACTAGCACGTAGTGTACAGTCAAATGCTGCCACTGCACCATAACAGCTTCTAAAAATTGAAAAAAAAATTGTTTGGATAGTTATTCCAATTTATATATCTCCGCTTTTACTTTTTAATGTATTTTATCTGAAGTCGGTTTTAGCAGGAACATAATTTTTTTAATGTTTATATGTGGAAGGGGTGTAGAAAGCTAATATTTTTCTATGTACCAATAAGTCCGTCACATACACTTTTGTATAAAATGACGCGGATGTTGTTAAGGTATCGTGTATCTTACGCGTTAACATAACCAATAGTTATGTCTATTGTATCTAGCCCTCGCCTGTGTATGCTTCATATTCTCGAGAAAGCGTAAATCCTTTCCCGCTGTGTTGCTAATAAGATTTTGACCATAGGTATTACTAAGCTGTCGGTGAAGTGCTTTATTATACCTTATGCTCAATATTAAAAAAGAACAGCGTATGATTAAAATAAAGAAAGTGAAATTTATTTTATATAACAAATAAAACTGAATTGTCGGTCAGATCGGTTTAGATCTATCAATAAGTTTAATTGTTGATAGATCTGAACCGGATATTAAGAACGTTTTACCTATGTACGCTTGTTCAAGATATTTATAGTAAAAAAAAATAGTTATGTTAATGTACTCGTAACTATTGATGTAATAAAGAGAAATAAATAATATTTTAGTTAAGTGGAAAATTATTATCGCTGTCGTATATTTTAGTTTAAATAATAGTCGGTCGTAGTTTTAATTTTGAAACCTGTCATCTATATATCTACGATGTGGCGTTGAGTCCTGCTACTCATTACGCAATTTATTTAATTGAAGCGAAAATTGGAGGGTGGAATGTTTTAACTCTCTCTGACTACCTCACGAATACCTGCTACTCGCGGAATAAGCTGAAAAGATGGAAAAAAAGACGAAAATATACGTGGTCAAACAAAACGTACATGGGTCTTGTCATACAAAACGCAAGCAAACCAGGTTTTTTCATGAAATATTTTATTTCACGCAGATAAATATTGCGTTTCTTTAAGGGCTTACTAACGTGCAAGAAGGACGAGGGCAGCAATAATTTTCACGTCATATTATATCCCTTAAACCTCATACGGGACGCCATAGGCAAGTTTTTTCACTTTCAAACTCGCATCATGTCTGCAAACACTGCTGCCACATCCTAATATATATTTAACAGCTATGTTACATGTTTGGATGTACGAGTATATTAATTGTTATGTAAACAATTTTATATGAAAATATATTCATTTTATATAAAATACTCTAGAATTATTATTATTACTCATTTACTAAGTCTTCTTTTCAATTTTCCATTCTTTGCAAAGACGATAATTTTCCATCGTTGTACGCCAAAATCACTGTGAAAATATTCTAGGAAGATTATTATTATTGGAAAATGGATGTTACGTTGATAGAACGAACATTTGTTATATGCTTAATTCATTTAAGCTGCACATACAATATCATGGAATTTTTCACTTCCTGGGTTTTGGTAACAAGGCTCAGCGCGGCGTTGAGTTCCGGCACTCAGCACGCAATGCCTCAATTCGGCGGTAAGTGGGAAACGAAGTGTCTTAACACTAGGTTCCCTCTGCCTACCCTGCTATATGCGGGATACATTGTGAAGGTATGTATGTATAAAATATCATTTATTAAATTAAAATATCGTAATAGCCCAATAATGTGGTCATTGTGGTGCAGTGGGACAGCGTTCGACCGCAAATGTGAATTCGTTCCTAACTTTAAATCTGCTAAAAATGTGTTAAGAGACCTTGAAATATTTCAGTATTTTAAGCACCGCCGTCGTTATTCCAGGCATATAAAAGTTTTGTTACAAATTGGGTTTTAGGTCTCTTTTATACTTATATATTTAGTGGGTTGTAAATAATGGTGAACTTAGTTCATTAATATATGCATATTGCTAAAGTCACGTACAGTATTAGTCTTCGCTGATGATGTATAGAATATATTAACTTTGGTAGCGTAGCAAATACCTATAGTTGAAAGCTAGATTCTAGTTTAATGAATATTTATACTGACAAATATTTAAGGATTTTTTTCACCTGTTGTAGCGCAGAGGCACAAGCGTGCGACTGTAAGCGTGACAGGTTGTGGCTTCGATTCCCACTCCAGTAAATGGAATTTTTCATTTCCTGGGTTTGGCAACAAGGCAAAGCGCGGCGTTGAGTTCCGCCACTCAGCACGCAATGCCTCAATTCGGCGGAAAGTCGGGAACGGAGTGTCTTAACACTAGGTTCCTTATGCCTACCCTTCTATATGCGGGATACAGCGTGAAGCTATGTATGAGTATGTATGTATGTTAGTCAAAGTGCGGAGTTGGGTTCCGCAATCCAACTGGAAGAGAATTCAATATAGAGTATTTTAACACTATGTCTTTGATGTCCACACTAAAAAACGAGAAGCGTTTGTAAGTCAATAAAATATTTTAAAACATAAAATAATATCGCATTTCCTTTTAAAAAAGATTATTCCAACGCCCCGACACTTATTTTCATTCACAGTTCGTTTAACAAAAGTTTTGTATTGTAACTTTGTTGACAAATAATGAACTTAAATAAAACAAGAAATAAATCTTATTTAACTTAATAAAGTCCTGTCACGTAACTGTAAAATTATAATGAATTGTTGGAATATGACAAGTTCTATGTAATATTAACTTTGTGTTGCCTTCTTTTGTTAAGCTGGGTACATAGCAAATATACTTGACTTTTGGGTACTAACTAAGTAAATACCGTATACGAGCAGTACAAGCAAATGTTTAAAGTTATAAATATTAGCGAAATTATATTATGAAACGTAGAATTATGACGTTAGTTATAAGTGAAATAGATTCAAAAAAAATTTTGGCTTCACTGTTTCGTCAATTCGTGTTGAGGAGCGCAACTCAACGCCGAATTTTGAGTTCGTGGAAATGAAAATGATTTAAATATAATCGTTCGCTGAGTGAGAATGGAACCCACAACCACTGGTGTTTACAGTCAGACCTTGTTTCACTATGTCATAATAGACACTATGCAAAAGTTTCTGCATTATATAAATGGGAAACTACGCTACTAACAGCGTCGACTTGCAATGGGACATAAAGTCGCCTAAAAATATTAAGTAACAATAATTTCCACAAACAAACTAACATTTTAACTAATTTAATATTAGTTAAAATTAATTGCTGTTTATAAGTGCGGCTGTTAGGAAGTGTTGATTTTATGAAATTAGTTTGTAATTGTTATTTCGTTGTTCAATAGATTCTTGATACAAGAACAAAACGTTAATAATTTGCTTTATAATTAAGATTTTAACAATAATGAAAACCGACTTCAAATATAATTAACTAAAATTTAACATTATTACGAATAACTCAAAAACAATACTGCAATGAACATCGAATATAGTGTGTTTTATTTTCATATATTTTGGCTACTTAGCGGGGAAGATAGACAGAAACTAGTATTCAATAGGGATGAGACCGATATATCAAAACGTAACTAAAACGGTTTTCACTCTTATATCATATCATATCTATATCTAAATGATTATATCCGATATCAAATATCTACATACAAAACGTAACGAAAACTTGACGATGACATATGAAAACTAAATCGTAACAATAACTAAATCATAACGAAAACTATCGAAGTGCAAACTCGATATCTGAAAACGGATTTGATATCGGATATGAAAACTTCATATCCGATATGTAACCGTTACAGCTAAAAAACGATAACGCCCCATGTCTAGTATTAAAGTAACTTGTTGAGTTGCCCACTTACACCTATTTAGAGAGATATTGTGTGTATTAATCTATCTTATATCTATATAAATAAAAATTAATCACCGAAATGTTTGTACACGCATAACTTTCAAACGACTGCACCAAATTGCATAAATCTTTGTTTTATGTATTCGATGTTATCTGAATAAGGTTAGTATGAAAAAATATATATATTTATATTAGCAAACATTTAGAAACTTCAGTATTGGTGGAAAATAATTAATTATAAAAACTTTACAGCTCCATGATTTATCTCGCAGAGTAATCAAAGTGAATCTAGTATTGAGTGTTAAAACACTCCGTTCACTGCTTTCCGCCTTAATTCAATACACTGCGTGTTAAGTGGCGGAACTTAACGCTGTGCATTATCTTACTAGCATGGAGAATTGAAAATTATAAATATATATATATATATATATATATATATATATCTTAAATATTATTATTATAAGTAATAGACATAGCTTCATCCCGCTGTATCCCGCGTATAGCAGGATAGGCAGAGGGAACCTAGTGTTAAGACACTCCGTTCCCAACTTTCCGCCGAATTGAGGCATTGCGTGCTGAGTGGTGGAACTCAACGCTGCGCTTTGCCTTGTTAACAAACCCAGGAAATGAAAAAATCCATTTTCAGGAGTGGGAATTGAACCCACAGCCTGCCGCGTTTAAGATCGCACGCTTGTGCCTCTGCGCCACGACAGACATTAAATAAAAATGAGTTATTATAAGTAATATTATTTTTGTAATAAAACTAACTATATAAAGGCATGCAAATATGTAAAGTTCAATTAAAGTGCATAACGCGGTGTGAAATACAACGACATTTAGCTTTGTAGAGTCACTAGGGATATCATTTCCCATTCGTTTGGAAAATCGCTACTGGTCATATCATTTGTAACGCTTAAGTACACTCTTGATGTGTGGTCTAAGTTATAATGGATTTTTATATTATAAAATCTCAAACATAAGACATCGAGACGTTAGAAATATTGAATTCTTTACCATTAATTTCGCCATTTAGTATTATTTTTAATCCACTTCAAAAAAGGAGTAGGTCCACTGCATTTTTGATGTGTATGTGTGTTACCATATTATTCTTTACTAAGTGAAACTATTTTGATGATTCTTTTTTATATGATAGTTAGTGCTTCTGATATGGTCTCATTTAAATTTAGTCACGAGTAATTTTTGAGTTATTCTTAATAACATTACTTTTCAGTGCATTATATTTGAAGACAGTTTTTTTTTATTTTTTAAAATCTTAATTATAATCTATACTAATATTATAAAGAGGAAACCTTTGTATTTTTGTATGTATTTTTGTATGTTTGTATTGAATAGGCTCAAAAACTACTGGACCGATTTCAAAATGTCTTTTACCATTACTTAGAGGGATTCTTGCGAATCCGTATAGGCTATATTTTATCCCGGGAAATAGATAGGATTTTTCGTGGTAGTGAAAATTATGGAGTAAGTCGACGAAAAAACTGCCGTACATTAACGATTCTCGCGAACGCTGCCTAAATGGTTAGAAACGTATGGTTGACTTCTATAAAAAAGTTGTAGAACTCAATAATGCCTACAAAAAAGTCTACGGTAGTATAAACCAAACATTTATATTTTAGCCATTATACCCACTTTTCCATAGAATAAAAGTAATTAAAATTATTAGCCTATGTTTATTGATCATATTATCGTCAAATATTAATCCTTATCCAAATAAACTATTTATTGAGCGAGATTGTTTCAAATTACTTTTTATTTTATTTCAATCGGACAGTCCATTCAAAAGATATTACGAATTTAAAATTGTAATTGGTATTAAAATGAATGATGGTCGCCGGCCGATATGTGTCGCACGGCGAAACCGCAGGGGAGGGGGGTGCACATCTTTGAAGCAGGTCGGCTCTCTGTGCAGCGGACGCGGCCAAATCGGGTAAATTTACTGATTTTTTTTTGTAAGAGAGCTTAAAAAATAAATGTCCACCCGTGCGAAGCTGGGGCGGGTCGCTAGTTATGTAATATAAAATGTATCCATCATTATAATTCATTTAATTAATACAATTGAAATGGATTTCAATATTAAATGTATTATTATTTCTCAAATGAAATTAAAATTATAAACAAAAATGAATATCCTCTCTTAACCTCTTCAGAGTTAACACATTTATGTAATTTAACGGTACAGCGATTAAAAGCTTTTATTTTCAATATAATAACGGAAGCTAATTGATTTTATTAAAAACATTTTATGAATGCTCCATTTGCTCGGTTAATAGAGAAAAGGATTTATTCAATACAATTTATAAATTTATTTTCCTTAATATTATTATTTTCTTTTTTTAAATCTTCTGTAGAATTACATAGAATGAATAGTAAGCAAGCAACTTAATGCTTCATTGCGAATAGTAGGGTAGTGAGACAGAGAGAGGATAAAGCCTGTCGTGGCGCAGAGGCATAAGTGTGCGACTGTAAACGCAACAGGTTGTGGGTTCAATTCCCACTCTAGGAAATATTTTTTTTAAATAATGTTTAGTATTTTCATTTCTTCGCTCTGGGAATAAGGCAAAGCGCGTTGAGTTTCGCTGCTTATCACGCAATGTCACACACAATTCGGCGGAAATGGGGAACGGAAATGTTGATAGAATGGAGTGTCTTAACACCATGTTCTCTGCTTCCCTCTGCCACACCCTTGTGCCTATGCGCCACGACAGAATTCAATTTTAAGCATTTTAATAAAAATATTATATACTTTAACATGTCAAGTTAACTATTAGATATACCTTTAAAATGTTAACTACGTAAGTAGGTGTATGTTAGGAAGAGCGAGTCTTATTCTATTACGGGCAATATGAATAATTTATATTCGAAATTGAAGTTTAATAGTTGACTCATAAAGTTTGCTGTAAAGCAAAGTAGTTGTTATTAAATTTTATACATAATATGTATATTTTGTAACAATCTTTGTATGAAAAGAACGCATTGTTAAAAGAAGATTGGGTAATCAATATACAAAAAATCGTAATCGATTTAAACTAGCTTAGAGAGGCTCTCTTGCAAAATTTGAAAATCCGGACTTACGTTGCTTCTGCACTCACCGATTCAAATGTTTATTATGTTATTATTACAGGGGAAGGGGAGGTAGCCTCGGACACTTAAATGAAACGATAATTAAAATAAAAATAAAGGATTTTCTGTCTTATTTCATATTTAATATTAAATTAGGAACTTCTTTATTTATATTAAACAAATCCATTTTTTCAAGAAAATATACTGATTATAATATGGTCTAGTTTTTAGCCATCAAAAAAATGGCGGGTAGCCCCGCATTTACAATAAATCTTTATCTAAGCAATGCGTTTAGTTTCTTAGATATTGAAGTGGCCGTGGCTACCCATCATTCGGGGCTACCCGCCGTTCCCCTATATGCTTACAATAAGCTTAAATATTGGAATTGATCTCTGAAATAAATTTTAATTCTTTTCTATAGCCTAGAATATAAAACGTTACCATAAATCTACGCTCCCACCGTAAAACCATTTTTTTAATAACGAATATTTTTCTCTCCCATACAACAACAATGACATAACACGTTAGTTTACGAATGCAATTCTCAAAGGCTACGAAAGTTTATTACATTAGATATGCATACGAATAATTTGTGTCTCAAGCAATTTAAACTATACTTCACACGACTCCACAAGGAATATCATATAATATTGCCTAATCTCACATATTTTATTATGTTAGTGTTAGCATATTAAATAATTTAGTATTTATTTATTGGAAATTGTAAGTATTGTAAGGTACATAGAAAATAACCTAACAAGAGGGGTATCGCCGTACTATAAAAGTCGCGTCAACGCCTGTCGTGGTGCAGAGGCACAAGCGTGCGACTGTAAACGCGACTGGTTATGGGTTCAATTCCCACTCCAGGAAATGTAAAATTTAGTATTTTCATTTCTTGGGTTTGGTAACAAGGCAAAGCGCGGCGTTGAGTTCCGCCACTCAGCACGCAATGCCTCAATTTGGCGGAAAGCGGAGAACGGAAATGTTGAAAGAGAATGGAGTGTCTTAACACTAGGTTCTCTGGTTCCCTCTGCCTACCCCGCTATATGTGGGACACAGCGTGAAGTTGTCGCTTCTTTAGCTTGACAGGGACAGTTTATTATAATCAGTATTCAGTGGTAATGTCCTACATTCAGTGCTCAGTGTTAGTACTTAGTGTTTTGAGTATATAAGTGCCGCGTTATAAGTTTTTGTGAGACAGGGGACGACCTTGCGCAAGGGACGCCCTTGCGCCTGTTGGCATCCTCTCAAGCAGCCACATAGTGCTTGCATTTCACAGGGACTGAGCACCCTCTTCCCTCACGCCTCCCCGGTACCTTTGTAAAGACCAATAGCGTCAGTAGCCTTTTTATCCGTTCAAAAAAAAAACAAAAAAGGTTGTGCGAGGTAAACATATTAAGAACTAAACTCATCGTATATTAAAGTATATATTTATTATTCAAATATTCATTTATTTGGATCAAGCTTATATTAGCAAAACATACAAGTGCATATGAAATGCATGCATAATGCATATGCAAATATAAATGAACAAGAAACTAACTATTAGTAACAAAGTGGTACAGATGGACAGATATATATTACTTTTATGTAGATTCACCCCACTGACCCGCTCGGGTAATTGACAATGCATGCTGCAGATGCTGGAACACGGATTCTGTTAGCTTAATTGCTGAAAACGACCGAGTTCAACTTATTAACTTGTGTTTATACTGACTTCACTATTTCTAGACAAAGTGAGTTTTAGGTTTCAACTAATTTTAGTTTGATAAATATATTTTGATAATATATTTTGATGTTTGTTGTTTAGTCCGGGTATTTTTGCTGGTTATGGTGATTTTGGGTTCGAATTGTAGGGCGTAGTTTTGTTATTTAATGTCTATTAAAGTCAAGTGATTGAGTTAATAGTAAAAACCGTAATAGCTTAAAATCTTGGGGATTCTCAAGGATTCTCTCAAGATTTGCAGGTATAATTGAAAATCAGCGATAATTGAGATTTTAGTTTCAAGCATTGATGCTTGAAACTAAAATAATAAAAGGCGTAACGCGTAGGAATTACGCCTTTTGTCGTAATATTTAGTTAATCATTGTATACTGTATATTTATATATATTTTTTAATTTGTGGCAATAAATACGTTTATATTTATTTATTAGTCTTTCATAACGGAGTGCTATGATACAGAGTTCTTCTTGCTAACTTCCCATGATGAAAAATATGTGTGAAGATTAAAATCGTTAGTACCGCTTTATATATGTAAATCGTCATAATATTTCTCTTTGCATCCTTTATAAAAGAAAAAGAACAAAAATGTATACATAACATGCTCTGTCATGTCATAATATTTGGCACTTTTCATTTAAAAGTTATACATATACACTGACAATGATTTTTTTTACTATAATGGTCAACTGATATTAACGGTCCTCTTTTAGTTCCTGTTATTATGGCGAGTTGCCCAAAGATATTTAAAAAGCGATATGTTGAAAAGCCTTTATGTTCAGCTTGTTTCTCACGTTTCTACTTCATGGCACTTTTGTTGGTACAGTACCTTATTTTCAGTTCACTTTATATTCATAGGTAATGAAGATATTTTGATGAAACCGAGACGTGCCTTGAAAGAAAGAATTTATGTATGACTACTTTGACGTTACTCCTAACATTGTAAGAGCATTGGTTTCTTTTGTGGAATAAAAGAAAATCAAAATTTAAAGGAAATAAAAACAAAAAATTTTAATTTTTTCGAGCCATTCTGTTTGCATTATTATAATTTTAGAGTAACAGAGAGCTGGAGAAATCAAATCAAAATACAGCTGATGTCAAAATATGTACGTCGTGTATAATAGTAAATTAGAACGCTTGAACGTACTATGTAAAAAAAGGGGTGGGTTCAAAGTGCGCTATTTTATGATTAGTGTATGAAGCCTAATATATATTTACTTTACAGTCTCTTTATGATTGATCATTTTGCTTTATATTTTGCATATATTTATTTTGCAGTAAAAATGTCTTCATTTCTCCACCTCGGTGTAAACTTCAGTGTTAAATTTCGCCACTCGATACTAAATGCCTCGTATTTAGGCGGAAAATAAATAACGAAATAAAATAATAAGAAAAACATACTCAAAACGGAACACAAAATCAGAAAACACCAAAACAAACAGTAGCTTCCTCAATTATGGATAAACTTTAACAGGAGTACTTCAAAACGGTCACAGATATATCCCATCTAAGCTAATAAGGCTCTTTTATATTAAAATGATACCCAAATATTCTTAAAAGTTAAACGCACTTTGTCCAACCGCATGGCATGAGCCGTTTTATAATGCTTAGTCCTTATTAAAAGTTTGCGTAGTAAATATAAATAAACTTTATGAATCTTGTTACACGAGGGCCACAAAAGTTCGTTTGCAAACCGCCGTGGAGTGTTTTGTTAAACTCTTAATTGATGATTATTTAAAGACAAGATTTTCTAAACTTATATGAATTTTCAATTATTTTGTAATTTAATCTATACAGTTTATTTTCAACTGTAGATTGTTTAAGTCAAGAGTAATTTAAAGTGATTTGTTCAGGAAATCTATATAAAAGTTTAATAAGAATTTGTTGTATTTTTGTTACTTCTCTTTTTTCCTGCATAAGGGGATGGATAAGAAAATCTCTTGTTCAGACACTGTTCCCGTATGTTGAGTGGCGGAATTAAACACCGCACTTTGTCTTATAAGAGCGAAATAATTGAAATAAATGTCTCTGAGTTGAGATCAAACCCACGAGCGATCATCGCGTTTGCAGTTAAACACTGTTACCAATAGGTACACTAATTATAGTGTGAGAAATATTAATTTTACTTCTTAATCCTAATCGAATTAGCAAATCATTTTATATAATATATTTAAGTTTTTAACAAAAAAAACAAATCCAACTTTAAATAATTCACTAAAAAGTAACATTATTAAAAATGACTCAGAAACCACTCGTAATATCTTTACTAAATTTAAATGAAACTACATCAGAAGCACTAACTATCGTGTGAAAAAAGAATCATTATAATTTGTTAACCCAGTAAAAAGTCGTACACATAAAAAAAATACAATTTTTCATGTCGGTTTATTTTACGTGTATTGAAATTTTTTATATAAGTTTATACAAGAATCAAAGCTATATTCAAGAAAAATATTTCTTTTTTTTTTTTTTAACTTCACGCTGTATCCATATAGCGGGGTAGGCAGAGGAAAACAGAGAACCTAGTGTTAAGACACTCAATTCTCTTTCAACATTTCCGTTCCCCACTTTCCGCTAAATTGAGGCATTGCGTGTTGAGTGGCGGAACTCAACACCGCGCTTTGCCTTGTTACCAAACCCAAGAAAAGAAGAAAAATATATATGCATATATTGAAGTAATTATACAAAATAAACATACATAACCAAGTGTCATCCACTGCAGATACAAAAACATGAGGCTGTAATGCATTTTCAGGGAACGCTCGCCTCCGGGGAAGAAATACTCGTAAAACGGGACCGTCCTATGGGACTCACGGATACGTTTGTTATAGTGTTACAATCTCAAACTTCTGTAGTTGAAGCACACCTAATTAAAGAATAAATACACTTTGTTTTAACTTTAACTATCTATTTGTATCATTGTCATTATGTAAAATGCTTAATTTAATCGACTTTCAAAGGAGGTTCTTTATTCTTCTATATTTTTTTATGTGTGTTACCCCGTAATATTTTATTTGGTGAATTAATTTTGATGATATTTTTTTATATTATAGCTAGTACTATTTAAATTTATTTTTATTTTTATTTAAATTTAGTTAATAATCTGACAATTAGTTTTTGAGTTATTTGTAATATTTATACATTTTAGTGCATTTTAGTTAAAGTAGGTTTTGTTTTTTTATTTTTTTTTATAAAAAAAATATTATAATATTTATTCTGATCACTACGGACACGTGGTTCGTACCTTTTGTCAACTTTTTCTACATTTTTATATTACTTAGTTTAGGAAATAAGATATATTTTTTCCAAAGAGTCCCAATATTTGTTAAAATTTTGATTATTTTTTTTTTTTGTATAACTCGTGCATAAAACACTTATATATTTTAATATATCAATCTATCTATCAAAGGAATAGTAGTGTATATTAGACATACTTAACAACAATTAACTTAACTTAATATTTTTTCAATGCATTGTTATAAAACTACATTTCTTTCTGCACTCTTTCTTCATATAATCTTTAAGTATGCCAAATTTGATACCCCTCCCTCCGCATGATTTGATAAACAGGGATTTAAAGTATTAATATAATCGAAATACTATTTGTAAAAGCTACATATATTTAATATCATATAGTAAACATATATGTATAAATAATTATGTTCATTGAGATGTGAGTAATATTATTGCACGAAAGAGTAAACGAACCAATAACAAAAGACAGTTTTTCCTGTAAGCCATGGGAAAACATCTATGTCATATATACAAGTACCTGCATACAAGTCATAACCTACATATGTGTTAGAGAATTATAATAATTTGGAAATTTATTTTCGTGTATTTCCCAAAAAAGGTTTAAAAAAAAAGGAAACCCTATTTTAAATAAATTGTACTAAATGTAACATTACGAATAACTCAAAAACTATTCGTCAAATTTCAAGCAAATTTAAATGGAATACCACCATATCACATCATAAGCAATAGCTATTATGTAAAAAAGAATCATCAAAAGTGGTTCACCCAGTAAAAAGTTATTTAACACACATAAAAAAATACAGTCGAATTTGAGAACCTCATCGTTTTTCGAAGCTGAAAGCAGTATTGAAACAATGTTTGGGACAGCTAGATTCTTTCTTTAAATTGTAACGCTGAGATTTGCCACTTCTAGCTCAATATCTTTAAAATAGGACTTAGCAGTTGGCTATATCTACTTTTCCGTATTTTTCAGTAAGTTGTTGTTATTATATAAATAAAATTTAAACAAATAAAGGAAACCGACTCGATATATTATGCACCAAAAAGTACCGTTATTAGGAATGACTTCAACTATTCCCCTGAGAGGGGACGGGATTAGAATACAATTCTCCTCCGCCGCTGGATAGCGTCCCGTAAGAGGCGGGTATCCCAGTAGTTTGGTGGTAGGAGGTTCATTTTCCGTCTGGCTCGCGACCACTATCATGTCAAAGACGACTCGCCAAATATCTAAGGATGTGTTCCGGTCCGATGGCATGTAAGCCAGGTTTTCCCTATTCTCACCCACCCTTTCCCCAGAATGTAGTGGTTTTGATGGCCGCCTGCCGCGGCCACTACATTATTTTCTCTTCCTCCCATCTGAAAACTAGGTCGGCTACGCATTTACAACTCCTTTGGTGTTGTAAATGTACATGGGCAAAGGACAACTTACCATCAGGTGGTCTTTCTGCTTGTTTGCCATGCTTTACCAATAAAAAAAAAAAAACTAAATTTCATCATCATTTAAATTTAGTTAAGATCTATAAGATATATCGATAAGAGTATTTTTGAGTCATTCATCTCTATTATATTATAAAAAGAGAATCATCGAAATTGGTTGACTTAAAAAATGCGGCATACAAAAAATATGTAATAATACTAACTTGTTGTATTTTTTTGTGGCAATAAATGTATAAAAACTTATTTATTTTTTATTTTAAACATAGTAGAATTGAGAATCTCCGCTTTTTTCGAAGTAGGTAAAATATTTACTATACGTATATTTGTAGTTTAATCTATGCAGTTAAAAACAAATTTTAAACGCTAATTATGTAACAATATTATGATTCTCTACAACAAATATTTCATACTTGAATATAGTTCTCGAAATAACACGAATATACTGAATCTGGCGCGATATGGAAAAGGTAGCATAAAGTTGCCTCATATTTTGTAAAATTCTACGAAACTTTGCCAAAAAGTGCTTTTTGACTGTAAATTAAGTACTGTTCAAAGCGAGCGCGAAATTTCTATCGCAATCAACAACAAGCATAGTTCGAGAATTTTAAAATAAACGTATAAAGCTTATTTACTTAGTTTTCAAGCATATTTAATATGAGCTTGTTATTTTTTTTTATTTTAGGTTTTATCTTACGGTAGGCAGAGAGAAGCTAGTGTTAAGACACTCCGATTGCATTTGCTACTGCGTTGCATTGCGTACTGAGTGGCGGAACTCAACGCCGCGCTTTGCCATGTTGCTAAACCCAGGAAATGAAAAATTCGATTTCCTGGTGTGGGAATCTAACCCACAACCTGTCGCGTCGCACGCTCTTGCTTCTGCGCCACGACAGGTGTTCCTCATTTATTAATATGATTGTTATGTAACTATAAGTAAATAACTAGTTTATGTTAACAACATATTTTCTTACTAATTGTATCCCGCGACTTCATTAACTTAGACTGTGAAATCTATAATATCGTTTTATACGTTTATGTATGTAGTTCGAGATATCCTCTCTTAGTTCCCTACAATCCCCAAAGAAAAAGGAAAGCTTACTTTCCAAATTTTCGCTTTCTATGGCTGTAGTGTCGCCTGTACATTGTATGTCAGTCAATAACTCAGGCGTTTTGTATATGTATATCGATGTATGGGAGATACATTAAGGTATTAAAGACAGAGAAAACCAGTGATCATATTTAAGGTTTTAATGAAACAGAAAGCCGATTTCAAATAAAATACACTAAAAAGTAAAATTATTACAAATAACTCAAAAACTACTCGTCTAATCTTAACTAAATTTTAATGGGACCACATCAGAAGCACATTTCAAGCTATCATATGTAGAAGAATCACCAAAATTGATTTATTCAATAAAAAGTATAATAAGAAAAAGTACAGTCAAATTGGGAACCTCCTTTCCTTGAAGTCGGCTAAACATGATTCAAGTGTGAGAAAACCTTATGATCATTAAAGTTATTCCTAAGTGACAAAACTTCATGCACGCTTAGATTAACTAGGTTTATTTGGATTAAATACTTTAAATATGAACATTGTCCCGACTGGGATATAAACAACACAAATTAAGTCCTGCATATCCAAATTATATATTAGTGGTGTATTTTTATTATAAAGAAATTGTAGCAAAGATGCCTGCTAGTTTGTGTAACCTTTTCACCACTTGCCACTGCTATTTGTTAAATATTATTTTTTTTAACCTCGCGCTGTATCCCGCATATAGCAGGGTAGGCAGAGGGAACCTGAGAACCTAGTGTTAAGACACTCCGTTCCCCATTTTCCGCCGAATGGCGAAACTCAACGCCGCGCTTTGCCTTGTTAGCTTACCAAACCTAGGAAATGAAAATATTAAACTTTACCTTTCCTGGAGTGGGAACGGAACCCACAACCCGTCGCATTTACAGTTGGTCGCTTGTGCCTCTGCGCCACGACAAGCGTTAATTATGAAAGGCGTTTGTTAAATATAAAAACTTAATTGTATGTCATGATTCGTATATTTTTTAATCAATTTTAAAAAGAGGAGGCGGTTTTCAATTCGACTGTATCACTTTTTTATGTGTGTCATTCTCTTATCTAAACAATATTTATGAGTTATTCATAATAATGTTACTTTAAAATCATTTTATTTACTTTGTATTTTGTAGTTCATCAAAAACAAAGTGTCATGACACTAGGTTCTCTTTGAAGGTTATCTATGGAGGTAATAAAAAAAATAGACCATCAGAATATTCCATTACAAATATTATAAAAAGTTTACACTAAACATGTTCAATACTAAAATATCATAATCTACCCGAGTTCCACACGTTGTTACAAGTACAGATTTTACTTTCTTTAACTAATAATGATAAATATATAATCCCCGTAGATGTCTTGGTAGTTGTAATAGAGTTCATAGTATGAACAAGAAAATTAGAACAAAGTATTGTTACCTCGCGCTTGATTTGGATTGTCGTTTTTCTTAGGCTAAGCCGTTTCAAAGATGTGATCAAAGTTCCTATATAACATACACATAAACAAAAACACACACAAATACACTTACATGCGTGAGTGTATATATGTTTCAATATATACAATTAAATTCCAGATGTATGCTGTTTATATTTCATAGTTCCCAATTTCTCACAATAGTTTTTTTGCCTCCCATTGGTTGAAATTAATTCTTTAATTCTACGAATTTGAGAATGCCGAAATATAGCAAAACGCTATGCCATACTTGTCAATTATAAACATGTATTTTATAAAAACTCTCCGATAATTGAATCGGTGAGTGCAGAAACAACGTAAGTCACAAAAATGTAAAAAATCGTAATCGATTTAAACTAGCTTAGAAAGCTGACTATAAGTCATTATTTCCTTCCTTCTGCAAAATTTGAAAATCCAGACTTACGTTTTTTCTGCACTTACCGAGTCAACTAATCTTTACGTATACTGATACCAAATTATTAAATATAGACAAAATATATGAAATTTCTGCCACGACGTAATATGTTTCATATATATCAAAATATTACCAAAAATAACATAAACTGGTAACTTAATAAAAAAAAATAGGTTCATAATACATTTACATATTATACAATATACATACATTATAACAAGTTGCCGCACTAAACAGAACATAACAAAATATTGAAAACAGTACTAAAAGCTAACATGTTAGTAACATTATTCTGCTAATATTTTGCGCACGTGAGAATATCTCAAAGCTTTACGTTTAAGCCACTAAAGTAGCGGTGTATTTCTATTTAACTTTTTCAGTTATTAATTATTGGGAAGAATGTATATATTTCAGCACGCAACGCCTAAATTCAGTGGAAAGTGGGAAATGGAGTAATCTTAGCACTAGATTCTATGCTCTGCCTACCCTGCTATATGCGGGATACAGCGTGAAGCTATATATGTGTTTGTATGTATGTGTATGTATGTACGTGTATGTATGTATGTGTATGTATGTATGTGTGTATGTATATATTTAAAATAAATCATTAAACGAACTGGCTCCGGTACCAAGACAAAGCGTAGCGTTGAGTTCCGCCCCTCAGCACGCATTACCTTTATTCGGCAGAAAGTGGGAAATCTTAAGAGAACGGAGTGTCTTACCACTAGGGTCTTAGGTTCTCTCTGCTATGTGCGGAATACAGCGTAAAGTAAAAAAAAAATATATAAATAATAATAAAATTGTTAACATTAATAAAACAAAAATAAAGAATGAATAAAGAAACACACACACATGAATAAAGTGTTAACATTAATATTGTTAGATTGTCCGTGAATATTTTTCTCAGTAAACCGCAATAACATAAATATAGTAGGTATTTCTATTTCAAGTTTAAAATAGAGCCATATTTACATATAGTCGTATGTATACACAGTAAAGATAGAGATTTTGATTTTAATATAATATATGAAACCTAATCCTAATAACTTATAACTTTGAAAATAAAACTCACACTTAAGCTAAATATAATATTTTTTTGGAACTCAATCTTGCTTATTTTTTATACTGTATATTAGTATATTACACACTCTTTACAGTTTCTCAATGCGGCGTTTTGTCTTACCAGATCATATTTAAGAAATATCTCATTCAAAGTTCAATTCTAGTGGCTCCACTAGCGTCTAGGTGCCTGGTTTGTACAAACACTGTACGGCAGGACTGTAGGGGCACCGTGTCATGCGTTTGTTATACCTTTACTCTACTATTTTGCTACTTACAAACAAAGTGGAGATGTGCTTTTATATTAAGAAAAGAATAGCCGTTGTGGCCTTTAATATTAATTTAAGCTTTTTGTTGTATGTAACAGTATTATTAACAGAATTATAATAATGTTCTTGTACCGATGTTGGTATATAGGATGATTCTTTATCTTCTTTTTAGCTTCACACTTTATCCCAAGGGGGGTATACAATGATTGTAACTTTAACTTTAGTTAAGTTGCTTATATTATCTTAGTTACCTTTATTAATTTAGTTTAGGTGCTATTCTCATGTATAATATATATTACTCTAAAATGTTACATAGATCTCTTCAGTAGTTTTTACGTAAAAGAGTAATAATATTCTTCAACTATCCTCACAAACTTTCACGTTAGAAAATCTCTTTACAGAGATGCTAACAACAAAAATATGCTTCAGCAAACATATAAGAATTTTGAAGTAGCTCGATATTAGCATATAACTTAATACGATAAAGCGTTCTTACCAAAGCGGGGAAATCAAAATAATTAAAGGAAATTAATTGTTTCGAATAGGAATCGAACCCACTACTAGGCTGTTCACAGTCAGAAGTTGTCTCTCGACACCACGATGGCTCCGAAATAGTATTATAATAAATTTACGATACTCCGAAAAAAGAATACCAGTAGTACTTAATCTCGCTACAAGCTTTCGTTATGGCCGTTTATAAAGATTTGCAAGCATTTACAGCTTAATAATAGGGGCTTGAGAAGTGATGACGGGACATACGAACTATCAGGGGGAGTTTCAAGTCAAATTGAATGTTGTAAATTTTGTTAACAGTACATTACGTCAGAACGCAGTAAGAATATTATTCGTGCAGGTTACATATACGTATACATAGGTGCATGATATAGAAATTCCTTATATTCTTTGTGCCCCAAGTGTTGCTAGGAATTTTGTAAAACAGCTTGTGCTTTTTAGTAAATTGGTATTTTACATATTTGAAGCTAGGAGATTTTCAAGAATTTTGATACGAGAAATACTTGTGGGGTAATTGAAAATTTTAGATAATTGTATTTCTACCACCATATTATTTTCAAAAGATGATAAAATTATTTGGTTTGGTTTTTGAAATTTTAAAAATTATTTGGTTATTATAGTTTTACATAGGTCATTGCTTATGTTATTTTTATGTATTAGACATTATTCATAAAAAAAAGAGATTTTTTTTATCATATTTGTGGAGTTTTTTGACTGAAATGTTGGCAAAGTTGTAAGGTCAAATCTCATAAAGGCTAATAAATGTTTGATTTCTTATATAGTTTTGCATATTTTCAACCACTTCCAAGAAAACGAGGTTTTCAATTCAATTGTATTTTTCTATATGTGTTGTCGCATAAGTTTTTACTGGGTGAACAAATTTTGATGATTCTTTTTTTTCATAGCTTGTGAGATTTAGAGTTATTTGTACAAAATTTTTTAGTCATTTTTATATATAGTTCTTTTTTTGTTAAAGTCTTAATTTATCTTGGTTCAGTAAAAAGCATTATGCTAGTTTTCAGATTTTAATTAAGCAAAAGATACTTTAGCAAAATAGAAGAAATACGTAACACAAATACCTATTCTCGTATCTATTATATTAAAAGCCTACAAGAAAATATTTCCACATACAAAATCTTTTATGAAGTAAGAATGAAGAAAAGTAAAGATTCAATGCAACTCATATAGTGTACATGAATAAATCATATTCCATTGAAGTCTGATAGATTTCTATTGGGATGTATCGACATAAAAAATGCATTCGTATACACCGAGACGAGGCTCGTGTAGCATTTGCACGTTTACATTACGCTGTGTATCTCTATTCGGAGTTACAGAAGCTCGTGAATTTTAAAACGCAAACATTATTTCCAATTTGTAAGAAGAATCTTGTTCATTTTTAGTGGTAGTATTATTTTTATTTATGAGGCAATTATATGAATGAATTGTTGTTATTAGTTTCTTAACTGACGTCCAAAAAGTAAAGTTCTCAACTCGATTGTATGTTTGTGTGTTACCGCATTGCTTTTAACTGGCTGAACAAATTTTGATGATTATTTTTGTATATGCTAGTCAGTTAGTCAGTATACTAAGTAATTTAGTAATTAGTAGACGGAAATTGTAAGTATTATAGTAAGAGACAGTTAGAGAGGAGCTCGTGTGCTATTAATAGCTAGTGCTTGATTTGACGAGTCGTTTTTGAGTTGTTCGTAATAATTTTACTTTATAGTGCACTTTATTTCAAGTCGGTTTCAATTTTCTTGTTAAAATCTTTGTTAAAATATGTTAATACAATGGGAGTTGTAAATGAAAGGCGCGTAACACTTTGTAACTACTGTGCGTAAGATTTCAAAACAAAACGCAAGAAATGTTACTTTGTATTATTAGCATTTCTTTTCTAATATCGTAGGTTCAATTTCAGGCGATGCAAATTTTTTATAAAACTTTTTTGGTAAACTTTTCATATTTGTTACCGATCGCCGAAAATTTATTACACCGAACGTAAACTAATTTGTATTGTTCAAAATTTTATGAAAAACAGCCGTCAAAATTTCAAATTTGGAAATTATAGCCCCTTGAAAGTTTGTTCAAAATCAGTTTAATATTCATTCTATTAATAAGTTGTAAAAGTGTAAGGCGGCCAACAAGTTCAGTAATAAATTACCCAAGCACTCGATACAGCTGACTATGTATTCATAGCAGTTAGCATAATTTTTATTTACGACGCAAGTTTATTGTTGCGGATCTTAAAAAAATATATTTTAAAATGTTACGCGTAAAATATGTTATTTTTTTTGAAGTTATATATACTAGATTTTACCCGCGACTTCACTCGCATGGTCAACGGCAGTGTACTATAGTGTATAATTTATTTATGCGTTAATTTGAAGTAACTAGACTTTAAACTTTTTAGACAAGCAATTATACCTGCCAAAATATTTTTATTAATAAAAAGTTATCTACGTCCTTTTTAATATATCTAAGACTATGTACTCGTATACCGAGTTTCATGATAATCGGTTTAGTAGTTTTGGCGTGAAAGCGTAATAAAGTTTGTTTCATTTACAATATTAGTAGGGATGTTTTAAAATAGACGCCATCGTAGCGCAGTTGACATTTGACATTCAGTGCAAAAATATGTTAACTCCACGTGTTACATAGAAATTGTATCGGTACTAACAATATTTTTGTACTTTTCTTCTTATTAATTTTATACATCAAAGAGATGAAAATTTAAATCAGCATTTTGCATTAATCGATAATAATTTTCAATGTGTATTATATTATATACAAGGCAAAGCGCGGTGTTGAGTTCCGCCATTCAGCACGCAATGCTTCAATTTGGTGGAAAGTGGGGAACGCGAATATTAACAGAACGGAGTGTCTTAACACTAGGTTCTTGGGTTCCCTCTGCCTACCCTGCTATATACGGGATATAGCGTGAAGCTAAAAAAAATGTTATTAAGAAAAATCTAATTCAAGATTTCTTTATATATCAAATTTTTGTTTTTAAGAATTGATCGAGATAAGCATTGAATGGCTTATATATCTGAAAGAACGTGGCGGTGTAAGTTTGAATAACAAAAGTGAATGTTAGGAACTGGTGTGGTTAATCACTATTTATTTTTTTTTTATTAAAAATGCAACAAATTAGCAGAATTATCTACATTCAAATTTTATATTTTAGTTACATTATAGAAGATATCGCGGCGTAGTGGGATATCGTCAGACCGTACAGGCGATTGGTTGTGGGTTCTTTCCCACTTGTGAGAATGAAAAAAAAACACGTAATATTTCGAAAACGGCGAACGGAGTGACTCAATACTAGGTTCATTCTGATTACCCTGCTATGAGGGATAAAGTGTGAAGCTGTCTTTTTATAGGCTATTTTGATAAGTTTGAAAGTTTTAATCACACACTTAGGAAACGAAAAATATATTTATAAAACTTATTATATAAAAATATGAATGCAGCGGGACTCGAACCCGCGCCTTGTAGTGATCGTCCAAGCCCTCTGACCGCTAAGCCATGCGTTCTATATCCAGACACGTCGTAATTTTTACGCTTCTTATAACTTATTTTTGTTGTTAGGCTTTTTATAGGCTACTGATGCTTGGTGCAAAATGTATACAAGAATTTACTATCTAGATGCAAAATTAAGTGATAAAGACATATTTCAATCATAAAGCTATTAAAAAAATTACTTGCCTAATTTGCGTTCATAATATAAAGAGGAATTCATAACTTGAATGCTTCAGTTTACTCGAACTCTCTCTGACATAGATTCCTAAAGAAATGAAAGCGATTGTTCTACTAGTTGCGATTCTGGACGTACGTCGCAAACTCGTTCCGCCTTTCCAATTACAGTCAACTACCAAAATGTGCGAAATTCCAATTTTGTGAACATTTTACATTTTAATGTTATGATAGACAGTTATTATGTAAGGTCATTATGGGATAAATGGTTTTGTATATGAAGTAGAATGTGGTTATTAAAATACATAAATTGTCTATGCAAAAATTGTATTATTTTTATAGCTTCACGCTGTATCTCGCATAGGGTAGTTGAGAACCTAGTGTTAAGACACTCCGTTCCCCACTTTCCACCGAATTGAGGCATTGTGTGCATTGAAAATACATACATATACGTTATTATAAAATATTTTTTTTTTTAAATAATAGTTGTCATTTTTCCTTTGAATTTATAATTATACTATTGTGAACTAAAAGAACTAATATTTATTTTTTCTTATATATTTTTTATGTGCAATATATTATATATACTAACTATATTAATTTTAAGAGCTATATATCTCGTAGCCTGTCTAGATCTTGCACATGACAGATAAAATATCTTAGAGTAATATAAAAGAGTATCTATTTAATAGTTACGATGGAAGTATAACATTGTCTTTAGCAGAATGATAATAGAAAGAATTAAAAGTAAAACAATACGGAAAAACTAAGGTTGTCAAAGTATTTAATAAAGGAAATGTCATCAACAAGATGATAAGCTTGGAAAAAGTTTCATTGTTTGTAGTCATTTTATATGAAATAATTAGTTAAACTAATACTTCTGTCGTAGCGCAGAGGCACAATGTGCGATTGTTAACGCGACAAGTTGTGGGTTCGATTCCCACTCCAGGAAATGTGAAAGTTTACTATTTTCATTTCTTGGGTTTGATAACAAGACAAAGCGTGGCGTTGAGTTCCGCCACTCAACACGCAATGCCTCAACTCGGCAAAAAGTGGGGAACGTGTCTTAACACTAGGTTCTCAGGTTCCCTCTGCTTACCCTTCTATATGCGGGATACAGCGTGAAGCAAAAAAAATATTTAAACATTTTTGAAGTACTAGGAACGCTGTTTCTTCTGTTTTGACATAATAATGTTATATGACGAAAATAATAGTATAGAAAATTAATTATTAAAAATAAAGGCCATCGTGGCACAATGTGTTTGTTAGCAAATGTGAGTGGTTGTGGGTTTGAATCCCTCTTGGGGGAATTGATAAAATGGGTTTAATTTTTCTGTGATTTTAAGACAACGCATTACCACCGCTGAACACGCAATGCCTTGAATGATTTATGATTAAATATCGATGTCAAATAATAATCAGAAATGTTTTCCCAGCCTGGATAAAATATACTTCAGTGTATTTCGTCAAAGAGTAAGTACTGTCTGGTAACAACTGAAAATTATATTACTGAATTTAAAAAAAATCTAAAACAAGTAGTACAAATAAAAAATATTTAAATTACGACAACTGTATCAAATACTTCATTCAAGTGTCCAACATTTTAATTATTTATTAGAAAATGCTTATAATATTCAAGCCAGTAATCCTCGGATACCAAATGCCTGGCGGAAAATTTAAGACACCGAAGAATTAGTTATTTATCTTTTACCGTTGGGACTTAAGGAGCGATTCTGTTTTGTTCTTCCATTCTTGTAACAACACAATATAATGATGCCCTTTTAAGTGATTTATAAAATGTTACTTTGAATTTAATTTGTATACAATTGTTTTTGTATTTGTTTTATTTATATTTATTTTATGCGTTTTTACATACTTATCGTCAACAACGCCTGTCGTGGCGCAGAGGCACAAGCGTGCGACTGTAAACGCGACAGGATGTGGGTTCGATTCCCATTCCAGGAAATGTAAAATTTAGTATTTTCATTTCTTGGATTTGGTAACAAGGCAAAGCGCGGCATTGAGTTCCGCCACTCAACACGTAATGCCTGAATTCGGCGGAGAGTGGGGAACGGAATTGTTGAAAGAAAATGTAATGTCTTAACACTAGGTTCTCTGGTTTCCTTTGTCTACGCTGCTATATGCGGGATACAGCATGAAGTTAAAAAAAAATCATCAGTATGACCTCTAAAATGGCTATACAGATTTTAGATATGTTTAACTGACTTCAAAAAAGGAGGAACTTTCTTAACTGGACTGTATTTTTTTATATGTAAGCATAACTTATTACTGGGTGAACAAATTTTCTGATGTAGTCCCATTTTAATTTAGTTAAGCCCTAACGAGTGGTTTTTGAGTTATTTGTAATAATTAAACTTTTGAGTGCATTTAAATCTGTTTTCTGCTTTGGTTCATCAGAATATTAATTATTCATTATAATTCATTAGAATCATAATTATTTTGTAATATTTAAAGCAAAATATGTATATATGTATGAACACTTGTCCTATTATCATTGTTTAATTAAAATCTTATGACAAAGAAACCGAGAAAAATAATAGAAAGTAAAAACATAATATTTTCTTAAAGCAAGACGACTTGTTTTGTCAATGGGAAACTTCAAAACACTGTAATTTACTTGCATAAAGCTTTTAAGAACGTCAAAGGAAGAAGTGCTTTTGCAGTTTTTATAGGACTGTAGGGTAAACTTCATTCGTTTGTATTTATCCAAAATTATTTTATTTACTGAGCTTTTTGAATCATTTTAATCTTTTTGATTTGTTCTTCTGTAAATTGCAACACATTTTTTTTACGTTTGTCTGCAGATTCGAGGGTGCTCATCAGATCCTAATGTAATTTATTTAAATTATATATAAATAATTGACATACGCCTGTCGTGGCGCAGAGGCGCATGCGTGTAACTGTAATCGCGACAGGTTGTGGGTTCGATTCCCACTCCAAGAAATGGAATTTTTCATTTCCTGGGTTTGGTAACAAGGCGAAGCGCGGCGTTGAGTTCCGCCATTCAGCACGCAATGCCTCAATCCGGCGGAAAGTGGGGAACGGAGTGTTTTAACACTAGGTTCCCTCTCCCTACCCTGTCTACCATGCTATAATTAAATAAAAAACGTATCAATTTACAGAGAACCGCAAAACCGCAGCATTTATACATTTTCTAAAAATATTTTTCGTTTCTCAAGTGACTAACTAACTAACTAACAAAAATATAGGATTAATGTATAATATTTAATCACTTATTACCATTGTAGCAATGATATTTTGTTATCCTTAATTATTATTTAATGTTGAAATACGGCACATGTTGCTTCCGTTCAAGCGAATTCATTGTGCTAGGTTTTTTTTTATTTATTTTTATTTATATTTAATTTTTGTATGAAAATAATTAATTACTTATTTTACACATATTTTTTACCTACTTGAAAAAAGGAGGAGGTTTCAAGTCGACTGATATTTTTTGTGTTATCAAATAAATTTTTAGCTAAGATCTTAAGTTACGTACCACTTAGTTTTTGAGTTATTCGTAATATGTTACGTTTTAGTGAATATTATTAAAAGTTGGTTTTGTTTTTGTTAAAATTTCAATTATAATATATTTATAAAACTCTAATTGTATGTTTACATAAAACGAATGGCCTAAAAAGTTAGTCAATTGTTTTCAAATTATGTTATATATTTGGTAGCTCGAAGGATTTATGTACAGAAAGTTTTCATGTAATCCATTTTGCTCTAACACGGTTTACATCGCATCAATTTCTACACCGCTCACTGCTAATGAAAATTGTTATACATGGGCATTTGAATGCGGCGAATATTTTCATGTTTTTCATTTTGCTTGTTTATTGAGAACATCAAATCGAAGTGAAATTAAGACCATCGTGGTCCAGTGGGGGATTGTATACGATTGTTGTAGGTTTGTTGTGATTGTTGTAGGAGTCCCGTTCGGGGAATGATTGTATTTTATTATTTAAAAGTATATAAACGGCAGGAGTTATTTCAAACCCGATACAGACAACATCAATACATACTAAAAAAAATTGCTTCATATTTATCAACTTTTTAACGTTTTAGCGTCTTCTATCCATTTTTCCATAGTGAACGTGTGAACGTGTATATCTATTTATACAAAAATTAATAATGCGCTAGTGCAATATTTATTTAATTAATTTAATAGTTTTTAATGCATTATTATTAAAAATATTAGTTTTTCTACATTTTTAACCCGTAAATACTTTTCATACTTAAATTCCTTATTCCACTGCTCGCATAAACTTCGTAGAAAGGAGTTTAAACTTTTTCCTTCACGTATTAATATAATGACGTTACATTGTTCCAAGTGCGATTTACTTACAAGTTACAACCCTTGTACGTTACACACACGTTCGCTATTACATGTTTCATACAATATTTTGGGTTAATAATAAGAATATTTTCTAAGTCATATTTATATTATAGCAATTTTTCATACTATCTTTTCACTTAACCTACGTAGAAATACATGAAAGTCTTCAAGTTTATATTTTGAATAAAGCATAAAATTTCTAAATATTACTTTAAGCAAAAGTATTAATTATCTATCTGTAATTGATTGATGAGCATTGATAAAGATGAAGCGCGAAGAGGTTAATGAATGTGGACGAGGCGAAAGAGGTATGCAGGGACCGTAGCGTTTGACGCTCCGTTCTCTCTGACTACCCCGCTAGGAATAAAGCGTGAAGTTAGGTAAGGTAAGTTTCTATATTTTTTTTTCTATAATTTTTTTAACTTCACGCTATATTCCGCATGTAGCAGACTAGGTAGAGGAGACCTGAGTACCTTGTGTTAAGACACTCCGTTCTCTTAAGATTTCTGTTCCCCACATTCCGCCGAATTGAGGCATTTCTTTCTTTAATAAATATGTATATTTGGGGTTTGAATGGTATGAACGATTGAAATTCAATTACGCTTGATGGTGCGTATTTATTTGTTTGTCTGTTACGGTCAGAGAGCAAAGAGTTTAATATAATTTTTTTTTGTTTCCTTTTTTCTTAAGAGTGTATACATTATACAGTTTATATGTTTTATTACTTTCTTTATAGATATTACTTTTTTTTATTTTATTTTCTTTTCACGATTTTCAGGTGTTTCTAGCGTGATGGAGTTTTGTGGTTGATTCTGTTTAAGTAAATAAAGCAGATAACGTTTAAGAATTGTCTTTTGTATTTTAATTTCTTAAAAAAGTGATACGTATACAAGTGGCTATGGGGAAAAATTGTATATAGGTAAGCCGGTATATATAGATAATATTATTATATATTTTCGAGGCTGTACATTTTTGTACATGCGGTATACAATGTGAAGCTATGTATGTCTGTATTTTTAGCTCGTAAAAACTTTTAGTACTTAAATTTTTTCTTCCACTGCTCGCATAAAATTCGTAGAAAGGAGTTTAAACTTTTTCCTTCACGTAATATAATGATGTTACATTTTTCCAAGTGCGACTTATCTACAAGTTACAACCTCTCTGTCTCTAATGCTACAGATTGTCAGTTCAGTTTTGTCGACCTTGTGTTTTTGCAATCTCAATTTTTTGTCAAGCTTGTTTATTTGCAATCCATAATTTTTGCCGACCTTGTTTTGTTTTTTGGCGTCGCTTACCCGTAAATTTTCAGTTACTTAACCTGCTGGCAACTCCGTTACGAATTTATTTTAATTTATTATAAAAAACTAAGCCGATGAAAAATGTGTTATATGGACGCTTCGCCACAGATTTAAACATATATTTAAAATAATATGAAATTTTTAAAGTTAAATAAAAATAAATATAAAGTGCTAAATTAAATATTCTACGTTTAAAACTATTACTAATATATAATAATATTAACCGTTTCAAATTAAATTAATTTCATTAAACACCAACCCAACATTGACAGATTGCCTTACTTAAAAAGACATTTCACAGTAATTTCCTTTGCCGGGTCCTAATATTGAGATGCATAAATTTCAAATTTACTATGCATTAAAATTGTTAACTGTTCCTTATAAAGGAGGCCAGGTGCCAACAATAGCTCAGTTCGGACTAATCGTGATATTAACCTTACAATTATATGAGATGAAGGTCTGTTGCATAAGAGATGGAATAGAAATGGCATCTACATTCAGATTAAAATGTTTAATAGAATTTATAATGCCATTTGAGCGATCAAGTATGGTTTTGGATTCGATCCCCACTGTGTGAATGATATTTAATTTATTTTCAATTTCTTGCTTTGGTACGACAAAACGTGACGTTGAGTTCCACCATTCAACACATAATGTGAAAAAAAAATTGGACGAAAAGCGGAGAACGGAGTGTTTTCACACTGTGTTCTTTTTATCTACCCAGTTATGAGAGAAAATGTGTGAAACTGCAAAAAATAAGGTTCTTTTTTAAAGAAAGAATATTTAAAGAATATAATATGATTGGCTCACAAGTTAAGTTTCGTTTAGTGTGTTGAAAAATATTTCCATAGTTTCATTTCTCTTGGGATCGACTGCATATAATGGGGTGGGTTTGAATCACACTTGGTGAAATGATTATATTATACTAGTGGCCCCGTTGATGCGTGCAATATGCGATGTCTGAGCAATGTGTATGCCACTTTTTATGAAACTATGAAACACACAGTAGTTTCTACTATTTATTTTATTATTCAAATGTATTTTTAATGCAATATAAACTTTAACTGTGCCAAATGTTATACTCCTAAATTATGAATTCCGAATATTTATCCAAAGTAGGGAACGAAAATGTTGAAAGAGAATGAAGTGTCTTAACATTAGGTTCTCTGGTCCCCTCTGCCTACCACGCTATATGCGGGATACAGCGTGAAGTTAAAAAAAAAAAGAAAAAAGGAATACTTATCCGCAGATTTTTAGTAAAAAGAGGTCTTTCCTTCACGTGTATACATAGACGTGTTTCGCTTTTTATGTAAATATGCTAGAAAATAACATCTTAAAAACTGTAAAAATAAAATTTGCCGAAAAGTAGAACGATAAAGAAATGATATGTTGCTAAGCTTATACAATTTTAAACGTCATTGTATGAAATGGCTCTCTTATCGTAAAAATTTGCAGTTTTTAAGCGATTACTCTTTATTATCTTCGCTATACACTTTTCTTTAAGGCCTTGTTGCCAATTTCTTGTCTCGTTATATGTATATTTATTAGAAATTTAACCAAAAATGCTGTACTTTTTAGGTACATAATCAGTAAATATGATAATTTAAAAAAAACTAATCTAAAAGAAAATATAACCATGTTCATATCACGTCTTTCCAATTAGCTGTTCTTAGAGGTTTAGAATTAAATCGATTTTACGATTTCATTGGTACAAAATTATGGATTCCCTGAGAAACAAACAATAGTTAAATAAGATTGAACAACAATATGTGAAGACTTAACCAAATTTCTCATAATAAAGGTTTATTTTTTAATATTTTTTTTTAACTTTACGCTGTATCCCGCATGTAGCGGGGTAGGCAGAGGGAACCAGAGAACCTAGTGTTAAGACACTCCATTCTCTTATAACAATTCCGTTCCCCACTTATTAATTGTAAGGTATATATTAATTATAAAGTTTTATAATCTAAATATAAGGTCAAATTTATGAATCGTACAATAACATTAACCAAAATCTGAATACTAGCTGTAGACGCGATGTTCATGGGTTCAATTCCCACCTGTACTATTTTTTGTTTTTTTTGCAAGCTGAAGCGTGGCATAGAATTGAGTCACTATACTCGCAATCTTATTTTGACGGAGAGCGCAGATTGGAGTTTCTTGACCATGAATATTTTTAGTCTATATTTGAATTAAATTGAATGTAACAATGAATTACTAGATTCGATTTACTCTTTACGACACGAGAAATGTGTAAAGATATAAGTACTTATATTATTTTTGTATACAGAAGGCCATCCAGGCGTAGTGGGACAGAGTCTGATCATAAACTCGTGAACGCGATTTGTTGTGGTTTGGATTCTCAATCGGGACAATTTTTATATTTAGCATACATTTCTCCGCTTGAATAAGATAAAGCGTGTCGTTAAGTCTGCCACTTACGACAAAGTGTACGGAATTAATTAATGGACGTCTGTCGTGGCGCAGAGCCACAAGCGTGCGACGGGAAAGGTTGTGGGTTCGATTCCCACTCCAGGAAATGGTTTTTTTTTATTTCCTGGGCTTAGTGACGCGCAGGGTTTGGTAAGGCAAAACGCGGCTTTGAGTTCCGCCACTCAGTACGCAATGCCTTAATTCGGCGGAAAGTGGAGAACAGAGTGTCTTAACACTAAGTTCCCTCTGCTTATCCTGCTATATGAGGAATACAGCGTGACTCATCTATGTATGTATAAATAAGTTATATATTTTTTTATTACATATACAATAAAAAAATATATGAAATATAATAAAATGATACATGAAAATAATTACAATTTTTCAGTACATCACGCCGAACGCCACGCTTTCAAGTTTAATAAACAATAGCGATTTAATTTAAGCCCGCTACATTCGCACTGATAAGCACAATGAATAGTTCTTGTGTTCCCGATTTTCACCTCAATAAGTCCTTTACGCTTCCAATATTGCCAATTATTTGTTTAGGTATTAATTTGTGGGTATTGTTGCTGAAACAACCTTTAGATAAAATATATTTATGTGAATTTAATATTTTGGACCGATTTTGAAAAGAAAGGTATTCGATTGTTTCTTTATGTGTTATTGAGAGAAACAATTTTGATAATTTTTTTATATGATTGTTAAGTTTAGTTTGAAATTTAGCTAAGTTTTGACGATTAGTTTTTGAGTTATTCGTAATAATTATACTGTTTAGTGCATTTTATGTTTTAAAATGTGTTCTGTATTAAAATTTTTGTAGAAGGTAAATAAAACGGTCATTCGGTTTTATAAATTAACTTTATTTCACCGAAAAGAAAGAGTACTCGAAGAGACTGCTTTTCCACTCGTAAGTTAAAACGTAACTCTAACACGTAAAAAACACAGTATGAGTGGCGGCAACCATTTTATAGTAAAAGTCAAAAGACATTCTAATTATGAAAGATTAGTTTTTGTATAATAATCAATTGACAATCTATAAAACAACTTGATAATTTAACAAGTCAGTTGACCAACTATAAAATCAATTGATATTCCAAAAATCTTAATTATGTTCTTAAAGTTCCTTTTAGGTCACGTAAAAATACTCTAGTCTCTTACATTATTTGATATATTCTTCAAAATAAGTAGTAAATTAGTGTAAAAACATATTATATTCTTAGGAAATTAATTAAATCTTGTTTACAAGTATTTTACGATCCTAAATATACAAATGAAACGACAAATTAATATTTTATTTGAACAAAGAAAATATAATTAAAATTCCTTCACAAAAGATGTTTATAGCAGAAGTAACACGTATTTATAGTAATTAATTAATCTATTAAAGTATTATGATATATATGTATGTATCTTGTAATAAAAGGCAGCTCTATTAAGTCGGCACAAATCTAGTAGTAGTAAGTCTAGTACCTGTATATAGTTACATATTTATCTATCAGTCAATTTTGCATTTTGCCGATTTGCTTAAAAACTTGAACACGTGTCTGCATTTGAAGAAAATAAAATATTTTTAATATGAAGAGAATGTCTAGATTTCTTCACACACGCACGCACACACTCACACTCGCATATACACTGACATTCACATACGCTTGTCGTGGCGCAGAGGCACAAGTGTGCGACTGTAAAGCGACAGGTTGTGGGTTCGATTCCCACTCCAGGAAATGAAGTATTTTTATTTTCTGGGTTTGGTAGCAAGGCAAAGCGCGGCGTTGAGTTCCGCCACTCAACACGCAATGCCTCAATTCGGCGGAAAGTGGGGAACGGATTTGTTGAAAGAGAACGGAGTGTCTTGGCACTAGGCTCTCAGGTTGCCTCTGCCTACCCTGCTATATGCGGAATACAGCGGGAAGTTAAAAAAAAATTACATAAGTACTCACATGAGCATTTCCTTATTAGGTTTTAAGTTTGTTTTTTATAATTTAATTTTCTTTTTATTTTGAACCTTTGTATTTTTTCTTTTAATATTGTCACTATATTTGTTTATTTTGGAACAAAAATGTAAGCTCTGAATAAGTGGGCGTTGACGCTGCGCTGCAGTTTCCAACTTTAGCAGTTGTCAACGTATTTTTTGTTACTGAAAAAAAAAAAAACCGTATTTGTTCCTAATAAACTTTTCTTTTTTTTTAACTTATTAACTTGCGTGGCTCCATGTTTTATCCCTATAGCAGGGTCAGAGAGAGGTTTCCGCCCGAATTTGATACAGTGTGTGTTAAGTGTTGGAACCAAGCTATGAACCAAGGACACTCTAAACTGGGGAAGTGTAGGCCATAGGGTTCTTTTTATTAATACGCCATGCGGATGAAACCATGAGGAGAAGCTAGTGAAAAAATATTTTTGTTGGTTTATCTTAAAGTGTGGGTAGAAAAAACCAATGGATGTAAGAAATAGAAAAATGATAGGGGCTATAAAATAAAACCTTGTACGTGTCATCTTGTAAAACATCGTACGGTAATAACATTTTTTTGTATATGAATAACAAACAGCCTGTAGCTAAGTGACAAACACCTGTAAAAGCTTATGAAAATATATAACAGTGCTTCAAGATATGTGCTTACGTTCTTTACTCTAGCGTTATCGATAGTAAGTTTTTATGCCAGGAAAATATGTAAACGATCTATAAAAACGATTTTAGAGTTTTCTTGTGAACTTTATGTACACTCGCGGTTTTATTTAGATTTATTTAGAAAGATTAAATTTTATGTGTTTGATCATTGTAGATCTACCTTTGTTGTTGACCAGAGTTGTAGGCAGAGGGAACCTAGTGTTAAGACACTCCGTTCCTCACTTTCCGCCGAATTGAGGCATTGTGTGCTGAGTGGCGGAACTGAACGCCGCGCTTTTTGCCTTGTTACCAAACCCAGGAAACGAAAAAATCCGTTTCCTGGAGTGGAAATCGAACCCACATCCTGTAGCGTTTACAGTCGCACGCTTGTGCCTCTGCGCTACGACAGGCGTTAACTTTGGGTGCACCAATTTTGATGATATTTTTTTAATATGATGGCTGGTGTTACTGATGTGGTTCCATTTAAATTTAGTTAAGATCTGACATGTAGTTTTAAAATTATTCGCAATAATGTTAAATTTTAGTGCCTTTTTTTTAAGTCGATTTTCGTTTTTGTTAAAATCTTAATTTAACAATAATTTTCATCGAAAAATCAATTGACGATAATTTGATATGGAGGCCTAATATACACCAATATTTCTTTCATATAAAGTTTAAAGGAGAATAATATTGAAACACAACGTTAACAATCTAACGAATATGTTGTTCAAACAAAGCATATTCTATACATACATTAGGCTTATCTTAGATTACGGTGCACTTTGATGGCTTATGTACTTGGTGAATATGAGCACCTTTCAATTTGCTAAAACTATAGTATATAAAGATTAAACTTATATTTATATATATATACTCGTATTAATAAAATAATTCGGCGAAAAGTGGGAAAATCTTATGAGAACGTAGTGTCTTAACACTAGGTTCTCTGGTTCCCTCTGCCTACCCTGCTATATGCGGGATACAGCGTGAAGTTAAAAAAATATAAGAAAAAATATACATACGGTTTGTATGCTTCAATTTTTCTTTTAAAAACATAATTATGAAAGTTAATTAAACGACTTATAACGTGAAAAATTATTGAATATCCGATTTTTTTGGTATAAATGGACTAAGCATCGTGTTATGATCACATAGTGGGAGAATGAGTAAATGCGCAATGGTTATGGGTTTGATTCTCACACGGAGGAATTATTTAAATATTGAACGAAGCGTGGCTTTGAATTCCATCACTTGCAAAATCTGAGACTTAGGCGGAATCTTGAATCATGAAACAAATCCAACACGCCAAGATGATTTTTAATTCATTACTAAACGTTTTTAAAAAGTATATAATAATTAAAAAAAAATATTTTTTGAATTCAACAGGACTCGAACTCGCGTCTTTTGGAAACCGTCGAAGCATTCTAACAAGCTTCAATAGGCTTAGTGCATTCAATTTTTTATACGGTTTTTTTTTTTTTAAATTCACTTCCAAGTGTGTGATTAACACTTTGAAATATCAAAAATACATAATTAAACTAGTTATCTAAACCGTATTTGACATATTGCCAGTTTCGGCGTACCACAACACATCGGACGTCCGACATCGCCGGGCATAGGACGGGGTGCTCAACGATTTGTGTACCCACAAAACATTTGCCACAATTATTAAACGTCGGCAGACCGCGAAATAAGGTCGTATTCATTAAGGGACTTACAAATGTCCTATTGTTTACTCTGTGTGTAATTTTGTTTGTTTGTAATTAGGTCAGTGATTAAGGTGAATCGTTTGAATATTTGGCAATTTCAAAGAATGGTAGAATATGAAGAGTGTTTTTTATGAATTACAGTTAGCGTGGTGAAAAGTCATTTTGGTTTTAAAAAAGTTACAAAGAAATATAATTAAGATTGTAACAAAAAAGAAAACCGATATTAAATAAAATGCTGTATAAAGTAAAATTATTACGAATAACTCAAAAACTACTCATCAGATCTTAATTAAATTTAAATAGTATCACTTCAGAAATACTAGGTATTGTATAAAAAAAGAATTATCAAAATAAAGTTACCCAGTAAAAAGATATGCGATAACATATGTAAAAAATTGAGAAGCAACTCCTTTTTTGGAAGTCGGTTAAAAGATTTAATTTACTTGAATTAGACTTTTATTCAAATTTATTACATATTTCTTACTAAGGAAAAAAAAACTAAGTATGTCTTGTAACATGCTTAAAATTATTTTCTCGTTAAGCCAGTCGTCCACACAAGGGCGTCGAGTTTATGTTACAAAAGTATTGAATCGTCATCAAATCTGGACGAGAATGGCAAGTTTCAAGTCAATCAGATGGCAAGAATTGATTCAAAATAACGTTGGCAGATTTTGGAACTAATAATTATAATTAGGTACACAGTGAACTTTAAATAATTGTCAAAATAATCATCTATATAAAGAATTAACTTTTAACCTTATATTGACATAGTAGAATAATAATAATTTTAATTTAATTCCCCAAGTGTTAATTAGGATAAGAGTTCACAGTAATAACCACACGTACATCAGATTTACTTCCGTATCTGGACGTCGGCTAATTGGCTGCCCGCAAATTGACAATTAAGCTTTCTACATATGTACCTATAGCTGAAAATTTCACGAAATTTAAAATAGTAATTCTAGGAACAACATTTTTTTACTTCAATATTATGTAATAAAGTAAAACGTATAGTATTCACATAATACAATTAGATTCTACGTATCATGATGACGTAAACATTGTCTAATTGTTCTTCTTATTGGTCGTATCCATCATGCGTGATAACGTGTTTGATGCACATCTTACAAGTACAGGCTTTTCTGTCATTGATTGCGATCAATTACGCATCTCACTACCGTCGTGGAATTATTGAGGGAGGATCACATTCTTTAGTTGATCGGACCATCGCACTGGCGCTCGGCCACGTGATCGGCCTTCAATAACTAACCGTACGCAGTCTTTAATATTACGTATAAAAATAATTCTTAAGAGAACGGAGTGTCTGAGTACTAGGTTCTGTATAATCTGCTATGCGAGATAAAGCGTAAAGTTTAAATAATTCATAAGAAAATATTTATTCAAAAATATTATACAAACCTGCTGTTAGCTAGACTTAATATTGAGTTCATTTCTTGTCTTATATGTCTCAATAACAAATATAATGAATTTTATACAGAATCCAGATTTTGTTATTCAAAAACAGTATGACTCTAGGTATACCATAAAGTTACAGATCTATTTACCGTCTAGACCTTTTTTTAATATTTTGGTCTTTGAGTGCTTTATTTGATTTTTTGATACGCTATATCCAAAGAACTAATCATTTATTATTTTTTATTTTTTTAGTTAGTTTAATAAAAAAATTGTGAGTATAACGATTTGCTCATTCATAGAAACATCTAAAGATTTTTGAGCTTACTGTGATAAATAAAATATGTTAAAAATAATAATAATATACTCTAGAATAGTACTATACTAACATAAGCAGATCTTATCATCTGGTTTTATCATAAAGTTCTTAATAATAGTTTTTATAGTTATATTGTGAAATATTTATTTCCTTCTTTTACAAATTATACATAAATATATAAAATTTGGCGAAATAATTTTTGTTATAAAATTTACATTTTTAAAAAAATCGCAAACAAACATGTATGTAATTCCTTAACCTTGATTAGTTGTTGTTAAATTAAGTCTTTTCTAACACATGGGTATATTCTTTATACTCAAGCTGCTCGAGCTTTAATGGTTACTTACCGCAGCAAGCGAGGTAGACTGATGTTAGGAGAAAATCTAGTGTTGGAACTTAGCGTTGTGGATATAATATAAACATATATAAAAAATATTCCCTTATGACGTCGTATATGTATCTAACTTATTATATAATAGAAATTTTATTATTTTAAGGCCAAATTTAAGTACCTGTATCGTAATTGGCCACATGGCTCATCGCTCTTGCACATATGATGCGATTTGGGTCGTGACTCGTGACACCGAAAATACACGCTGATAAAGTTAAAATTTAGGACATAACTTTTAGAAAATATCACTTATAATACATTTTTTTGACCTCTATGGGATTTGAAGGTTACTTAGATTACCAATTTGATATTTAAATTATGTTAACATTAATCTTGCATTTGTTAAGTTAAATTCATTTCAACGAAATGAAATTAAAGAAGAAATTTCACAGAGTGTAATGATTTTTTTTTTTATCTTCACGCTGTATCCCGCATATAGCGGGGTAGGCAGAGGGAACCTGAGAACCTGTTGTTAAGACACTCCGTTCTCTTACAACAATTCCGTTCTCCACTTTCTGCCTAATGGAGGTATTTCGTGCTGAGTGGTGGAACTCAACGCCGCGCTTTGCCTTGTTACCAAACCCAGGAAATAAAAATATAAATATTTCCTGGAGTGGGAATCGAACCCACAACCTGTCGCGTTTACAGTCACACGCTTGTGCCTCTGCGCCACGACAGGCGTCTTGTACGTCTACTATATGTGATTGAAGGGACACGCTTTAATGTTTTCTAATATCTATATATATATATATATATATATATATATATATATATATATGATATGTCACATATTGGCATTAGATTAGCTTAGTTCTATGCGATAGTAAAGACTTTAATGTCCACAATTGTGTTTGAGTTGATGATAAAGAATCAAACATAGTATCTATTTAACAATTTTTATTTAATTATCGTTGAAGATTTTTTCAAAGTTTTAACGCAAAACCTTGAATTAATTGATATTTATATCATTATATAAAACTTGTTTTTTTAGATACATCCTGTATATCTCGCACATAGCAGAGCAGGCAGGGGGAACAAGATACTCTAGTGTTAAGACAATCCATTCTCTTATGATCCGTGTCCTAACTATAGGGAACTTGATTTTTGAAATTCAAATTTCGCCATCATTACATGATCTTCATTCATACATGACTTCAATTGTATTTCAAGTAATACGTAATAGTGACTGATTTTCTATATAATAAATAGATATTATAATATCAAAATATTAATAACTTTGGCCCATTCGATGTTACTGTCGGTGTTCAGAAAGATGATATCGTAGTTGAAAACAACGTTCAATATTCGGTGACAGTTAAAGGACAGTTGCGAACTTATCTGTTAATAGATAGTTTGATTAATGCTGTATAATTAAGTTACATATACACTAATATTGTTTTTGAAAATGAAATGGAATGAATGGTACTAATAATACTATGATAAGGTGTAGTGAGAATTATCATTAGTATCAGAGTTAACGCCAGTCGTGGCGCAGAGGCACAAGCGTGCGACTGTAAACGCGATAGATTGTGGGTTCAATTCCCACTCCAGGAAATGGAATTTTTCGTTTCCTGGGTTTGGTAACAAGGCAGAGCGCGGCGTTCAGTTCCGCCATTTAGCACGCAATGTCTCAATTCGGCGGAAAGTGGGAAATGGAGTGTCTTAAAACTAGGTTCTCAGGGTCCCTCTACCTGCTATACACATATGCGAGATACATAGCTTTAAGTTATATATGCCATTAACTGTTACTACTCTGTAAATCATTATATTAATACGTGAACGAAAACCTTTAGACATCTTTATACGATAATAATACAGACAGAGCAATATGAAATTTTGATTGGTTTTTTCGCTTCTATTAACGATATATTAACATACCTAATTGATATTTTTCTAAAATTTTTCATGTACAGAATTAACTTTTCTGCTCTTTTATTATATATAGATATAATTTATTATAAATACATTACTTAACAAAACGAATATTATATATCTTGTACGTATGTCTATTCTACACATGCGGTTTACGTGTCAACAGGTCTACAATTAGCTATAATTATGACAAGTTGTTGCTTTCTAATGAAAATCGTAACGTAACTTATTTTTTTGAAATATTAAGTAATAAATAAATTTTGCCAATGCTGTACCACGCTAAGGTTCAAAATTTTACTTAAAAAAATGATAGAGCCCATCATGACGCGATGGGACAGCGCTTGACTGTAAGCGTTATGGATGTGGGTTCGACTCCGATTCGAATGGAATGGCTATATTTGATTTATTTTTATTTTCCGTGTTATCAGAGCGCTGGTAAGAGAAAACGCGGTATTGAGCCCGGTCATTTAACGTATTAAGTGACATATGTAACTCAATGACGTCTATTTCTAATTCGGGCTAAAAGTGGAAAACGGAGTCTCGACACTAAGTTCTCTCTGCAATGAAGTGATTTATATTTAGCTTTCTATTAAAACCCCGTGAATCAAATACATATTTATAAAATAAATAATAACACTTACTAAAACAATTTAAGGCTAAATCAATTGAGTGATAATTGATTTGCTAAGCCCTAATATACATTGAGTGATTTATTGGAATTGATTTCTATGTGTTATATGCAGATTAATTAATATAAACACTTCAACTAATTAGTAACATTACATAGATAGCTATTTCGCGTTGAGTGGTAGAGAAATAATATGAATGTAATCGTTTTCTTTATAACAGTCTATTTAAATTTATTGAGGTCATCGTGGGTGAGATACTGCAATGCTTATTTTTTTTAGCTACACCCTACATCCTGCACATAACAGGATAGGCAGAGGGAACCAGAGGTCCTAGTGTTAAGACACTCCGTTCTCCTTTAAAATTTCCATTCTCCACTTTCCGCCGAATTGAGGCATTGCATGCTGAGTGGGGGAATTCATTGCGAGTGTCGGTTCTCGACAATATTATATTTACAACATTACTATTGTAATTACTATCATTTATTAAAGAAAAATAAAAATAACTTAAATTTCGCCGTTTGTGGTGCAGAGGCACAAGCGTGCGACTGAAAACGCGACAGGTTGTGGGCGATTCCCACTCCAGGAAATGTAAAATTTAGTATTTTCATTTCTTGGTTTTGGTAACAAGACAAAGGGCGGCGAGAGTTCCGCCACTCAACACGCAATGCCTCAATTTGGCGGAAAGTGGGGAACGGAAATGTTGAAAGAGAATGGAGTATCTTAACACTAGATTCTCTGGTTCCCTCTGCCTACCCCGCTATATGCGGGATACAGCGTGAAATTAAAAAAAAAATAATAATTTTATTGTTTTGTATGGGAACCTTATAGTCGACGTTGTTATTGTTCAGCCGTACGACACTTATTATTATACATACATACTCGTATAATAAGAACATAAGGTGTTACCAAAGATGTTCACGAAGATCATACTTGTCGGAGTATTAGCTATAATACGATGCAGCTAATAGACTAAAGCATTATATTAAACTTTTCACTGTAATCGTTAAATATCAATCTTATAACCATTGGGAAATAACGTAAAATTACATTAAAATTACTTAAGTCTATTCAAAATTGAATTATTATTCATTGAAAGAAATAAAAATGAATTATTATACTTATTAATCTGTGAAATTCAAATCAAATGAGACTGAAAATGCAGTAGAAAATTCGAGTAAATCTTGAGAAATGTGCTAAATTGAATAATCTCTATGAAGTAAATGGAGCGACTGTAGTAATGATGATCGTCTTTCTCTTTCAATTAGCTTATGATGAATACGCAGAACTGTCCAAAATGTTACTATTTTTAAATTTACTTATTTAGGACAGAACGGAGTGTCTTAAAACTAGTTTTTCTCTCGTTGACGATGCAAGAAAAATTATAAAAGTGTTTCATACATATATAGCTTCACGCTGTATCCCGTATATAGCAGGGTAGGCAGAGGGGACCTAGTGTTAAGACACTCCGTTCCCCACTTTCCGCCGAATTTAGGCATTGCGTGCTGAGTGGCGGAACTCAACGCCGCGCTTTGCCTTGTTACCAAACCCAGGAAATGAAAAATTTCATTTCCTGGAGTAGGAATCAAACCCACAACCTGTTGCGTTTACAATAATCCTTTAATTTTATATGTAATTATATTCTAAGTTACTACGATGCACTACTCGCTCACAATAGTGTAGGTTTTGAATGTTGTTTATTAATATACCGTTTAAATTTGAAATACAATGTTTTCCTGTTATTTTGAAATATAATGTTATCTTCATTTCCTGGTTTTGGTAACAAGGCAAAGCGCGGGATTGAGTTTCGCCACTCAACACGCAATGCCTCAATTTGGAAATGGGGAACGGAGTTGTTGTAAGGGAACAGAGTGTCTTAAAACTAGGTTCTCAGGTTCCCTCTGCCTACCCTGCTATATGAGGAATACAGCGTGTAGTTAAAAAAAATAATAAAAAGATGTTTGCCTGGTTATTTGAAATCGGTAAATACATCATTTAAGCATTTTATTTTCAGTATTGGCTTAAAACTAGATATTTTATTGTAGTAGCTGAGTGATTTTGAAGGTTGCGTGATTGAATCGTACTCTTAAGTTATCGATTCCTTATATTTTACATATAAACAATTCTTCGAAATTACTCGCTATGTCGAGACATCCATATATTAATGACGTCAACGAAATCGTTTAAAATTATATAACATAGCGACAAAAATTAAACCCGTTTAAATTAATTAATCTACTGAATATTAGAAACATACACAGTTTGGGTCACAATTTTGCGTGCGTACAAAACACCAAATCAAGTGTAGGGTACGAGATAAAACATATTCTAGTACAAATGAAATTCTAAACTTTACTATTTGTCCCTATTGCGGTGCAAATAGTATGGCTTTGACTCAAATAGAAAGTCGTTTGTGGGTTCGAATCTCAGTTGGGCGTAAGTTTATACTTTTGATATACTCCGCCGATTGACACGCAATGCCTGAAATTTAACTATGAAGGAACGGATGTCTCGTCTTAGGTTCTGCGGCATTCAGCATGATGCTAAAAAAGATAAGAAAAAAAATGAAGATCTTTAACTAATGGTTTTTTTGACATTATATATAATGACAACCAACTCTTATAGTGTCAAGGCACTCCGTTCTACATTTCCATCCGAAATCGAGACCATTGCATCTTGAGATACAGAATTTAACACCGCGCTTCGTCTTACCAGAGTGTCATAAAGGAAATTATTAAAATAAAAATATTATCCTGGGTGGGGATCGAACCTGCAACAATCATGTACCACTGTACATAAATGGCCTCTTCTACGTATATATATACAAAGTATGAATAGCTATAATTCGACATTTGTCGGCATAGTTCAGGCTTTAGAATCTAATCTATTGTACTCAGCCGAGTTGTGCCAATCTAGATACGTCACAGGATTAATTGTTTTGTTAAGCATTCAAATTAGGTTCACAATATGTCAATTAACAATGATCATGGTATAATTAGGGGTTTATTATATTAGTGTAGCTAATGTAGTAAGTGAAAACGTAAATATATTACATGTATGAGATGTTACGTATGAAATCAACGTGTTTGAAGTTATGAAAACTTTTAAGCATTATTTTTTGTTTATTATTGTTTGTTATCGCGTGTGTGCGATTGTAAATGCGACAGGTTGTGGGTTCGATTCCTACTCCAGGAAATGTAAAAGTTTAGTATTTTTATTTCCTGAGCCTTCTAACAAGGTAACACTCTGCACGCAATGCCTCAATTCGGTGGTAAGTGGGGAAAGGAGTGTCTTAACACTAGGTTCTCAGGTTCCCTCTGCCTACCCTGCTATATGTGGGATACAGCGGGAAGCTAAAAAAATGTTTGTTATCTTGGAATTGATATTTAAAACCTCATGTGGATAATGCATTTTTTATTCTAAAGTTTATATTTTTTGGATCTAGTTACGAAGTTCTGGGAAAATCAATGGAACTCCTCAAATATTTTGGACTTCTTCTTGTTCTTGGTGGTCAATCAAAGTTCAATCTGCCAATAAAAACAAATAGACCTAAATGAAATCAGTAGACAATTCAACATTTTATTCGTGAATAAATAAATTAAATGTCAACATGTAACTTATTGTATTTTTTTTAACTTCACGCTATATCTCATATATAGCAGGGTAGGCAGGAACTCCGTTCTCGTACAACAATTCCGTTACCCACTTTTCGCCGAATTGAGGCATTGCGTGCTGAGTGGCGGAACTCAACGTCGCGCTTTGCTTTCTTACCAAACCCAGAAAATTAAAATACTAACATTTCCTGGAGTGGGAATCGAATCCACAACCTGTCGTGTTTACAGTCGCACGCTTGTGTCTCTGCGCCGCGACAGGCGTTAACTTATTGATATGATTAAATATTATTAAAAAGATTTCAATAAGTACTAAAATAAAAAAAATATTTAGTACAATATTGTAGATGCATTTTAGATCAAAATATCTTTATATATCTATAAATCAAAGCTTTAAACATAGTCCTATTTATATTTAGGTTTGATAATACGAACTGAAATTGTGCAAATGTATGTGCTATTTGCACGGTAATTGTTAGCAAAGGCTTACTGTGAAACGCTTCTGTGGACTTGGACTGCAGGTGAATACAACATCGTAGTCAACAGATAAGATATGCATCATTATTAGTTTATACTAAACATTGTTCATTGTTATTATTATGTTAGTTTGTTGTGTTCCTCATTTTTAACTATTATTTCTGAGATGAAAATATTGTACAATTTTTCATACAAAAATATTTTATAATTTTACAATATTTTTTTTTTTAATTTCACGCTGTATTCCGCATAAAGGAGGGTAGGGTAACGCCTGTCGTGGCGCAGAGGCACAAGTGTGCGACTGTAAAGCGACATCGTGGGGAATGGATTTGTTGAAAGAGAACGGAGTGTCTTAACACTAGGTTCTCAGGTTCCCTATGCGTACCCTGCTATATGCGGGATACAGCGTGAAGTTAATTTAATTAATTCAAGCAAGAAATGAAGAATAAATAACAATAAGAGTCAAAAGACGAAATAGGTCAAAAATAAAATATTCTTATAGTTTATGGATGTCTTGAAAAAAATTTTTCATTCATATAGGATTATTTTATGGTATTTTTTTGTTATTGTTATCATAAAAATTATAGAATAAGACGCATGGTAAACTATAAGCGATGAATTAATTTTATTTACCATAACATAAATATATAAATATAACTCTTTTATAATTTACTGAGCGACAGACCACGCACAGCCGAAATTGTTGGGCGTAGAGAAATTTTGCATGTAGGTTCCTTGGTGAGTAAATGGGGAGCATTAAGAAAGGACTTCCTGAAATATCTATGAGAATAGGAAAAAACATAATTCAACAGTTGAAGTCTGAAATCGAAATTTTTAAAAAAGCAAAGGAATAATATGAATAATATGACAGTATAAAGGTTACGTATACTCGTACAAAGTTATGTGGATTTTTTTCTTTTTTAGCTTCACGCTGTATCCCGCGTATAGCAGTGTAGGCAGAGGGAACCTGAGAACCTAGTGTTAAGACACTCCATTCCACACGGGGTGGGATTTTTATCTCGTAAATAGTAACTTATATAGACTACGCTGCACAAGTTTAATAATAATATTCTTTTACAAATTAAGTTTTTTGTGGGGATAATTATTATTTCATAATAAAACATGTAGGTATACAACAAATTACCTACATAATCTACTATTAAATAGCTATTTAATAACATTAAGTAATAGACATGTTTTCTTAACTATTGAAGAAAGTAAATAATATATAAAAATAGCTACATCGAAAAACTTTTGCAAATCATCCTTTATGTAACTAATAAATATATACTCTCAAAGATAAAAATACTAGCAAAACAAGAAAATCAAATCAATTTCAAAAAATGCATTGAAAAGTAAAATTACGAATAACTCAAAAACTACTCTGCAGATCTTAACTAAATTTAAAGGAGACCACATCAGAAGCAATAGCTAACATAAAAAATGGTTCACCCAGAAAAGGTTATGGTGACACACTAAAAAAATCAGTCGATTGAGACCCTCCTTCTTTCTTAAATTCGGTTAAAAATAAATATAGTTATATAAAAGTCTAATATTATAAAAAATATAAATTAATTGTCATCTATACATGTTTTTTAAGCTCAAAATTTTACTCTTTATCCTTCCTATCAAATTCATGAATAGTATGCCATTTTTCTTCGCAAGTAACGCGTGTCTTATCTACAATCCTGTGGGATGTAAAATTGCTTATTAACCGAACAACGGTTGATTGCGACTACGAGGACCCTCCAGCCGCTAATGGCTACTAAATTTATTTACTAGATAAATTATTACCTTAATTAATTAGTGTATTTGTATGAAAATTTTGAAAATATGTGTAATTTGTGTACACATGTTTTAGAACGAAAAATATAAGTTATTATATAATATATAAAAAAATGAATTTAATTATATGTTCATTGAATTACTTAAAATAAGAAAATAAAATATACATAGCTTTACGCTGTATCCCGCATATAGCAGGGTAGGCAGAACCTAGTGTTAAGACGCTCCGTTTCCCACTTAGGATATTAAAACATTTTAATTTTTACTTTTTATTTGGTATGAAATTTTTTTGTCCGTCAGTCAGTATGTGTAGTCAGTCTATGTATACACCAGACCCATAGCGTTGCAGGAAGAGGAGCTCAGAGTAGTGTCTGGTACTTGCGGCCCTTATGAAGGCTAAAAATGCACATTGAAGTTCGCTTTCAATATCCAAGAGATGACAGATCTACAAATTTGAAAAGATATTATTAAAGCCTTCTTCTAATAACCTTGTTGCTAGTAATGAACTGATGATCGTATATTACATACGTCTCGCGCCTATTTTTGCTACTTATAAATTCTAAAAATAATCATAAAAGAGGCAAAAATAACTTATTTTAAGTTATTTTTTTTGTATTTCGTATTCATTAAATATGCGTAAATTAAAAAAAAAAGGATATACTTTTTAGGACTTTAAATCTTTTCTATCTTCTTCATGTTGTGACTTACAATGTTCAGTATAAACATTATAAAATATAGTAATATTGTTCATTATCTTGAACTACATACAGATGTGGACACAACTGAATAGGAAATTATGTGTCACACTTGTATTTATGTAAATATTTGCTTAAGTTCCTTTATTACAATTATTTATTCAATGTGAAATGTTTACAAAATCACCTGTATAAAAATAATATTTATGTAGTACAAAACTAACAACAACAAGTAGAGGCTATTATGATAAAAATGAGAAAGGGTCTGACTGTGCACGTGATGGTTCTTGGTTCGATTCCAATTGTGGGGAATGATCATTTTTATATTATTAGTATTTTCCCGTTCTGATAAAATAAAATGCGGTGTTTCTTTTTTTTATTTATAAAAGGTGGCAAAGCAGAAGGGCCACCTGATGGTTACCTTCGCCCATGGACATCTACAACACCAGAGATGTTGTAAATGTATTGCCGACCTAGTATTCAGATGGAAAGGGGAGGAAATAAGGTAGTGGCCGCGGCAGTCCGCCATCGGAACCACCACATTCTGGGGAAAGGAACAAATTACATGAGAAGACAATTACAATTAGATGAGAAGTAGAGAAACGGCATACATTATTACTGCGTGAAACTAAAAAAATTGTAAATACAATATATTTACTACTGCCATAATCTTCATTCCCAATAAACTAATGTTACTATTTCTATAACGATAAACTTATCAACGAAGTCTATAAGGTTATTTAGTTATTGTCGGATACGTTTTTTTGAATAAAAATAAAACGCTTTATTTGATTTGGGTTCGGATCGGGATCGCCGGATTTACAATCTTCGTTCTGTAATTTGACATTTTTTTATTTATATTTTATATATATTGGTTTGGATAACTATCTTTTTGTTTGACATTATTGGACATTTATAAAATTTTATAAGACTAACTAGTTTCCTAACTCGTATCTGTAAGTTTTTGTATTTAGGGAGTAAATAGAGATGCCTCATTTCGGCGGAAAGCTGGGAACGGAATTGTTATAAGGAAACGGAGTGTCTTAACGCTAGGTTCTCAGGTTCCCTCTGTCTACCCTGCTATGTGCGAGATACAGCGTGAAGTTAAAAAAATATATAGAGAAAACTTTGCAGGAACTCAAACTTACATATATTTATTAAATTAATAAGCCAATAATTAAAATTTTAGCAAAAAAATAATCGAATAAAATGCACTAAAATCTACAATTATAAAGGCCCAACGCAACAGTCCCCGCATGCTTCTATCGCCTCCACAGTCACTGCGCTTCATATTCTCTGGGGTATTAAAACATAAAACATTTAATATTTATTATCAGAAAAATTTATTGTGAACTACCATTGCCTTCTATATTTATGATATTTGCATAATCACGTCATTAAGATATTTATAAATATTATTGTGATATATCTACCGACTTCAAAATGAAAGGAGGTTATAGGTTCGATTTTATATTTTTTATTTGTAGGTAAGGCATAACTTTTTACTAGGCGAACCAATTTTGATATTTTTTTTTGTATACGACAGCTAGTGCTTCAAATCTATTTGAATTTAGTTAACAAGCACTTTTTAAATTATTCATAACAAAATATATTTTTAGTTCATTTTATTTAAATTCTGTTTCGTTTTTTTGTAATGTAAAATATTAATCACTAGTGTTTATAAAAGTGATAGCCATTATATGTAATTATAACAAAAATAATTGTACCTATCTGATTCAGGACACTGTGGGGGGTCCCACAGTTCTGCAGACTTAACTACCCTTCAAGTAATTGAACGTCGCACACACGTGACAAGGAAGCCATTAACTGTTGGAAACAGCTTTTGTTACTTTGATCTTAAGTTAAATTATAACAAAAATATTCTACGAAATCTATTTTATTTATATTATTAGGTACAGAGAAAATATATAGTTTTTCTCTCGTATATAATAATTTTAAAAATATAATAGAGGCATCGTTGCGGAGTGAGACAAGGTCTGACAGTAAGAATGTTTGCTATTTCGATTTCCGTTCAAATTCAATTTTTTTAATTTTTTTTAATCGGTTACGTTGAGTTCCATCACTAACCAAACACTGCCCCGATTTCCGACAGAAAGCGAAGCAGTGAATTAACACTATTACCCTTCTATACGAGGAAAAGTATGAAGCTGATCATCAACCAAAATGAAATCTGCCCTAAAAATATACCAACATAATGTTACATATATTATTGACCAAATATAGTCATATATCGTTTTTTGGGCCAAGATTTTTGACGTATTCAACTTTTCTTTGAAATGGGTTAAGTGATACATGTACTTACGTCACCTAGATCTTGCTTACGGCGGTTTTGTAACTTTAATGTGTCCTCCTTATCTGTTCTTAAGGATTCGACGTTCGTATATTTGATAGTTGTGTCAAAAGTTTTGGGCATGGAAATGTATTGGCCTTTAATAATAGAAATAATAAATTATATCTTTTTGAAGTACTGAATTTATTTGTTGACAATATTTTTTTTTTCATTTTGTTTTTCAGAAAGAAATTATTTAACTTAGCTGAACGCTTTATCCCTAGCGAGGTAGTTACAGAAATCGAAGAGCCAAACGCTATGGTACCTATATAATTGTTTCACCTCGGCCACAATCATACATACCTTCCGGGGGTCCTAATGCTTTTTACTTAAGTTTCCTCTGGTATCATTGGTATTGTGTTATTTTTTTAAAGAAATTTTTTCAAACTATTAAATTTACAATTTAAACTAAATCACAATTTAAAATAAAACGCAAAATCCCATTACATATTTCTCGTTCCCGTAGGAATTTCGGGGAATCTTTTCTTAGTGCTCTCTTACACTCTCCAAGGAACCCATAACCTAAATTGCAATTTGTTACGCCAGTTGCTTCAGCTGACTGACATTCATTCGTATGTTAATTTCTTTCGTTCGTGACAGTCAACGCCCTGTCAGTCATTCAGTGACTTCACTGACGCAAGTAAATTAATAAAGAACATTAAACTATTATAATTTTAGTAAAAATATTTAAATACAGTCTATTGTTATCGGTCGTTTATTAATAAAATGTACACAAGTCCATGTCCTTTAAATTACTTCGTTCTATTCGATTCGCGTATTTAACTGACATTGCGTGATGAATGTATTGTGGAACTCAACGCTGCAGGTTTTCCTATTACCAACAGTGGGAATCGAACCCATATACATTGTATGTAAAGCCAGGCTATCCCAAGACTTTTCACCATGAGAGAGGAGCAGGGTAGTCAGAAAAAACTTAGTGTCAAGACTCTCTGCTTGCTGTTTTCTGCCCAAATTTGAGACATTGCGTATTAAGTGGCAGAAGTCAACATCGCGGCTAGTTTTATCAGAACGTTAACAAAATTTTAATAAAATTAGCTTCGCGCTGTATCCTGTAGACAGCAGCGTAGACAGAGGTAACCAGAGAACCTAGTGTTAAGACACTCCGTTTCCTTAAGAATTCCGTTCCCCACTTGAGGCATTACGTGACGTGTGGCAGAACTCAACGCCGCGCTTTGCCGTGTTACCAGAGCGAGGAAATGAAAATATTAGTATTCATTCATTTCCTGGAGTCGAATCAAAACCTGAACCTGTCGCGTTGATAGTCGCACGCATGTGCCTTGCGCCACGTCTGGCCTCTAATATTATATAAATAATAATAGTTTAACACACTTTAACCTATAACGTAACTAAAATGTCTGATATCTTAACATCCTATGCGTAAATAATTACGCATCGTTGTTTACACTACACTGACTATTTGCACAAATCACATGGTGTTTGTCTCGTTATTCGAACATGCTCTTATAATGCCTTTGTAAATATTGTAGCATGCTTAGAGGAGATTTTGAGATTAAATATTAATTATTGTTTACAAAGAAAAATACTACTTGTGTTACATACTGAATTATTGTATTGGTTGATTTTTGAGGCCATCGTGGCGCAGTGGGGCAGCGTTTGATGGTTGAGCGGTGATTGGGGGTCTAATTCAAATATTATCATTCCTCGCTTGGTGGTATGATTAGACTTAAATTGTTTGAATTTCCATGCTCTGATAAGACAAATAGGCGCAGGATTGAGGCATAAAGCATATAACAGAGTGTCTTCATTTTAAGTTCCTTCTGCATTCTGCAAGGGCAATCCCTTTAGTAAAAAGAGTGTAGTTAAAATGACGAAATGCGATATTTGCTAAATGTTATATTATTATATTCGACGAAGTTTGTGATATTAGTTGCTACTACTAGTCTATACTACGTTTCCTTTATTTTGTCATAAATTACCTTTTTCCGGTACTGGCTTATTTGGGGACTAGGACGGGTTATGTAGACTCCTAAGCCGGCAGGTGGTAGGCCAGTCGACTTCCATGAACCCCGATGGCGGTAGCATGCAAGGCCCGCTCTCATACATTTCTTGAGTTAACACAAACTTAATAGATAAATAATTTATTTGATGGAGTTAATTATGAGAATAAACAGCAGTACTCTTATTATAGTAGATATTACTCAGTTTGTTAGGTATACTTACGCTAAATACACTATATACTGTATTCGTAAAAATTGACAAGGGATCGCTGGATATCCTATATATATATATAATATATTTTTATTTTAGCACTTCTCTATATTTTCTTTTCTAAGCACAGATTATATCTAAATATTCGAATGAATTCTGGCACGTTTAAAATATTGATACCAAAAAGGCCTTATGGAAATAAGTTTACAGATCACTGAGCAACAAGGTCTGCTTAATATTAAGTAGGAAAGATAAATATTTATTTTGTTTCACATCATCTTTTATCACAAAGGCACTCTGATTGTACAGTGACGTTTCGTATTTGATCGTAGGCATCTTCTCACTATAGGTGATAGAAAGAAACAAATAAAAATCGATGAAACGTTAAGCTTTTCTTTTATAGCTGACGTCAAAAAAGGAGGGGGTTATCAATTAGATTGTATTTTTAATATCTATTAACGCATAACTTTACTGGCAAAATCAATTTTTGACAATTCTTTTCTTATATAATAGCTAGTGCTTCTGTTGCTTTTGATAGGGTCCTATTTAAATTTAGTTAATATCTGACGCGTACTTCTTGAGTTATTCTTAATAATCGTATTTTTAGTACATTCTCTTAGAAATTTGTTTACTTTTTTTGTAAAAACCTTAAATATTTTATTGTAACGTAATAACGACTTGACGTTTTTGTGGAATAGTTGAAAAGTTGAAATGCGTCTTACTGTATACGAATATATCCCACGACACACTTTTTATAGCAGGGTAGTAAAAAAATATGTAGTAACAAGACTGTGTTCTTTACTTTCCACCCACTTTGGTTTGCCAAAGGAAATTTAATTTGTCAAAATATGAGGGTACGTTTTGCATCCGAAAAATACAAATGATGATTTGATGTCTTCAAAAATATATATATTATTTTTATTTTATTTTTTTTAACTTCACGCTGTAACCCGCATATAGCGGGGTAGGCAGAGGGAACCAGAGAACCTAGTGTTAAGACACTCCGTTCTCTTTCAACAATTCCGTTCACCACTTTCCACCGAATTGAGGCATTGCGTGTTGAGTGGCGGAGCTCAACGCCGCGCTTTGCCTTATTACCAAACCCAAGAAAAGAAAATACTAAATTTTATATTTCCTGGAGTGGGAATCGAACCCACAACCTGTCGCGTTTACAGTCGCACGCCTGTGCCTCTGCGCCACGACAGGCGTACATTATATAATAAATAATATTGTACAAAATAATAATTAATCAGCAAATACTTTATTCTTCGTTCATTTACTGTAACTATTAAATTACACCACTTATTTTGCTCAGGAACCGCATTCATCTCGAAACGTTAAAGAAGCACTTATATTTTTATTAAATATTTTTTCTGTTTGGTTAGAGATGGGATTACTCCTACTCTTCAGTCAGTTATTACAGTCAATGAGTGGCTATTTTTATCTCTTGATGTTGGCCTTATTCATTTATTTTAGGGTCAATATTGTATCTATTATTATGCCGAAATTTCGTTCCGACTTTTATTTGTTCTTTGCAAGTTAATTATTAAATTATAATGCTTTTGTTTTTTCTTATCAATGTTAACAGAGAGGACCTATTGCTAAATGTCTAAGAATAATCTGTCAATCATTCACCGCTTTCCGCTCTAAGTCAGGACTTTGTATATCTGTGTTACCACACAAAGCGATGATTCCGGTCATAAAGATAATTTAAATATATTTTTAGAAAACGTATAAAAATAAACACAGCAGGACTCGAATCCGCACCTCTTAGAAACCGCCGAAGCGCTCTGATCGCTAAACCATACGTTATCTAGTGGTGTCGAAATTCTTATACGCTTGTTACAACTTATATTTGTTGTTCATCTTTGTAGAGAAATTTTTACAAATTTTTCCTACCCAAAAATAATTTCTAAGAACAATCGTTTGGCGAAAAAAATATTAAATATTTTTAAGTGAAATATGTTGAAGTAACGCCTGTCGTGGCGCAGAAGCACAAGCGTGCGACTGTAAACGCGACAGGTTGTGGGTTCGATTCCCACCCCAGGAAATGAAGTATTTTCATTTTCTGGGTTTGGTAACAAAGCAAAGCGCGGCGTTGAGTTCCGCCACTCCGTTTATTGTAAATACAAAATCTAAAGAGGAAAATAATAATAAATTGCTTGTTTAATTTTTATAGTTATATATATTTTTTTGGTATTTCAAATGTAAACAATCCTCGTATATATTTTGGTTCTTAGTCAGAGCACTTGAACGGTTTCCAAGAGGCGCGGGTTCTAATCCTAATTCGTATATTTCTATATGTTTTTAAAAATGTGTCACTAATCCTGTGAGTCGGTTTTCTCTTTTCGTTGACATTTTAATAATAACAACAATAAAAGAAAATCAACTTATAATAAGCGATAGCGATAATAAGCACAAAAAATATATATATATTACACTTAACTCAAAAACTACTTGAGATCTTAACCAAACTTAAATAGGCACCACATTAGAAGCGCTAGTTATCATATCAAAAAAATCGTCAAAATTGGTTTACTTAGTAAAAAGGTATGCGGTAACACACACAAAAAATACAATCGAATCGAGAGCCTCTTTTTCTTGAAATCGGTTAAAATAACATTATTTCTATTATCCCTATATTCATTTAAAAAGTTTTTAAACAAACCTTGAAAGTTACATCTTATTTAAAAGTAAAAATGGAATGATATCTTAAAGATAAACCCAAAATCACATTTGATCTCGGGGGACATCCGATGAATATTTATGCGGCCAACCTTTGGAATATCTGCGATATTAATTACGCCCGACCCTACAGCGGATTTGACTTACTAGAGTTGTTCATATTTTAGAGGCGCCAAGTGTAATAAATACTTGAGGAGCCACTTTGCTTATTTCATGTAAAATACATATGTTGATGACGTTTTTGTAGTAGTGCTTGTATTTTTTATTGATTTTTATAGAAAATATAATATTATTATTTTATTGTTTAAAATTAATCATAAAATAACTTTTTGTTGGTTTGTCTGTTAGATAGTTTTGTAACAAGATTTTTTTAGCTTCTCTCCTATCTATTTTAATTATTAACCTAATAATTTACTTTACTTAAAAAAAATACATTTTTTTCACTTTTTTCCTCATTCAAGCAAAGTTGAAAAGAAAGCTTGCAAGTGTCCGCATCCGACGACACTACAATATTTTAAGTGTGATAATTTTAATTTCTTCTATGAATTAATTTGTTTATTAGATGTTTGTTAACGAGTACATTCATAAAATGAAGAAACTGATGCTGTAATGTATTTTACATTACAGCATCAGTTATCGTACACTAACCTCTAATTAGAAATGATAAGAATAATCCTACGCATGATGTGTTGTGTTATATGTGAATGAATTAGATATTTATTATTTAATAACTCTTAAACTTGTGATTTAAACAGGAGATATGTAAGAGATTTAATAATAATAATAATTTATTGCACTAAGATATACATAGCTTCATAGCTTCACGCTGTATCCCGCATATAGTAGAGTAGGAAGCGGGGAAACCTAGTGTAAAGACACTCCGTTCCCCACTTTCCACCGAATTGAGGCATTGCTTGCTGAGTGGCGGAACTCAACGCCGCGCTTTGCCTTGTTACCAAACCCAAGAAATATAAAATTCCATTTCCTGGAGTGGGAACCGAACCCTCAACCTGTCGCGTTTACAGTCGCACGCTTGTGCCTCTGCGCCTGCGCATAATACTAGTGTTATTAAAGATTTGCAGTAGTTTTTGAATGATACGTAATAATTTTACTTTTTAGGGCATTTTAATTGAAGTCGATTATCTTTTGTTAATCTTATTTATTTTATAATGAGCTTTGTTCGTAAATAGTCGAACATAATACTTTTAGGCGTATTGTAAAATCAAGTGACTTTTTAGAGATAACCTTTTTGACATCACCTTATCGATTATGTGTTTTAATATTTTATGTTTGAGGAAGTTTCCCCATTTCGTTTTGGACTTCCCATATTATATCTAAAAAAAAAACAAAAATATTACTGCTTATAAGGAAAACCTTTAAAATTGTCCGGGATCCTTCCAGAAATTAGTGGATTCCACTAGTTTCGGAAATTAGGGATTCTTAGGCATAGCCAAGAAAAGATTTCACTGACATTTTCCTGTGAGGGGACGGGGTAAGAATACAATTCCACTCCGCCGCTGGGTAGCGTCCCGTAAAAGGCGGGTATCTCAGTAGTTAGGCGGTAGGAGGTTCGTCCTCCGTCTGGCTCTCGACCACTATCATGCCAAAGACGAACCGCCAAATATCTTATAATGTGTTCCGGTTCGATGGCATGTAAACCAGGTTTTCCCCTTTCATACTTATCTTTTCCCCAAAATGTGGTGGTTCCGTTAGCGGACTACTATATTATCCTCCCCTTCAATCTGTATCCTCTACGATGCGTTGCCAACAACGCATCTACATCATCTCTGGTGGTATAGATGGTCCTTCTGCTTATTTGCCATCCGTTATCCATAAAAAAAATTGTTATTATTAATCACAATAATTAAGATCCACCAATTAACCAGTAAATCCCGAATTCTGGCATAAAGTAGAAAACGAATTGTTTTAACTTTAGATACTCTCTGCCTACTTTACTAACGGAGAAAAGCGTGAAACAGAATGAAAATTAATATAATTTTTCCCCTAACTGGCATTCGACTCTTTAAATATTTATATTTTGTAACACAAAATTTAAGCATGTTTTCAGGAATATTTTAAGAATAACAATATAGCTTATTTTCATGTGATAATATTTGTACGTATAACATGACTTTCTTAAAGAATTGAAAGCAAAATATAAACACGAATATGTGAAGCGAGCAGTCCAAAGCTAACATAATAATATAATAACATCTCTTACGAAAACAATAACATTGGAAAAGCAATCGATTTCTATTTTAAATTGCCCATAAATATATTATCCTACTTCTAGTATAATAAATTCAAACGTTTGTAGGATAGGTTGGTTTTTCATGCAAAAACTGCTGAACAGATTTCAATGAAATTTATCAGTAATATAGTTTATATTTTAGAATAACATATAGGCTATAAATAACCAACAATATGTGTAATTAGGCCATGGTATAACGATAAATATGTACTCGTAGTTATATAATTTTATTATAACTAAAAAATAACAAGACATTTTTATTAAAGTGGAGAACGGAGTGTCTTAACATTAGGTTCCCTCTGCCTACCCTGCTATATGCGGGATACAGCGTGAAGCTATGTATGTATGTACATTTTCTCATAAATTTATATGACTTATTGATTATATTTCGATTTCCTACTTTGATGAAACAAACAGTGACTTGTCCCTAGGTTCTCTCTGACTACCCTGCTATATGGGATAAAGCATGGGAATTTTGCCACTTGCTATTGCGAATGATACAGTGATGTATCAATGGCCTCTGTAAACGTTAGAATTAGATAAGAAATGTACAGAAGGCGGTGGCATTAAATAATTTAGGGCTCTTAACCTTGAGTGATAATAATTAGAGAACGTAGTGTAAATGCATGAAATTTTATAATTTTCGTTTAGATTAATATATGAGAATCATATTGTGATATATTTTTAAACATATCAATAATTTGAATCCTATAAAATTTTACAAAATTTTATTAAATATCTTTTACTTTTAAGCAAGATGATATTTTTATTTTTTTTTTGTAGCGGGGTAGGCAGAGGGAACCAGAGAACCTAGTGTTAAGACACTCCATTCTCTTTCAACATTTCCGTTCCCCACTTTCCGCGGAATTGAGGCATTGCATGTTGAGTGGTGGAACTCAACGCCGCGCTTTGCCTTGTTACCAAACCCAAAAAATGAAAATACTAAATTTTACATTTCCTGGAGTGGGAATCGAACCTACAACCTGTCGCGTTTACAGTCGTACGCTTGTGCCTTTGCGCCACGACAGGCGATATGCAAGCTCGTTTTTTAATATTAATAACATAAATTAAAACATGTTTGCAAAAATAATCTTTTATTTCTTTGATTATTGGTATCTATATTGGTTTGGTATTACAAATATATCTTATCTGCTTTGTTACGATGGTGGTGCAAAATGTATAAATATTGCATTAATAATAATAATGTGTGCTTTTATTTATACGCTGAGAAGTCTATCGGTCTGAGTGTTCAGTGCGATTTGACCTACAACACTATATACTAACTAATATGGAAAGTTAAATAAAATTTTGGAAGAATATAATTAAAATTTTAACAAAAAAGACCATTTTTATATAAAATGTAACATTATTAAGAATAACCCAAAAATTACTAGTTGGATCTTAACTAAATTTAAATGGAGCCACATTAGAACCACTTGCTGTCACAGAAGAATCATCAAAATTGGTTCATCCAGTGAAAAGTTACGGTAACATACATAAAAAAATAAAAATACCGTCGAATTGAAAACTTCCTAAATAGGGAAAGTTAGCTATAATTGTGAAATTATTTTCATGATTGTTGGTAAGAGTTTGTGCTCTTTAAATCATAAGTAAACAGCATGATTTCGAATCGAATACGCTACGCATGACTTAATGCAAATATTATTAATATGGCACATGACTGAAGTTGCTATATTAGCTGGTTTGCATAAGCGATAACAATGATGTGAACAATCCTATACTGACAGTAGTATTTATTTACTTGTGAAATATTTGATTTGTGATAGCCAAATATGTAGAAGATTGCACGTGGTTCTGGCCTGGTAACTGTTACATTTTTTTTTAATTTGACTATTTTGTCCGTATATAATTGAATTGACAGAGAGAAATGTTAAAACTCTTATTCTTCAAGAGGGAACCTGAGAACCTAGTGTAAAGTCACACTTTCCACTGAGTTGAGGCATTGCGTGTTGAGTGGTGAACTCAACGTCCACCGCCACCAGAGCGAGGAAATGAAAATATTAATTATTAATTACTCTAAATATGAAATCTTTTAATTTCCTGGAGTGGGAATCGAATCCACATCCTGTCGCGTTTACGGCCACACGCGTGTAAAAGTAAAGTAGTAGTAGAGTAGCTTTTATTTTTCCAGTTCACAAATAATTTTGCAAAGAGAAGATGCCTTTGCCGCCGTCGATTTCTTTTCAGCCACGTAGTGCTTGCAACTTCGCAAAGATAGAGTACCTTCTTTCCTTACCTCACTGGTGTCCGCCATCGCCTCATATTTGAAAAAAATGTATTTACTCAATTTTCACATTGCGTGCATATTTGCAAAGACAACGCAGACGCATCATTTTTCTTTTGTTACTTAACTATGAATTACGTTATTTTTTATTGTTTTGCTATTTATGAAGTAGATAAACAACGTATTGCGTTTTGTAATAAGTGTTGGGTTGCACAACTCAATGTGCATTTTTTTCTATTTAGATATATATTTTTTTTGTTTTATTTTTTTTATCAAACTTAGGAAACAAACATATACAATTAGCACAATCATATATATAGAACATTAGGCAAGTATCAATACTTGTGATTTGGACAGACGACCGATTAAAACCATCAATATAAATTTATCGAAAGAAAGTTTTCTAACGTTTTTTTTAATTTCTTCAGGAATATATTTTAATAAAAACTATTATACGTTTTATTACACATACTCGTACACAGTATATATATTATACATACATATCTTAATTATCAAAATAATAAGAAAATACTATACAAGTTAAGACGGTGTTCTGATATGAGATTTTACAACAATATAAAATTTAAAAAAAGATTATATGGGATATTGAAAAATGCTAACGTTAGAAACAGCCTTGTAAGGTTAAATTTAAGGTTATGATGTAACATGTAAACTTTCGACCAAAAAGTTGTGTGCAAAAATTCATTTTAAGCTTGTCGAACAAGGCAAATAAATATATGATTAGTATATTGTGAGGAGACTGTAAACGCGACAGATTGTGGGTTCAATCCCCATCAAAGTGAAAATATTAAATATTTATAATGAATGATTAATATTTAGTATTTTTATTTCCTCGTGCTGGTAACAAGGTTTGCCGCGATTCTGTGTTGAATTCCGCCACTCAGCCTACCTCATTTCAGCGGCTTGTAGGGAACGTATCATAGAGAACGGAGTGTCTTAATACGAGGTTCCCAGGTTCCCTCTATCCACCCTGCTATGTGCGGGATACAGCGTGAAACTAAAAAAAAAGATATAGTAATGAATATATTTGAGTAATTAAAAATATAATACTATTAAAGAAGTAAGTATCCAAAATAATATATTGAATATTTAAATGGGTACACATACCAGTCGGTGGTTCTTTAAATTGTGTATATGTACATTATATTCTCGTTGTATGTACGTTATATTTTCGCTTTTACGAAGTTTTAGTAACTTAATATTCCTCAATAACTGTTACGGGATATAAGTAAATTTATTTATAATATGCGATCGTTAGCAATATGTGCTATAAGGCTTTTCGTTCTATATTAAATTAAAGCCTTTATTTAGTGCCCTTATTATCTTACCGTTCTATTAATAGATGCCGATAAGGTTCTTAAGTATCTTTTGATCTACGTCATAAAGCTGTCTTGTTCTAGCTCGTCGAAATAATTTATTATAATAAATAGTCAGTCAAATTTAAACTTTCAATTAATTTTTTTGAGCCGAAATTTTAATACTATAGTTGTCCATTGTCACAGGTGAACTACCTTTGATAACGGATGATCATGATCTTTTGAAAAACATTGCGAAAAATATTGGTCCCTATAGAGGTTAGATTTTTTAATAATTTGTTGGCCATTATTTTATTTTTTATTTTTATTATTATTTTTTTTAACTTCACGTTGTATCCCGCAATTTATTATTAGCAGGATAGGCAGAGGGAACCAGAGAACCTAGTGTTAAGACACTCCATTCCATTCCTGGAATGGGGATCGAACCCACAACCTGTCACATTTACAGACGCACGCTTGTGCCTCCGCGCCACGACAGGCGTCATTATTATATGTGAACTAATACTCATGCAATCTCTTGGTTCTCCACTTTGAGCCTATTCTATAGATAGGTTTAGATTTACAATACTGCACCATGCCTCACTTGATTGGAAACCGACCAATTTTAATTTAATTATATCTAAACGTTTTTTCTTACTGAGGAATGTATCAACACCTATTACAGACGCATTTAACTAAGCTATAAGAACAACAAAAATTATTGCTGGATCAGGCAATATCATGAAAATCGGTGAAATCTTAGAAGGTTCATGATAGTATCACAGTTTTTTATGTTTCACTATGTAGTAGTATTATGCAAAAATTTCAAATACCAATTTTTATGTTTGATGTTTGTTGACAAAAGTTGATAGAGCAAAAATACAATCTCTCAAACGCACTCGTTCATCATCATCAATCATTTTCGTTATAAAAATATTATTATTAATTGAGCAAAAGATCTACAAAACAATCAATATCTTTTACTAATTATAATGTAAATAGGATAGTTTCTATTTTTACATATATTTCGATTTATTACCCATATAGGGTCTATATTTGAAAAATAATTAATTATTATAATATAGTACACAATGAATTGACTGACAAATTCTCATTGTGATCCATATGCTAATAGCAGACTTGTTTATGTTTGATTTTATGCAACAAGTGAAAGATAAGCTATTTCATTTTGCTACATTAACTAAACTTAACTAATCAAATTAAGATACAAATCTTTGTTTGCAAATATTAAAAACAAACTAGTACGGTGTCACAGACGATAAAACTGTTATAAATACACCGGTAACACCTACTTGTGATTAGTGCGCCGCGTATGCGCCTGCGCCTCATTACTTATTATTTTGAAAATCCTAATTTCTACTACAAATTTATACAAAAAGTGTAAAATAAAACGGAAATCATGGCACCCGGTGTTATACAAAATTCGGAAACAGTTATCAACAATACCTTAGAAGTTATCACTCGAAATGAAGATCTTTTGCCTGGCTTGGGCAATGAAGTCAACACTTGTCCCATCGACCATCTTGTTTTGGCTCAAGTAAACAATAATCAAAATGGTGAAAATAGCAATGAAAAAAATGAAAATGGAGATACTAAAATTCTTATACAAAAACTTGATAGGAAACAACCCCGTAAAATTACAAGGCCTAAAGTGTTAAAGAATCATGAGTCTCGGGAATATTTGTATGATAGACTTTATGATACTACATGCCCTAGAGTGGTAAGTTGTATTAAAATTATTAAATAAATTAAGCGGGAATAAAATGAAATAAAATGTAAAATTTAAAATTAAAACCTATATGTAAAAATATTTGTAAGATAATATTTAATTTAATGTGAACCGTAAAATGTGTAAGTAATTTGTCATTACTCCATCTTGCACGTTTTGCACGTCGCAACCTCGTTTACTTAATATGGCTTGGTTTAAGTACATTATTCTTTTAAGTATTGTTTTTTTTTTATTTTTATTTCACCGCTCTGGCGAGACAAAGCGCAGCATTAAGTTCCGCTACTTAACTTGCAATGTCTCGATTTCGTTAAAAGTGTAGAAGAGCGTCTTGACATTAGGTTTTAGCTGACAACCCTTAACATGTGAGAAAAGGTATGAAGAAGTAGTTTTTTTAAGAAACATTGTAATAATCTAATTAAGAAACTTTATACAAATCCTCCATTTTCTTTATTAAACTTTAACTGAAAGATTTAAATAGTATAAGTAATAATATAATAGTATAACTAGTATAAATTTTACATTGTTAAATATTCTCGAAATATGTGATTTATATACCTACTCTCTCTGACTACCCCGCTAGGGATAAAGCGTGAAGTTAGGTAAATAGATACATACCTACCGTACAGTTAGAATCTAAATGCTATTCTGACCAGAGAGCCCGTCGAACTTAAACACTAAAATAGGAAATGTATGAGGGAATTTCAGTATCTTTTTTTCATAATTAACGATATAGAAATTACACAGAGCCACAGACTTGAGTCCAGTTGTAACTTAAAATTGGAAGGGAAAATCCTATATGTTTAATTACTCATCTCTTGCAATTTGCGGAGTGGACAAAGACAACTTAATGACACATCACTCCGATTTCCGCTCTACATATGTTTTAGAGTCATTGTGTGTTGGATGACAGGCTTTATGTTAGGTTTTCTTTGGATTTATAGAGAAATTATATAGATAGAAAAGAAATTATATTTAAAAAATATAAAAATTAACGAATGAAGCAGAATTTGAACCTGCACCTCTTAGTTTAAGTGGTTGATGTCGAGCTACGTATCTTGTATGTTGTTTACATTTTTTGTAATTGATATAAAAAAAATGTATAGATAGATAAATTTTAAACTATGGATTTCTATAACTTATGCTCTTACAAACTATTCTGTTACTCTGGTAACAAGGCAAAGAGGACGGAGTGTTTTAATACTAGGTTCTCAGGTTCCCTCTTCCTACCCTGCTATATGCGGAATACAGCGTGAAGCTAAAAAAAAAGATATTCTGTAGTGTTAAATCATAACATATTTAAGAACAGAAATTAGATATATTTTGTAAAAATAGGTTTCTATTTTGATTGCAGCTATGTTGTTTTGTACTTTATTGATTATACCATGTATTTTTGAAAATATAGCATGGGATTTATGTCCCTTATTAATTTATTACTACAATGAATATTACTTAGGGTCACTTAGGTACATTTATTACGTATAAATTATCATAAATCTGCATTAATATTGTTAAGTGCTCTATTAATAACATTATGTTAATATGACATTGATATGTCAGAAATAAGACCTTAAGCTGTACCTTCGTCTTTTTTCTTTACGTTCGGTGACAGGTCACTCCGCTCTCCACGTTATATCCATTAAGGAAGACATGGGTAAAATATTGAAATTTTAAGCTACGAACACATTGCCTTTCCAAACCGAGGAATCATTCTCATCAGAAATATTATTTTTTCTAAAACAGGATATAAATCTGCTACTCTTGCCTTCAATTAGACAAATGCCACATGATTTAAAAGGAATAACGAAAAACATAAATATAAAAGTAAAATGATAATTAAGTTGAACAGATAAAAAAGTTTATGGTTTTTTTAATACAGATAAATAATAAATGTAATGAAATTGTTAATTAATTTATTATAAAGTTTAAAAATAGAATATTTAAAAAATGCTAAAAAAAAAAAACTATTTAGTTTACGGTTTTTATTAAAATTATTTTGGTAATTCTAAATTTAAATTTTTGGTAAATAAATATTAACCTACTTATATTTTTAATAAATAAAATTTTTAATAAGTTTTACGATATTTCATACATTTTGATAGTTACTACTCACATAAAACTTTTTTAATATATTTATTTATTTTTTTTTTTTTTAATAATTATTTTTTAATTTTTTTTTTTTTTTTTTTTTTTAATATATATTATATAATGTGTCTTTTTCTTTTTTATGTTTAATAAAATACAGAAAATATAAAAAAAAAAATGTTTTAGTTAATTGTTAAAAGTATTATTTATTATTAGTTATTTTTTTCTTTGCAGCCTACGCTATGTAACGAAAGGGCCTGCCTGGGCAGCCTGATGGCTATACCAGGCCGCGGTGACGTCCCGAGGAATCCTGAAGAGGTACTTAACGATGCGAAAGATTTCCTCGGCCAATACTTTGCTTCAATACGAAGGTACGCTATTTTTATATCTTTATATATTTTTCATGCTTGATCACATAGTGAAAACTTTGTGATCTGTTAGAATTATCATTTTGAAACATTGTATTAAGTGATAAAACTTCACGCTATTCATTATTTAACTATTATGAGAAGACATACATGTATAATCAGGTAAAAATGTGTTTAAAATACATTTTTTCCTGAAAGCTTGAGAATATTCCTTAATATTTGCTTGAAACTATTTAATTTAGTCAATTATTCACCTTACAATAAACTTAATAATAATACCTAATAACATTTAAAAATTATATTAATGCATATCGCTTTATCAACTTATTCACGCCTGGTATGGATTCTTAATCAAGAATATTTATTAAGATATTATAACAATTAAGATTTTAACAATAAAGCAAAACAACTTTACTAAAAAATAATAGCTACATTTAAAAGGAAATTCTTTTAAATTTATCGGAATCTTTAGCTATCACAAAAAAAAGAATCATCAACATTGTTTCACACAATAAAAACTTATTATAAAAAAATCAGTCGAATTGATAACTCGTTTTTTAGAAGTATAGCATTATGAAAACAAATATCCACAATTGATTAGCTTCTCTACACAATACAATACAGATCTAAAAGATTAAATATAAATATTCCAATACTAAATTTCAACATTTTATTGCGTACCAGTTCGTCTAAAATACCTCTGTTTTTCACATATGTTGGCAGAACGTGGATATCCATAAATTTTTAGTTACACTAGATTTGTTGATAAAAGCTAGTACACCTAAAAGCTTGTATTTCATTTCGTGATACAAAACCTATAAATGTCAATGGACTCTGTTGAGCTAATTCTCTTGTATTGTATTTAAATTTACTAATAGATAAAGTTTATTTAAATAAGTATTAAGAAATAAAACTCGTACAGCATGAGTATATTTAATTTTGAATAAAAAAATAATAAAATTGAAACATATTTAAGAAATTATTTATATAATTGTAGCTAACACATTTCATAATCCAAAATGAAAAAGCTATGATTTAAGAGCTTTTCCTCGTCCATTACGCAAAAGCTCCATTTCTCCACACTCACCTAATTTCGTGATATTGCGTGTCCTATTGTGATTAGCGGAGTTCAACGCCGCGCTTTGTTATATTTTTGTATCGTGTCCTCGAGTGGGACTCAAATTCACTACTATCGCGTTTACAACGATATGATAACTCGCAGCGCCATACCTAGATTAATGAAATTTTAAGAATAGTATTTAAAATGACTTATACAGTATAGTGTACAAGAAATTTTGTTTTATATCCCATTTGATTCATATATTAAAAAGGTAACTTTTTATAGAGCAAATACCGTAGCCCACGAGGCGCGTTGGAAGGCTGTGCAGGAAGAAGTAGTGAAAACAGGAACGTATCAACTTACTACCACTGAGCTAGTGTTTGGCGCTAAGTTAGCTTGGAGAAACGCAAGTCGATGCATCGGTAGAATTCAGTGGTCTAAACTGCAGGTAAGTGTTATTTATTAATATTTTTTTATAGAATATACTCTTGTATACAGAAAACTCATCACGCCATGCCTCAATTCGGCGGAAAGTGGGGAACGAAGTGTCTTAACACTAGGTGCCCTTGGTTCTGCCTACCCTGCTATATGCGGGATACAGCGTTAAGTTATGTATGTACATACAAGAAAAATGTTAAAATTATTTTGCTCAATTTTATTCCTTATTCCTTAATTTCTTTTCTTCCTTAAAAGTCATATATATTTCATAATGCAGTGGGCATAACACTCAGCACGCCGTACCTCAATTCAGCGGAAAATGGGGAACGGAAATTTTAAAAGAGAACGGAGTGTTAACACTTAACACTAGGTTCTTTGGTTTCCTCTACTATTTGCGGGATACAGCTTGAAGCTAAAAAGTGATAATCTACAAATATACAATAAAAAAAAAATAAAGACACACAGTTAAAATATTAATTCATAAAAACCTATTAATTTTTGCTACCTCTATCTAATTTAAATTATATAAACTTTATATAAGCTCTAAAAAAAGTATGATCAGGAATTCCCCAAGCAGCGTAAATACTAAAACAAGAAACAGGATCAATTAAGTCAATTCTTGTTACGCGTCCAACCGTCTCGACGAACACGGTAGAACTAAATGAATTTGCCGACTGTAATGAGAAAACTCCCATTTCCCGCGCCGACACAAAAACATAGCCAATTAACTAGTAGTTTGTTTTTAGTTTAACTATCTTAGTATTCTGATAAGAAAGGTTTTAGACATCCATCAGTGTTGCTAAAGTTACTAAGGTAATTTAAATTTCACATACTTGGGGATTTTCCGTTAAGAAATGTTAAATGTAGGATGGGGTCCCCTTTTAAAGCTAAAAATCTGATATATATATTGGTTTAAGTCAAATGTGTAATTATATTGTATATATTTTAAGTAAATTCAATTATATATTATGTTAATGACCACTGTTGCGTTGTGGGACTACATCTGACTGTAAATGCAATTAATTTTGGGTTCGACTCGCACTCGAGGGAATGATCATTTTTTTTTTATTTCTCTGCTATGGGTAAAACGAAGCGCCGCGTTGTGTTCTGCCGCAAAAATTAAGAACGGACAACCTAATGTATGGTCCTTACATTAGGTTCTCTCTAGATAGTTATATCTCTAGCTATGCGAAAAAAGCATGAAGTTCAAAAAATCATTTTTAATATTAAATCATTTTCAAAAAGAAACATTTTTAATACAATTTGGATATTTGCCACAAAATACAAAAACAGCTTATAATATACGCTGTAATTAGTCACGGTACACCGCGTCGTATGTTTATCCTGGTATGTTACAATATTGTCACAAAGTAACAAATGATACGCTGAAGCGATTATTCTATTTGCAATATTTTGCATACACACATATGAATGTATGTACATAGCTTCACGCTGTATCCCGCATATAGCAGGATAGGCGGAGGCGTTTTTTTTAGCTTCATGTTTTATTCCGTATAACTGGGTAGTTAGAAAGAGCCTAGTATTAAGACAACGGAAAAGAACGAAAGTTCTTCATTACCCGCTCCAAGTGACATTGTTTCTAAAGAGGCAGAATTAAACGCATCGCTTTATTTTACAATAGCGAAGAAATAAAAACAAATAATATATTCATACCGAGTCGGAATCGAATCCACAACCATTTGCGTTATAATCAGACGTTGTCCCACTGCGCCTCGATGTCCTCATCTTAGGATTTAAATTAAAAAATCATATTAAAATTAAAACGCAATTTGTTTTATTCAAAGTACATCGACGACGTTAAGCAAAATCCTACGCGAATATCTAATCGTTAAATAGTGTAAGAATTTGTTTGTCCTACGTGAGTCGAATGCTCTCGTGTTTTACTGGTCATCATACGTGGCTTACTTATGTATTATGTATACAATATATATGTGGTACCTTCTCGTACTTCTGACTAGGTTATTTAAACCGATGAAGGCACGTGATTTTAAAGAATTTGCTACTTTGTATGAATGTATATATGTCGTCACATCCGTCGAAACACGTCTGTCGTCTGTCTTGTTAAACACGTCTGTTTAACATACATTTTTCATACGTATAAGTAAAAATAAATTAGTCGTAGTAGGTATAAATGAAGATAAATTAGTAGTTTAGTTTGCATATTATGGCAAAATGAGCAGATAAAAAAAAACAGATTTGTTGCGTTAAGAGAAAAGTATGTATTTTAAATACAAACCTTTTTAATAAAGTTTCAAAACAAAATCGTATACAATCATACTCGTCTAATCTATGTGACGACGTTGACTTTTATTCATGAGCTAAATTTTTAATAATAAAGAAAACCCATTTGAAAATGCTCTAAAAAGTAACATTATTACGAATAACTCAAAAACTACTTTCATCAAATCTTTACTAAATTTAAATGCGAACAAATTAAAAGCACTAGCTGTCTTACAAAAAAAGAATCGTCAAAATTCATCCAGTAAAAAGTTATGCAGTAACACACTTAAAAAAAAAATAGACCCTCCTATTTTGAAGTTGGTTAAAAATTAAAGCACCACAGCGTTAGTGACACTTAATATAACCTCCAAAAAGAAATTCAGGAAAATTAGGGCAATTATCAATGTAATTTTTGTAATAGCTTTTCTTTTCTTATACGAGTGAGCCATACAAATATACTTTTAGTCATTATTACGGTAATCAAACACAGATTACCGTTACTTTGTGTGAGTGTTAATACATTTATGCATTATGAAAAAATGTGAGTTTTCTTCAATATTATATTTATGAACTTTGTTTATACGAGTATGTACTAACTGACGTAAGTATGGCGATTTCTTAAAAGTGTAAAAGTAAGTAAAGGTAAATAAAAATTTCAAAATGTACGATTTTTTTAATATAATTTATAATACCAATTGTGTTTATATGTTGTATTTGCAATTTCTTAGAAGATACCCACTTTATGAATTTTTTAAACTTTAAACTAAGAGCTATGATGTACTTAGTTTTTTTTATAAAAAAACAAATACTTCTTCTTTCGTTTTAGAAATAATAAAATATAAATAAATTGTATTAGTAATTAACATATCATCAAGAAAGAATATAATATATTTAGGAAAACACTGCTAAGTTACATAATGATTTTAAACTTTAGAAAACAAAAATCATAAACAAAATGAGCACACAAAAAGAAAAAGGTCAACAACCATGATACCTAACGACAATTTAATATATATAAAAAAAAAAAAACATTTATATAAGCCGTAACAGCAATCATAAAAAAACAGGGAGTTAAATCTTAATATTTTTGTAATTAGCGAGCTTGATTGAGCCGCAGTCGACGTAACGTTATTACGAATAATTTATTCGTTTTGCCTTCATCGAAGTAGGAGAGAGACTCAAATCGGTATTAGCGGGACTACTTTTAAGTCTTTCTGATGTTCGCGACTACATTTCGTAATTACACTGCTTAAATAGATTGCTCGGGTTAATCTGTATGAGGCGGTTGGACCCTGAAACCCTGGAATACTTTAAGTGAATGAGAACTGCTTTATTTGTATTTGTTCTTTTCAATCTGTTTATATTGCGTGAATTTGAATTTCATTTTGTGAATATATTTTTGAAGAAGGTAATGTTGGCTTATATAAATGAGAACATTAGTAATTGCCCTTTTACGAATTAGTTATGTGTACATTATCTTGATCCTTCTATTCAAATTACTGTTGTGGGTTCGATATCCACTCGAGACAAATACTCTTTATCTGTCGATGTATGGTCATTCATTGTAAAAGATAGAGAAGTGATTTAATTCGTTTAAAATTAATATTCATTTAAAATTTGAAATTTCATAATAAAAGCATAGTCTTACATTTTGCTTTGTATTATTCAACAGTATAAATTTCCTTCCCCAACATTAGACGGGTTAAAACTTTGCTCTATATTTTATGTTATTACTACTTTTTTTTTTAACTTCACGCTGTATCCCGCATATAGCAGGGAGAACCTGTGGACCTAATGTTAAAACACTTCGTTCTCTTTCAACAATTCCGTTGCGCTTTTTACGCAGAATTGAGTTATTGCATGCTGAGTGGCGGAACTCAACTCCGTGTATAACCTTGTTACCAGACGCAGGAAGTGAAAATATTAATTCTACGCCAGACAGGCAGAGAGATTTATATCATTTATAAATCTCTGATACACGTTTTTTGAATGAATTCAACGTCATTTCATGTAGCAGCAACAGCATATAAAATATAATAACTGTCATAAAATGATGACATTTTGCATTTCAACAGGTATTCGATTGCCGGCAAGTGACAACCACCAGTGGAATGTTCGAAGCGCTTTGCAATCATATCAAATATAGCACGAATAAAGGAAATATCAGGTAAGTTTGCTCTTACTACTGAGAAAATATTAATAAAGCAAAATGGACGTATACCGTGTTCATAACGTTGATTAGAAATGAAATGAAAATGTATGCAGATTGCAGATTGTATTGCTTTTCGATATGTATCTTTTTTTGAGATTTTTTTTGAAATGATTTCCCATGGTGTTGCCAAAATATGGATAGAAGAGATATATATTTTGTAATTTTGTATATTTATATATGTAAAGTTATATTACTTTAAAGGATTTTATCACTTAAATAAATATTGCATACGGTATACGTTGATTAAAAAGAATTTTACTAAAGTTAATTAAAACAGTATAAGCCCTTTGCATTCGACGAAACCATTCAGAGTTTGTCTTCAAGATAATGAAAAAATATTTTAAATTATTGAATTTAAAATATTCGTTTTGATGTGAAAGCAATAGCTAAAACTAAAACATATTTTGTCGAAATATTAAATAATTTGTTTTTCTTTTTGGTATTGTATTAACAAGAATAATGTTAATTAAGTAAAAGTAAGTAAGAAAGACAATCAAAGTAAAGGCTGTATATTCTATACATAAAAATATGCATTTAGATATAAATTGTATCAAAAACTGCATGCAAATAGAATAAAAAGAAAATAAATATAAAATTTTACCTATAAAATAATTTCATTAGATCGGCGATAACCGTCTTCCCGCAACGTACAGACGGCAAGCACGACTACAGGATATGGAACAGCCAGCTTATTAGCTACGCTGGGTACAAGCTGCCTGATGGCACAGTGCTAGGGGACCCTATGCATTGCGAGTTCACTGAAGTAAGTAAATGATATTTATTATTGATTTAGTATTTAATAGTCTTTTTTTTAGTTAGGTGACTCCATTCATTTTATCTATCTCTATTGTGTTAATTTTTCATCGTGTTCGTTGCATAATAATTATTTTTAAGAATTATTAGTATGAGTGATATTGAATATACATATATCCCAGTCAATGCCTCAAATTAAAACAAAACCGTTATCTCGAAGGGCCTCCGCGTGTTGGACTTGCGTCTACGCAAACCTTCCAAATTGCCGGGTTCTTATGAGCCCGGGAAATTTGTTAGAAATACATATTAAAAATAATATTTGTAATTAATCCTAAATAATGGCTTAATAAGGGCTGTTGCCACTAATGACGAAGCATTTTAAATAACTAGTGTCCCTGTTGACGCATTAACAACGCGTTATCCTTAGTAATGTATATGTCACTTTGTATAAACGTGGATGTCAAACCATGGTAGTGTATGTAACATTTATTTTATTAATTTAACAAAAAAAATATTAGCATTCTGCTCTCCTTCTCTATATAAACTATAAATGTGCCAAATTTGAAGCTCCTCCGTCCACGTTATTTTCTTTCGTAAAAACGTATTTATATACAGATACTATCAAAATTACTTCAGTCAACAATAAAAAATGTTCATATATTTCTACACTAAAATAAACGTTTCAAATAAAAATATATTTGAACAAAATATAAAAACTTTACAAAGCTTTGATCTTATTGAGTGAATACCTGTACGGTTTGTCACTCGCTCGTAGCGAGCTCTCAGCGGACTATCGGTGAATCGGATTTGAAAACTGGGCCGAATGCAAATTGTTTAGTCTATATACACTGTGCCCGTATTGATGGAACACATGTTGAAGGATTTGCTTAGGACTTAAGATTGTTTCTTTGTTTCGCATCAAACAAGCTTATGTTTTGATTTATAATACTTTTTGTTGTTATTATTTGGTTTTATGGTGAGGAGTTTTTAAAGTGCTTCTATTGATATTATACATATCAATAGAATTAAGAGAATTTATCTTAATGTATGTAAGAGAAATGTATAGTTCATTGCCACTTATCATTTTTATATAAAATAATAATTTTCGTAGTGCTTTTTTCTTCTTAATTTATTCTCCTATGCGGGCCGAAGTGAAAATTGATATTTTGGAGCGGTTAAGAAATAATTTTGCACGAATTGCTTTAATCAGTATAAAAGAACTATAATTTATGTTGTAAAATACAATATTCATTTGTTGCGCTATTGTACACAAACATAATAATTTTGTCTTACGAAATTTCAGTCAGGTCATGTATCCTGACGCGAGTTTAACATTATTTACCCATCGCAATAAGTGCACAACCCCTTTCAAGTAGTTTTCACTTTAAAAAAAGCATATAAAAAAAAATTAAGTACATTTTATATATATAAAATATATTCATATATTGCAAATAAATTATTAAAATTTATAGCAACAAAATAAGCCACCATATATCATTTATATCAAAATTTCGTAGAAGTTACCAAATTTATGTAAATACATTTCATTGTAGATAGAAATATCAACATTGACCTTCTATATTTAATAAATCCATCAATAGTGTCGCCCCAGACCTTACCACACCTGATCCGTTTTATTTATTGTTCGACAGAGTTTCAAATCTAAGTTTATTTATTGCGTATCGATAATCCGAAGATGTAGGATTATTATTCTTTTTGCGAACTTTTTTATTGAATTGCTCTTTTAATGTTTTTTGTGAATTTATTATGCCTTTGTTTTTTTTTTTTTTGGTTTCATGCTGTATCCCGCATAGACACTCCGTTCCTCACTTTCCATCGAATTAAGGCATTGCGTGCTAAGTGGCAAAACTCAACGCCGCGCTTTGCCCTGTTATCAAACCCAGCAAATAAACATATTAGACTTTTACATTTATTAATAAAGCATTGACGAATGAAAAAAAAGTCCCGCTGAGTTTCTTGCGCCGATTCATCTCAGGTCTGGGGCATTCAATTTAGTGAACTGGTGGTAAATTATTTGACGTTCAAAAAATGAAGCTTGTAACTTCTTATTTTGTATAAAATTATTTGACTTTGACTTTGACCTGAAGTGGGAATTGAACCCACAATCTGTCGTTTTCTTTCTCTTTACATATTTATAATAAAAAAGTAAGTAACATACATATATAAGCTCTATAATACTTATTTATTATATGATAAACGATCAATCGAATACAATGTATTATGCTACTTAAATGAAAAACGCAGCTATCGTTTTTCATTTCACATTTATGTCGACATAAAAAAGTCTCGAGAATGCATATTGTGCTTTGTAAAGGCCCGCAAATAGGCGAATAGCGTCCATACAGAACAGATTGCTTATCGTAAAAGTGTGGTCCACTGATCTCCAATCTGCGTTTATAGCCCATAAATCTGAGCTCATTCAATAATGTTTCGCTATTGATAATGTTAACTGGCTGTAATGTGTTCTAAGAGGTGATACTACGTGATTGAGTGTTCTTGTCGGGTATAGGAAGATTATATTTTTTTTTATGATTTAATGGTACAGTAGTTTATGTGGTTTCTTTTTATATGGTGGTTATTGGGTTGATTTTGAATTAAGGAATCCTAAATTTGGTAATTGAAACGTAGTTGTTATATCTGTTTGATGCTTAAGTAGCTTTGTAAGATTTATTAATTATAATATTTTTGTTCTTTTCAAAAATGATAGCTTTTATAGCTAATTAAACTAAAACGCAAATAATTCTTATTCGAATAATTGACGAAATTTAATGTAGCTCTTCATAAGCTAATATCAATTGTTATGATTTTTAACTAATTTTATTCCAAAATGCACATTTAGCTTAAAAAAAATATACAAAACACCCAAAACCCTAAAGGCAGTGCCTTTAGGACAGCCACTGATTTATTATGTTAATACTTTACTTTTTCGTTACTTGGTTTAATATATCTCGCAATTTTACTATATTTCCGGTCCCCACTTTACGCCGAATTGAGGCATTGCGTGCTAAATCAAAATATCAAAAGAGAACGGAGTGTCTTAACACTAGGTTCTCTAGTTTCCTCTGCTATGTGCGGGATACAGCGTGAAGCCGAAAAAAAAATACTACACCTAATAGAACATAAAATTAATTACTATCCACTTTATATGCAAGATCTATCATCTGTAATCATGTATCATCTGTATCGGAAAGAGGGGAACGGAATTGTTGAAAGAGAATGGAGTGTCTTAACATTAGGTCCTGCTATATGCGGGATACAGCGTGAAGTTAAAAATCTATCATCTGTAAATAGTAACTGCCTCAGATCTGCCTATTATAGAAAACGTTCAATGCTGTTACAAAAATATTACAATACGATCTCAATATAGCTGACATACGAGTATTTAAAAATATTTACACATTTCTACTGCATACTGGAGTTTTATTATCATTATTTTTTCGCACAAATAATCTTCATAGTGAGTTTTAAAAGTAACACGTGGCGTATTGTTTGAAAATTTATCGAAGCGTGCATTCTGCAGATGCTCTACATTTACCAAGAAACTTGATTCAGGGATACTTTAAAACATTTTTCTCGATGGAACATTTCTATAGATTGCATTGCACTTCGTAGCGTTTGTTTTTAATTAGAAGAAACAATAGTATAGTTCCATGGAAGTGGGTTTTGATTATGTTTACATAATATAGAATATTTTCTTGTTATTTTATCTTCGTTAAAATATTATGTAATATTTAAGTAACGATTAAAATTGATATAATTTCTTAAATTTTCATAGAATGGATATTGTTCCTGTCTTCACCTAGTGTATATGCATTTTGTAGATAGCAGAGAGCAATGAAATATTCCTTCCGTATTTGTCTTTCACAATTTTTAATATATATCTAAGTACTTTGTTACACTTATTAGTTACTTGTTAAAATTTGATATAGTAAAAAAAATGTTGAAAAAATATTTAAAAGCCAGGCTTACAAAGTCCAAGCAAATATAACAAGATCAACAACAACGAGTCCAAATAGCATAGCTAAATCTTCTTGCATTTCTTACATTATATTTATGTTAATTCAGTAAACGCGTCGTGGCGCAGAGGCACAAGGGCGCGACTGTAAACGCGACAGGTTGTGGGTTTGATTCCCACTCCAGAAAATGTAAAATTTAGTATTTTCATTTCTTGGTAACAAGGCAAAGCGCGGCGTTGAGTTCCGCCACTCAATGCCTCAATTTGGCGGAAAGTGGGGAACGGAAATGTTGAAAGAGAATGGAGTGTCTTAACACAAGGTTCTCTGGTTCCCTCTGCCTACCCCGCTATATGCGGGATACAGCGTGAAGTTAAGAAAAAAAAGAAAAAATGTATATACAGGTTAACCTAATAAAATCGTGTTCAAATACTCTAATTAATATTTAATTTAAGCCACTAATATTGTTTTTTTATTAAAACAGTCATGATTGGTTCGAGGAGCTCCAACTCCGCTGGTACGCGTTGCCAGCCGTCTCTAACATGCGCTTCGACTGCGGTGGTATTGAGTTCACAGCGAACGCTTTCAACGGCTGGTACATGAGTACAGAGATCGGTTGCCGAAACTTTTGCGATACTAATCGCTTGAATATGCTTGAGGTGGGTATTTTAATATTAATTTGTTATATTTTTTGGTTTTATTTGGTATATAATTGACTAGATATTTATCATTCTATTATGGCTAAAATATAAAAAATATTTATAAACTGTAGCCTATATGTGGTAAGATTTCTAAACTACATATATTACTGTACAATTTCAACTAAAAGGTTCAGTAGTTTTTGCGTAAAAGATCAACAGGATGACAAAAGAATATTCCATTTGTCATCCATAACCTGAACAAATTGGTTGCTATGTTTGTTTAAGAAGAAATGGATTTGATATTAATGTTCTTTTGCTATATTTATTATTTAAAATTCCTTTTCAGAAATAATTCATGATTGTTTTTTATTATTCTTCTATCGTAAATATTTACATTATATTTGACTGAGTTGTCTTAATTATATTTATTGACTAAACAATTAAATACCCTTTTATATTTCACCATTAGCCTTTTATGTTTTTGCTAAATTATTTTTTTTATATAAAATATTTATTAAATATGTTAAACAATGAATTGACACTTACGAGTACATACCTACGAATTAGTTTCAATTTACAGCATTATTCTCAAATTACGATTGCTTTTAGTTCAAATTCAATATTATTTCTTACACAAACTTGAAAAGTTTAATTTTACATATAATATTAACTTATGAATACAGAAAGTAGCACAGAAAATGGGATTAGACACGCGGACTCCGATCACCCTTTGGAAGGACAAAGCTTTAGTTGAAGTTAACATTGCAGTACTTCACAGCTTTCAGCAACATAACGCTACTATTGTGGACCATCACACTGCGTCTGAAAGTTTCATTAAGCATTTAGATAATGAGAACAGATTACGGTAAGTGGAATTTATGTATTTCTTAGTACAATATTACATATGTTAACGTGCATTTGTTTGTGTGTTTGTTAGGTTTTTGTACTATTTAGTGGATTATCATAAAATTTTGTATATATTTTTAATACTATATTCAAAGATATAAGAAACTGGTAAAAGCTAGTATTAATTACGTTATTTCATGAAACAGAAGTTGCAATTTACGTAGTAGATACAGGTTAAATTTTGGACAGGACAGCTTTGTTTCTAATAATTTTGTAATATTTTTGTAAACCTTGCATCTTATTGGGGAATGCAGAGAAAATTTATATTATTCCGTTCTCCACTTTTCTATTCATTTTATAGACTACAATTGGATGACGAAACCTTTGCGCTTCGCGCTTTGTCTAACCCGACTAGCAACGAAAATATTTTTGAATAGTATAAACATTCACCTCACGTACAGTAAAATACAGTGTAACTATACCACGGCTTCGTATTTATTTTTTATGGAAAATATACATTCATAATAAATAGTAACAGCAAGTAATAAACGACAATATAAGCAAGAGTTTTCTTGTCCACTCCGGCTCGCTATATTTTAATTAAATATTCAAACGAAAGTTAGCCGTTAAGATTAAAAGTTTAAAATTGTAAAGGTTCATTAGACAAAATATTACCCGTTAAAGTTAGCATAATTTCAACTTTAAAATACTCTTTTGTAATAAAGCTACGAAAAAGTGAAATTCCTTTATAGAGGTTAAGAACGGAAAGTTAAACAATTTGTATGAATTTATAAGCTTTGCTGCGGAAATATGGCAGTAAATTTTTCAGTGTATGTGTTAGGAAAATGTATCTTTTGAAAATTCTTTTAATATTATGATGAAAAGTCTCAAGAATCTCCCTTGGGGACAGTTGTAAGTTCAAATTTCGCGGGACAATAACATGTTTAAATTCATTAAATAACTAATATAGAACAACATACTATACTATACTATTATTATTTCTTTCTGGTAACCTTTCAAGAAACGGTAACTTTATAAACATATTAAAAATGTCGACCCATCAATTTAAACGTATCGCTAGAAACTTACAATTTACTTTAATATATCGGGAAAGTACAAAAAAACATTTTTTTTTCACAAACAAAATATTATAGACGCTAAAAATCGTCAAATAGTTATAACAATACCAAATCGTGCGTCGTACTCAGCAGAACGAACCGGAACATATAAATCAAAATATTTACACGCAAAACTAAGTAAACTTATGGCGTAATTGCAAGCGATCCAGACAACTTGCGGCCATTAAGCTATCATCACGCCAGCCTTGCTATTGTTTAGCCACATGTCTGATAACAACGTGTGACTGTTTGTGTCTGCCCTGTACCCACTAAACGAGTATGTATTGATGTAATCATGAAAAGGCAATACTAATTATAGACCTGGCCTAATTTGTGAATTATATATTTTTTATAGCTTCAGGGCAGAGGGAACCTGAGAACCTAGTGTTAAGACACTCTGTTCTGTTTCAACAATTCCGCTTCCCACTTTCCGCCCGTTTGAGCCATTGCGTGCTGAGTGGCGGAACTCAACGCCGCGTTTTGCGTTGTTACCAAACCCAGTCAATGAAAATACATATTATTTAGAAATTTCATTTCCTGGAGTGGGAATCGAGCCCACAACCTGTCGCGTTTACAGTCGCACGCTTGTGCCTCTGCGCCACGACAGGCGTTATTTCTTAAATCGATTGTATATTAATGCTTCGTTAGTTAAGTAATGTAGAGGCCATTATGGTGTAGCACACAGTTCAATTGTAAGCATGGTTGGTTGTAGATTCAACACCCACTCGAGGGAATGATTATATTTAAATCATTTTGATTTGTTTACTCTGGTAAGACAATGTATGACGTTCAAGTACGTCACTTAACACGAAATGTAATGATTTCAGGTAGAAAGTGAGAAACGGAGTTGTTGACACTAGGTTCTCTCCGACTGTCCTATTATACGAGAAAAGCTAGACATTGCCAAATTTAGATACCGAAATTTAAAATCTTGCAAAAAAAGGAACAAAAATAATGTTTAACGCTTGTCGTGGCGCAGAGGCACAACGTGCGACTGTAAACGCGACAGGTTGTGGGTTCGATTCCCACTCCAGGAAATGTTAGTATTTTACATTTACTGGGTTTGGTAACAAGGCAAAGCGTGGCGTTGAGTTCCGCCACTCAACACGCAATGCCTCAATTTGGCGGAAAGCGGGGAACGGAATTGTTGAAAGAGAATGGAGTGTCTTAACACTAGGTTCTCTGGTTCCCTCTGCCTACCCTGCTATATGAGGGATACAGCGTGAAGGTAATAGGATTTACTCATAATTTCATAGTACATACTTCTAAAATCTCTACCACAAAATATACAGATTAACCAAAGACGAATCATTCAAGCTCAGGTATAATATATAATATATCAGACAGTATGTCGGTAAGAACGGTGAATTAATTAAATTCTTGTAAATATTTACAGTATGAGAGCATTGTTCATACACTATTATCGGCTTACGATATATGAAATGCATACGAAGTATAATACGCGAAGTATTATATATTCTCAAATTTATTATGAAGAAATTGCACACATGATGTAAATCTTTGACGCAGATGTTTATCAGCTATAGCTGCTTTTTACATAAATTAATTATGATTTACCTTATATCTGGATTGATGAAATTTTCTTAGAATAGATAGTGTTTTATATTGAACTACATAAAATTTTCTGTATTTGCACCTTTTTTCTGAAAAAAAAAGGTTTGTCCAGGTTTCAATTTTATCTATTTATAAATACGTGAAGCAAAAATTTCTACCCCTTTTTACGAAAATTAAGCAAGCGGCGGAGCATGACCTTTGGCACACTTATAGTTTATATAGAAAAAGAGTGCAGAATGCTAATATGTTTTTTAAATAATGCATAAAAAGTATATTAAATTAATAAAATAAATGTTACACACATTACCATGGTTTGATATTCACGTTTATATAAAGTGACATATATACATTGCTAAAGACAACACTTTGTTAACGCGTCACCGGGGACACTAGTTTAAATAAATACCAGAAATATTATGAAGTGGTTAAATATTTTATTATTAACTTTTTTAACAAAACGTATAACCAACTTAAAGTAAAATGACACTAAAAAGTAAAATTATTCCGAATAACTCAAAAACTACTCGACAGATCTTAATTAAAATTTAAATAACACCATATTATTGACACTGGCTGTCATATAAAAAACAATCATCAAAATTGTTTCACCCAGTAAAAAGATACATAATAAAGATAAGTAAAAAGACTGCACTCGAATTGAGAATCTCCTTTTTTTGAACTCGGTTAGTAAATTATAATTGATTTAGATTTTTAAAAGCAAAAGGCATATCTAAATTATACTTGCATGTCCCAAATGAATCTTAATTGAGCCATTTGAAATGCCTTTTTGAGATTTGCAACAATTAATCTTCATCACCATTCATTTATTTTACGGCCTCAAATATAGCACGCTAATAAAATAAGTCAAAGTGCATATTTTCAAATTAGTAATAAAAGTATATTTTATTTATAAATGTTACTAAGTAGAAAAATTAAACAAATTAAGTACTTTCACTGTAAATAGAATAAAAACAAAAATTATAGATAAAATTTCAATTGGAAAATCCCTACCCTGAAAGTATACATTTTCAATTTATCAACCCGCTTCTGCTAAGAAAATATGCTTCTAAATATACCTCTCTAAGATTTGTCCGAATATAACTTAATTTTAACAGATGTATGGGTTGTTTCCTCCTAGTTTATAGCATATATAGATTTGTATATTATCTCTATATGTAATGTAATTTTCGTAGCTCGGGCTGTCCAGCGGACTGGATATGGATCGTGCCGCCGATGTCCTCATCCATCACGCCGGTATTTCATCAAGAGATGGCGCTATATTACTTGCGTCCCGCTTACGAATATCAGGTTATTAAACATAAATTATATTTTAATATTTATACTAAATATTATACTAAAACTGTTTCAGATTTATTCTGTTATGTCTAGTATTAAAGATAAACATATGACATGTGATCTATTCAAAGTATGTGCTAATTATATATCGTTTGCAGAAGTAACTATGTGTGATGACTTAACAAGTTTTTGCTATTAGATTTTTTTAGTAACGTGATTTTACATACACACACTTACATAACTTCACGCTGTATCCCGCATATAGCAGGATAGGCAGAGGGAACCTAGTGTTGAGACACTCCGTTCCCCACTTTCCCAATTGCGTGCTGAGTGGAGTAACGTGATTTTACCAAATATATACCCTTATAAAAATTAACACATTTTTGCATATCTCTTAAATAAAATCTGAAGCGATCGTCATTGAAGTGAAGCAGCTATATTTAATACGTCAACGACATTTTTGACCTTTCAAAAAGTAATATTTCTTTTGAATGACTTCAAAAGATATTTTTGTCCCGATCAACTTATACCTACGCGCATAGACTAAAATGTTTCATCACTCGCTATAGGAACCAGCATGGAAGACCCATCAATGGCAGAAGTCGAAGCCGATCACAGGCAAGAGGCCCATAAATAGAAAGTTCCACTTCAAGCAGATTGCGCGCGCCGTCAAATTCACATCCAAACTCTTTGGACGAGCGCTCTCTAAGAGGATTAAGGCGACCGTTTTGTATGCGACGGAGACAGGCAAATCTGAACAGTATGCCAAGGAGCTAGGGGTCATATTCGGACACGCATTCAACGCTCAGGTATTTGTAAAGCAATAAAACTATTAGTACTGGCTATTGTAGTACTTGTTATGGTGTTAGTAATCGCTTCGAGAAGATCCAGTTGACAACTGTTTTGGGTTACTTACTGTTTGTTTACGTCCATATTACTGTTTATTATGTGAAATGTTGTCTACCGTTTTTGATTTTCTAAAATTAATGTAGAAAACTTAAAGATTTGTAGGTATATTACAGCTCTACGATGTGACAGAGTGATAATATATTATTAAATACTTTTTTTTATATGAATTAAATTACATCTACGGACTCACACTTGCCCGTGCCTTTTGTTTCTTTTTTTTATTTTTTATTTGTGACATTCGTAGTATACTTAAATAGAATTACTTAATTGTATCCTAAAACTATGGTGAGATCCTCACCGACTGACTTTTTTTTTATATCTTCAAATACTGTATTTTGTAGATTATCTTTTGCGTTGCTCTTGCAACTCTGTTAAAAATCATATTTATAATACTTATTCTACTTTATCCAGGGCAAAACATATCCTAAGTCCCAAAAATTCCATTAAAAAATATTTTTCCTTATTTGATTAAATAAATTTTAATATTCTGAATTGATTATCTCGATAAACCAGAAAACTGACTGCTTACTGTTATATCCTTAATGCGTAGACTTTAAAATGAATACAAGCAGTTAATACATCTATGACTAATGTTATTGGAATGTTGTAATGCCAAATAATTACGCCTCATCTCATTATATCTATGACACTGAACAAAATTTAAACAATTAAATAAAGCTACCACCAAAAACCATTTTAAGCAAAGAATGACGATAATATCTATTTAAAAATACATTAATCGCATAAAAATGTTATTTTTCTCGTGAAATCTGTCATATCAGAGCGGATAATAGGATCGTTTAAAAATTATAAATGGGTGATTCATTGAGGTGGACGTTCTTAGTGGAATTTATTTTCAGGTTCATTGCATGATTGATTACGACATCACGTCTATTGAGCACGAGGCGCTCTTGCTGGTCGTCACTTCGACTTTCGGGAATGGGGATCCGCCGGAGAATGGCATTGTAAGTTCATTATTATAAATTTTATCCAATAGGGAGATCCTTAACTTCAATCTAAGTAATGTCGGATGTTAATGTAGGAAAAAGTTAAAATTTTAACAAAAAAGAAAATATAATTCAAATAAATGCTCACTGAAAGCAAAATTATTACGAATAACTCAAAAACTGCCCGTCAGATCTTAACTAAAATATAATTTAAATGGAAATACATCAGAAGCGCAAGGTATCAAATAAAAAATTGGTGCTCCAAGTGATAAGTTATGCTGTAACACACGTAAAAAATTATACAGACGAATTGAGTAACTATTTTTTTTAAATCGGTTAGAAATACATATTGTGTGTGTGTTTTCATGGTTAAGCGATAAAATCGATTATTTAAATTATTTTATTTGATTGTATATCGTTGTCCATACAATATTCTAAATAATGTAACTTGAGGTGTCATGCTTGCACGCAATAGTAATGAGGTATTACATAATATTATGTTATGATATCTCATTATGGACAACTTATTTGATTTATCATATTGGATTTGTTGTGAATATAAATTATAAAGCAATATACACACATGTATTGACAGTAACTATATTATGAGGCCTGTCGTGGCGCAGAGGCACAAGCGTGCAACTATAAACGCGACAGGTTGTAGGTTCGATTCCCACTCCAGGAAATGTAAATTTAGTATTTTCGTTTCTTGGGTTTGGTAACAAGGCAAAGCGCGGCGTTGAGTTCCGCCACTCAACACGCAATGCCTCAATTCGGCGGAAAGTGGGGAACGGAATTGTTAAAAGAGAATGGAGTGTCTTAACACTAGGTTCTCTGGTTCCCTCTGCCCACCCCAGGAAATGATTTTTTCATTTCCTGGGTTTGGTAACAAAGGCAAAGCGCGGCGTTGAGTTACGCCACTCAGCACGCAATGTCTCAATTCGGCGAAAAGTGGGGAACGGAGTGTCTTAACACTAGGTTCTCTCTGCCTACCCTGCTATATGCGGGATACAGCGTGAAGCTATGTATGTATTTTCCTCGCTCTGGTAATAAGGCAAGGCGCGGCGTTGAGTTCTACCTCACAGCACGCGATGCCTCAATTCGGCGGAATACAGCATGAAGCTATACAATATTTATTTATAAATAATAAAACATCATTAGTATTAAAAACAATATTATGGTTAAAACAGTTTTACGCTTACGCATAGCAGGTTTAGATCTCAGAGATAACCTAGTGATATGACGTTCCGTTCGCTGTATTCTGCATTGTGGTAGATTTCAATGGTTTATTTTGCCAAAGGGGAGAAATGTATTATTATTATTATTATTTAATACTTTATTACACCAACAAAAATATAAATACACAATGAAATTAAACAAAGACAAGAAGAGAAAACAGTTTAGTGTAAAGGCGGCCTTATCACCACAGGTGATCTCTTCCAGGCAACCCCACTAAAAGTTAGAACACAATACAAAAAGATATGTAATTATTTATATATCATTATTCCCTCGAGTAGGAATCAAACCCAGACTTAAACGTGTTTACAGTCATAGCATCACTGTGAACTCTATTTTATTATTTATTCATGCTATTAAAATGTAATAGTAAAAAACATATACGTATATTAAGTTGTAGAAGTAAATTACGATAACCATCCGAATGTTAATGGTCATTGAACTAAATTAGTAGTCGATTTCAGGATTTATTGGGTGGTTAATAGTTAAGTGCTATATTAGGTTTACAATTATTGGAATGTAAAATCGTATGTTAGGAAGGGCTTTTTTCATTATTTTATTGTTATACATATGTTTTCAAGTTAAATGTTTAATTATGAAATTACAATAATAATATTTGTGATAAAGACTTTCTATTCATTTACATTAAAATGGCAGTTAATGCAATTATTAGAACGCCTGTCGTGGCGCAGAGGCACCAGCGTGCGACTGTAAACACGACAGGTTTTGGGTTCGATTCCCACTCCAGGAAATGTAAAATTTAGTATTTTCGTTTCTTGGGTTTGGTAACAAGGCAAAGCGCGGCGTTGAGTTCCGCCACTCAACACGCAATGCCTCAATTCGGCGGAAAGTGGGGAACGGAATTGTTAAAAGAGAATGGAGTGTCTTAACACTAGGTTCTCTGGTTCCCTCTGCCTATATGCGGGTTACAGCGTGAAGTTAAAAAAAATATATATTAGAACATGAATTTAACTCATAAGATCTTGGATATTCGTGATTATTATGCATTTCAAATGAACCATTTTTTTAAAATAAAAATATATAAACTTACTTTACTTACTTACTTAGAATATATATAGAAAAACTTCCACCTAAATGTATTCTATAATATCCCTTATAATTAACATAACCAATATCTTTTATGGTCTCTTTATCTATAAGTATAATTAAACAAAAATTAAATAAAATTATTTATTATTATGTTCCAAGTTAAAATCAAAGAAAGGAAAATTCTTAATATGACGATGATGTAACAACACTATAACTGTTACTTACATGAAAATCATAAACAGTATACACTACATAATTTGTATTTAAAAATAAACTATTTTTTGTAAACAAAACTTCTCATTCATGTAACTTTTGCGTTGTTAGTGATTCATAAATTGAAAGTGAAGTGAAAAGAACAAGTTGCCTTCACGTCTATAAATAAAGATTAACAATACTGCTTATCAGGCGGATAGATATGAAAGGACAGTTAATAGTCTATTATTGTTAGATAATTAAATATTTATTTTGGCAATTGAAATACTTCCTGTATTTAAATGTACTTGCAATGGTTTTGGGTTCGAATCCAGCACGATTTTTTGTATGATTACTTATAAAGAAAAACAGCTATACAAATTTTTCTGAGTAAAATGGTAGGTAGAGAGAAGCTATTGTAAAGACACTCCGTTTTCTACTTTTCGCACGAATTTTGAACATTGTGTATTTAGTTGTGGAACTGGAAGCCGCTTTTCTTATAATCAGAGTTTGACAAATGAAAATAGTTTACTTAATTACTATCCTACTGCTCGACGATGGCCTCAAGGATTACTTATATTTCAAATATTTTTTTCCCTGCTGTGATGAGACAAGAAACGGCACTGGATTCTTTAATCAAAATCTTTACAATTGACGGGAAGTGGAGAACGGAGAATTGTATCACTAACCGAAATTGAAATCGAATTGAGGCATTGCGTGCTGAGTAGCGGAACTCAACGCCGCACTTTGACTTGTTACCAAACCCAGGAAATGAAAAGTTCCATTTCCTGGAGTGGCAATCGAACCCACAACTTTCGCATTTACAGTCGTACGCTTGTGCCTCTGAAATCTATAAACAATATTATCACAATATTTTCTTACATATAAAACCAATTTAATCACAAACAATGAATGCATTGAACCTTATCTCAATAACCATCTGTTATTAATATGCATAGACCTATTTGTCATAGAACTGTTCTATCCACCATTAATTTACCGTAACTTTATCAAACATTTTGCATATCATAATTACGTATATAAACTAAATACTCGTAGTTTGTCAATAGTTCCGTTTTAAACGTAATTTTGTGAAATTTAACACAAAAGCATACCACGTGTTGAACGTATGATACAAAGCCTATGATACATGTACCTAAGTAGTATTATAATAATATTACAATCTTTACTAGTTAGTTTCTTGGGTAATGTCTATTCTTGTCCAATATTTTGTAAAACTATATGAAAAGCCGACCGATACTTCGATCCTCACTCAGGGAATTATTATATTATTAAGGCATAGCGTGGCGTTGAGTTCCGCCAATCAAGACTCAATGTCTCGATTTCTGGCAGAAAGCGGTGAAAGAAGTATTTTGATGCATGTTCTTTCTGACTACTCTGCTAAGCAATAAAAAGCGTGAAGCTGTAATAGCATGCTAAAAATAATAAAATGTTTATTTTATATAGGCTTTTGGAGAACATCTATGTGAGCTTTTATATGCTGATCAAGTGGGGGAAGAAGGAACTGGGTAAGTTAAATTATTTTTATATATTTTTGATTATCTAAAACTAACAAATTTGATAACAAATTAATAATATGCGATGTTAAACCTTGATTATTTGAAATATAATTAAAATTAAACTAAATCAATTCCGAAAAACTCAAAAACTAGTTTAATAATCAAATATAATTCGTAAATTCAAATAATTCCGTAAAATACTTCAATAGTAAATAACATAAGAATGTAAAAGTTGTTTAAGCTATTCCAGTGCAGTTTATTTCTTAGTAAACTATCGTAGTTAAGCTAATTTGTCGAACCAGTCACCTTAACGTCATATTTATTGTTGAAGTTACTAGAATACGATAAGGAAATTCCTACTTTTTGAATATATACATTTTTTATAGTGTATTTTTATCTTATTCACTTTAAATTATTGAAATGTATGATGTCGTTATATTATGACTAAATTAAACAAATTATTTATGTCATATTTAGTACTTTACGTTTTAATATATTATAAGCTTCATTATTGTAAAGTTTGACGTAAATCCGTTCAGTAGTTTTTGCATGATAGAGTTGTTACAAGCATCATCCATTCGTTCTCACAGACTATCGCCTTTATAATATTAGTAGAATTAATAAACATAAATCTTTATTTGTATTGATTAGAATCAAAATAATTTATATTTTTGAAATTAGGAAACGAAACAGAGATTAGCTAACAATAAAAATAAGTTGTAACAAGCGTATAAGAATTTCGATACAGCTCGATAAAGAACACGTGGCTTAGCGTTCAAAGCGCTTGGATGGTTTCTAAGAGGCACGGGTTCGAGTCCCGCTGCGTTAATTTTTTTATACGGTTTCTAAAAATAATTTGAGTAAAATATTTTTAATTAAAATATAATATGTAATATATTATAAATATAAAATATATTTTAGGGGTTCTCAAATGCTTACACCAAAGTCGTTTATCAAAGCGAATAGTCAAATTGATCTCCAAAGATACGCCGTCGCCAATCCCAAGCAACTGAGCAGACTCGAGTCGTTGAAAGGTAAGAAGTAGTAAATATTTTGACTTAGAAATAACTTTAATTAGCAAGTTATTATTAAAGTTTAGTTTGCAAATTTTTCATTAATTAAATTTGATATTCAAATTATTAATACAATAATTATTATTCAACTAATATGAATTCTTATTATATATTTATTTATAGTTAATGTTCTGCTTTTTTTAAATGATTTTTACAGGAAAAGTCTTAGGTTAAAATCTCATATACAAAAATGTTTAAGTTATTATTGTTAGCTTCTAAAAAGAATACAAAAGAGAAAAACTAAAAACCACGATCAATCTACCAAAAAGATAAAAGAAAGGAACTTTTCATTTTCCTGTTAAAATATGACATACAGTTTATACCCTCAATTCGGCGGAAAGTGGGAAAGTTTATATAGAACGTAGTGTCTTAACACTAGGTTCTCTGGTTCCCTCTGCCTACCCTGCTATGTGCGGGATACAGCGTGAAGCTAAAAGTATAAAGCAAAATAGTTTTTTAAAATATAAATAAATCATTTAGGTAGCGCAACAGATGCAACGTCAATAGATAGCTTTGGCCCATTAAGCAACGTTCGCTTCGCTGTCTTCGCGCTCGGTTCCAGTGCGTATCCCAATTTTTGCAACTTTGGAAAGTATGTAGACCGACTGTTGGGAGATTTGGGAGGGGAGAGAATCCATGATGTGGCGACAGGAGATGAGATGTGTGGGCAGGATCAGGCGTTTAGGAAGTGGGCATCTAGTGTGTTTAATGTAAGTATTTATTTATTGTTTTTTAACTGACTTTAAAGACTGACATAAAGAATGGCTTTAAGAAGGAGGTTCCTCATAATAATGTTAGTACATTTTATTTAGAGCCGGTTTTCTTCTTTGGTTGCAATCTTAATTATTGACCAAAAAAAAAATTAAATGGTTAGATGTTGGCAACTTAATATAAATTTATTATTTATATTTCACTATACACAATACATAGTGATATTAAACTCTATGAGATTTATAAACTTGGTCAAGAGTAATGAAAATGTAAAAAACAGTGATAAAAATATTTAAGCATAAGATATGGACCATATGTCAGTAGTGTGTTACAAATAATAATAAAAAAATGAAAATTTCTCTTATTCTAAAAATGTGTAGGTGTTAATGGTTAAAAGACTTGTTGATTTCACTTCTTGTTAGACGTAACGATTTCTTACAACTCAGAAAGATATTTCTGTATTCATATCCTTTGTTTAGCAAGTTGTTTAAAATATTATTATTCAAATTAAAAATAATTTAAAACGTTTTGTTATAAAAATATCAGAAAATGATAAAAAATAAATAAAAATCAGCTCCTGCGTAGCAATTGTAGGGTGTATGTAGGGTAGTCGGAAAGAACCTGATGGCAAAACACCTTAATCGCTGTTTTCCGCCCGAATTCAAGACATTGCATGTTACGCGGCGGAACTCAACGCCGCCTTTTGTCTTACCAGTACGAAGAAATAAAAATAATATAAATATATTCTTATTTTTCAAGTAGGAATCGAACCCACAACCAATCACGTTTACAGTCAGACGCTGACTACAACGTAAATGAAGTAATTGAATATTATAACACGACACTACGCCATAAATATACGACGATGATGGAATATTTTTATTTCCCATTGATGTTGGGATTCCCATGCTTCATATACAATTCCATTGTGTTTTAACTTAATATTTTATCTATGTAATAATAAATCAACATAATTATAACATAAAAATGTAAAAAAAATTAATGAGAAAGAATATAACGGTTCCAAAACATTTGTTTGTTGCTATCATTTGCTTTTAAACGCATTCGCATACTATTTTTTTTTGTATATTTTAAAATAACTCTATTTTTTGAGTTTCAATTATGTGAAAGTGTTTTTATTACATACTAACTGTTACCCGCGTCTTCGCTCGTATGGACATTGTCTGTCCATACTACATACTAAAGTGTATAGATACTAAAGTGCTAGATTTTATAATTTTGTTGACAAACAATTGTATCTGCCAAAATAGAATATAAAAAGTACCCTACCCTAAATAAAAAGTACCCTATGTCCTTTTTAATACCTATAAGAATATGTGTACAAGGTTTCATAATAATCTGTTAAGTAGTTTTGGCGTGAAAGCGTAACAAAAAAACTAACATTGACAATTATAATATTCGGAATTGTGACTACATTCATACCGGCCATAAAATTTGGCAAAATCTATGTAATATAAAAGAGCCAGACTTTCTGTCACTGCAGATAACGTTAATAACGTAATAATATCAATATTTACTTTGTTAATCTTTTCATAATAGTTATTATAAGGATGACGCTTTATCCGTGTTTGTATTTTTCTTTTCCTAAAACACCTTAAACCTTATCTTATCTGATACGAACTGTCTTTAGCGTCATTTCTAAGATATAGATAATTATTTTTACGACATTATAAACTGACAGGGCCTTTGCGTAGTTTGCAATGTATATAGGGAAAAATATTTTTAAAACCTTACGTTTATCTTAAGTGAATGACTAACACTTAAATTATTTAAAAAATAACGGAGAATATCTGTTCAAATCTCATACATGGTCAATTTTTAAAGGAAACATATAATTTCAAGCTATTTAAAGTAACAACATATAAAGTTCCCTTAAGACAAACTTTCAATCAATACGTTCAATATAAATCATATGATGACATTTACTTGAGCAATTACTTTGATGGCTTAACAATGAAATCCTTCTATTTTTGAACCGTTAATTATTTCTTTGAATATTAATTGTCTTATTACTTAACTAACCAATCTAGAAATACACTATAGAAAAATAGTTAAAGCTTTAGCAAAAAGAAAATCGAATTTAATTCTTTACAAAGTCCAATTATTAGAAATAGATCATAATTTAAAGGAACCACATCAGAAGCACTAGCTATCATATAAAAAATAGAATCATCAAAATCGGTTCATCCAGTAAAAAGATATGCGGTAACATACAGAAGAAATACAGTTGAATGGGTCACACCAACACATCAAAATCTTATTAAAAAAGTGAATGCCTTAAATGCGCCTGTTCTTGCAAATAACATAGCTTTTGTTTCATGAAAATCGGGCTAGGATTTCAGAAATTACAGTGTATTAAAGTATCGTTCCGACGATATCGGCTGGTATCTGGACGTAACGTGGCGATAGGTATGTGTGCGTGTTGTTACAACGTACATGTATGTAAGTGTGCCACGTGACGTCACACAGTAGCGCGATCGAGGCTTACTTTAACACTTAATATCTCAGTAATTTTTGAAGATAGAAATAAAAATAAAAACAGATTCTATTTTGTTCAGTTACCTTCTACTTAGATATGCTGTTAACTAAAAACGTTGGTGTGACTCATTGAGAATCTCCTTTTTTTTCAAAATAAGTTAAAAATGTAACCAACTGACACGTCTAAAGACCATAAAATAACACAGAACAGAAATTAGGTCAAAAATATCTTGTCAATTTTACCAAACTAAAATCCCATTTTAGGTTGCATGTGAAACATTTTGCTTGGATGATGATGAAACTCTGCAAGAGGCGAAAAGGGCTTTAGGTACAGTTGCGCTAAGTGAGGAAACAGTGAGATTTGCACTTCCCGCGTGTAAACCTCCAGCGTTGTTAAACGCCTTACAATCGTCACAGAACAGACAATTAGTAACATGTGTCGTTAAAGCTAATAAAGATTTGGGAGATTCTACTGCTGAACGTTCTACTATATTCATTGATATGGAACCTCAGGTATGTATGATATTATATACTCTTTTAAGAGAAAGAGTAGAATTAGTCACTCGGTTATTTTCTTTCCTCTTACTCAAAAAACTATACTATGATTAAAATAAAAATTGGGCTTGCTGATTGGCTGGCTTGGGCTTATACTAGGTTAAGCAGTTCCAATCAGGAAAAAGATTTTTTTAATATTTAAAAATGATTTTAGCCGTAAACCAACGACGCTATGTTTCAAAAAAATAAAAATTATAAAAAAACCACGAATATATTCTTTCATATGTTATAATATATTACATTTTATAGCAAATAACATAATTTCAGGGTGAAATAAATTACGACCCCGGCGACCATGTCGGTATAATGGCATGTAATCGCAAAGAATTAGTCGACGCTCTGCTCGCTCGGTTGAAGGACATCGATAATTATGATGAACCATTACAATTGCAGCTCATGAAAGAAACACACACTTCAAGTGGTGAGCAAATATTATTGAAAGAATGGAACTGACACGTCCTTATTAATTTACAGCCAGACAATTGTTTCACTTAAGGCTGCAATCTCTTTTCAGTTCTTTTTTGGTTCAGGAGTTTTTAAATTGGTGTTAAGTGAGAGTTTTTGATTAATTTTCAAATTGTTATTTTAATTTTATGAGTGTTGTTTTAAAATTTGTTGCAGCACAGTCTGAGTTTATTTACGATAGTAATAGTTTTCAATATTTTTTTGTATATATACATATGTAACATGTTTTGTATCTATGTGATACACTATATTAATTTATTATTGTTTGTTATAAGAGTATAATAAAAGTCAAATATAATAAGCAAATAAATTAAAAACGCTAATTAACTGGCATGATTCAATAACTTTATTAGTTTTTCTGTTAAATTAAAGAATATATAAATTAAATTAAATTTATTTCATATCATTAATATTTCTAATGTATAACAAGATGAACAATAGTTCGTAAAGAAATATGTTTATGTAAATTTATTTTTGTATAGGTCCAGTGAAATCATGGGAGCCTCACGAGCGTCTCCCCGCAGTGAGCGTTCGTGATTTATTCACGCGATTCTTGGATATAACTACACCACCGACTACTATTCTATTGCAATATTTAGCTAAAACGTGTGATAATGAAGAAGAAAAGAAACAACTGAATACGTTAGCTACGGTAAGGTTAATTCTTTTAGATTTTAGATGTTTGTAAATGTGTGTAGACCACCTTTAATTATTATGTCAACAATTCAAAAATAATAATCAATTGTTAGAAGCAATCTAGAAATTTATCTCTCTGGGAATATAATAGAATAATACTATTTTTAAAACGTGATATTATTGAAGACTTGTTGTCTTACTTTTTCTGTTATAACGTAATATAAAAAAATCACGTGGTTTCTAGTTACTCTCTTTATACTCCACAACGAACCTACATACAAAATTTTAGGTTTCTGCTGCAGTATATTTGGCGGAGTGTTGCCTGTCAGTCAGTCAGAGAGCATTTTATGCATATTGATAGAATATATCTGAAAAAAATATATAAAATTACCATCATCAAAACCAACTATTACTTAAAACGATAAAAATATATTTTTTAATAAAGGATCCAGCAGCTTACGAAGACTGGCGTCATTACCGTTTCCCAACGTTACCAGAAGTATTGGAACAGTTCCCTTCAGCGAAGCCAAGTGCTTCTCTCCTCGCCGCTCTATTGTCTCCTTTGCAGCCACGATTCTATTCTATATCTTCATCTCCTATTGCACATCCAAAGCGATTGCATTTGACTGTCGCTGTTGTTACTTACAAGACTCAAGGTAAGGTTTTTTTTTTAGTTTATTGTTTATTTTAAATTACATACTTTTTATTCATGATCAAACTCCACATCTTTTTAAATTCCATATTATTAGTAGTTCTTCTAATGTTATATGTTAGCTATATTACTTTTAAGTTTCTAGATACTTTCAGTAACCTTTACGTCAAAGAGTGGCAAAGGGTCTTCAGTCCGAAAAACTTACGCATTTATAACTGTATTAGTAAGATTTGTATGGTGAATAAAGTGTTGTTTTTTTTTAATTTTAAACGATTTTAAGAATCATCAATTTTATTCGATCTTTGATTTTTTGTGAGGTAGGTTATCTCTTTATGTTATCATGTAGCTAGATTTATCATGATATTGAGTGGAATTATAATATAGTTAAGTACATCATCTACGATCTGGCATATAAAATATATGTAAAATTATAATAAATATATCTAAAAATGCGAAAAGTTGAGAAGTTAAGTATCGCTTTAACGATTTATCAATAGAATTTTTTAGCAAGAGATATGTAAAAGATCGTGAAGATATAATGTTATCGTATCGTAAAACGTAACGTTCATCATCATATTCAAGTTCCAGATGAATTATTTACGAATGAAACGAATGAGCAGACATTATTTGGGGCATTATCGCATTTATAGATCAAAGTTTACAATGTCGGATCCCACGTAGTTTACGTAGATTCCACTGTTTGATTGCAAAACATTCTATTTTCATTGTAAGCTCTGTGAGAATGTCTATTGTAGATTGTGATATAAATTGATGTAATATCTAAGTCTAAGATGTTCCTATATATATATATATATATATATATATATATATATTAAGGAAGATCATACATCTTAAAACATAACATCCTCCTTTCAACTTCTACTTACGTGATAGGTATTTTTGTAAGATAATATAAAAATATGATTTCAAGTACATTATATAGAATCAATAATGCTTTAACATATTATATTAAAGACATGCATTATGGTTTTTGGTTTTGTGGCAAAAATTATTCTTATTAATTTAAAAATATTTCAAATTAAATCGTTTCAGATCCTTTTTAAAATATTGAAGCTATTTTTTTTTTGCGACATACTTCTTCCATCTATGCAAATTTTCAATTGTTATCCTTTTTTTTGTTTGTCCTTACAATTGCAAAAGATAAAGAGTATTATAATATCATAATGTGTGTTAAGCACATACAGACATATGTAGATACGTACATGGTGATGTAATGTTTGACAGATGGTGAAGGTCCTGTCCACTATGGTGTTTGTTCAAATTATCTCATGGATCGTAAACCTGGGGATGAAGTGTGTCTATTCATCCGAAGGTAATCACTTCCTTATCGCATATCAACTTTCTATCAAAACATATAAAATCTTCGATTTGATTTTCTTTTCTTTGATTTTCGATTGAAGTGTCTATTTATTACTTTATTTTTCATAAAACACGATTGATTGATTGATTTTATTTTTAGATGTTTTTGGTTTTAAAAAGATCTAGATTTTTTTATTTATTTTTGAAAACTATTGTAACTTTCAAAATGTCCATATTAAGTAAAGATTCAGATCTTCAATACATTATTTTATAAATAAGAACATTTAATCCAAAATAACTATTTTCAAAGTACTCTATCAATAACAAAGCATTCAAATTTTACCACCTTTTCCTTTACAATTTCAGCGCTCCCAACTTCCATCTTCCACATGACCTTTCCGTGCCTCTCATACTGATAGGTCCAGGAACAGGAATAGCGCCATTTAGAGGATTTTGGCATCATCGTAAAGCTCTTATTAACACTCGTTCCCGATCCAACATTGGTCCAGTTTGGTTGTTCTTTGGATGCCGAACGAAGACCATGGATTTGTACAGAGAGGAAAAAGAGCAAGCCATTAAAGAAGGCGTTCTTACTAAAGTGTTTCTCGCTTTGTCAAGAGAGAAGAATATTCCTAAGGTAGATTTAAATAAAAATTAAAATTTGATAAACTTTGTACTTCGTATTTCTTATGGAATTTAGAGATGTTTTATAAATATTATTGTCAAATTTAGCTCTTTTGTTTCTTTTTTTTTTTTCACTTTAGATGTACGTACAAGAATTGGCTGAACATGAAGGATCTGAGATTCATGATTTGTTAATTAATAAAGGAGCTCACTTTTACGTCTGTGGAGATTGTAAAATGGCCGAGGACGTGCATCAGAAACTAAAGGGAATCGTAAAGAAACATGGAAATATGACCGATGAGCAAGTGCAAAATTTCATGTTTTTACTCAAGGTAGGTGAACTTTAACAATATACCTGCACAATTAAAAAAATGTAAGACTACTTAAAATTAATTAAAATGTTGTGTTTGTTTGTATTTATGTAAAGCACATTAACTGATATATATTATAGATTAATATCTCACATCCTTAACACATAATTTGTATAGAAATATCTGTTTTTTGACTGCGACTTTTCAATACAAAATCAGGAAGAGAACCGCTACCACGAGGACATATTCGGCATCACGCTGCGCACCGCGGAGGTGCACAGCGCGTCGCGCGAGTCGGCGCGCCGCAACCGCGTCGCCGCGCTGCCCTGACGCCGCGCCTCGCGACCCGCGCTCGCACTGTAACTGCGACTCGAATATAAACAAACAATAAACATAAAACAAACATACATACACCCAAACACACATACGTATTACATACATGTTTGATATCACAAAACTTATATTTCAAGTATTAAAAACAAAATGAAATCATTGTATACTCACACTAGAAGCTGAATGAAATACCGAAGCAATCATCAAAAATGAATATAATAATATTTAAAAGATTTCGCATCAATATATCTAAAACACCTAATATATCTAAAATAAATATGTTGAACGATTGTCTTATTGCGAATGATCACTTCTAACGTGAGTACTACTGAAGAAGTGTTTAAAGAAGACCAAGTGAATGAAGATCAATGAACACCTAGAAAGTTACTGAAAACAACTTAAATGTCAAAAAAATTATAAGAAAAGCAAAGCAGATCTAAAAATTAGCGCGTGGTCATAAAATAAGGTTGTAGAAATCATTTTATTACAATCGATATATAAAATCTTTAATATAATATTATATTGATGTCTATTATATTTGTAGCAAACCAATTATGCTGGAGAAAATATTTTTGCTCTTTTGAATATTTTCATATTGAATATTTCAAATGTTATTATCTAAGTCTTTCGTTATTATCTAATAAACATTCCAGTATTTTAATTTAATATGTAATATTTTACAAATATTCATAAAACATTGCCTGATTATAATATAATTATTGAATCTAAGTCTAACAAATTATTCAATTCGTGGCATATATATTCAAATTGACTTTATTAATGTTGAAAATAAATCTATAATGAAGCATTTTTCTTTCGCATCGAAATACTATTAATTTTTGCTACTATTTGCTACTTCTTTATTATATTTTATAAACATTTTAAAAATAGTATCACGCTTATTAACTATATGAATTAAATGCATACTATGATCTTTTAAATAGTTTTCCAGATATGCTTCGTTTAAGTCAATTAGGGCACCTCAAGTACTTATGAGTAAATTATTTCTTTCAATGTTTAAGCTCTATTATTAGATATGACTTTATCAGATTCAATTTATCAATATTTTAAATTGATATCTGGTGTTTATGTCTAAAAAAGAACAGAAATATCTATGGCTTTATTTTTTTTTTAAATATATTACTCAAATGTTACAAAGAGTTTACTGTATACAGCTTTGAAATTTAGCAGCGATTCTAAAAAGTATATTTTTTTTAATAATAAAATAAGTTATCTCTAAAATTTATTTAAGATTTAAAAGCAGGGTTAACATGTTTTACGCACAAAAATATTTTTGTTTTACAAATTATAATATTTAATTCTCATAAGCTTGAATTAAACGTTTGTCGCCGCAAATTTTATCATCTATATAGTTGTAATATGAATTTACTAATCCATACTCTTTAGAACATAATTTTAATACATTAGATAAATATTAATTAATAACTTTTAAATCGATTTTCATATTCATATTCATATTCATATTCATATTGTCCATTACAATTGTATTATGATACTCTCACATGTATAGGAAATGCATTTAGCTTTAGTACATAATGAAATTTTTATTATATTTTTATATTATTTTCTATTTAACGTAGTTAGCGAACAACGAGAGTTTATTTCAAACGTTTGTGATTGCCAAAATTTGTACAAAATATTTTATAGCTAGGTTATTTTACCATTTTGTAAATAAGTGTTCGGTTAATTACCATTTCTGTTTCTAACAATATATTCAATATTAATATATTATAATTATTTTAAGGACAGTACTATATTTACCATATACCAAATATATGAATTATTTAACCAAATTATTTTAGAATATAAATGTTCTAGCTCCATACGTTTATCATCGTCTAAACCTATTATATCTATACGCTGTTAGTCGTGAATGTTGAATTTGTGATCCTTTACGGTAGTCCTAAGAAATTTATTCATATTTTCTATTATTCATGTTTAAATATTAAATATACAAAAAATATTTCTAACGACTAATATTTCTATATCATAATATGAAATTACTATAATCGTCTTTACCAGATATTGGAGTCATATCTTCTAAATTTAAAGCACGTTTGGGACTAAAATATTATCAGATTCATATCAATATATTTCGCACTGTTTCAACTAGTAATGTTTGACTGCATGTGGAGCAATTCGCTATTGTAATCTATTTGCGATAATTGGATTATAAATTGTCTGTTATTTAACAAATAAAGTTCCTTAATATTCGGTAATGACTAATTTTTGTTTTATTTTTTGTATACCCAATACATTTCAAGCTTTGATATCCTGTCTTTTTATAATTTTCCCCAAAAAAATATGTTACTTAATTATTTTTTTAAATTGTCAGAATAAAGGTTATGTATACTAGATAACAGTATCAAACATTTCGTTAGTGAAAAATATTTTAAGCGCAAATTATCCAAGTTATTATTAAACTTATGTTTTTTTTTGTTTTTTTTTTTTTCTTGGTTTGTACACACACTTATACACACAAAAAAGATTACGTTAGACACTATTTTATCCTACTTTAACTAACTTTCATAACTATATTATAAATATGAAAGCTTGTAAAGATGGACGATGTTTGTTATTCTTTCACGCAAAACCTATTGAACGGATCTAGACGAAACTTTGAAACAATATATGGCTTATAGATCAAAATAACACATGGTATACAATTTATAAAAAATCGAGCGATAAAAGGAAATAAATAAAAAGAAATAAAAAAATATACATTAGTAGTATATTTTTTTAGCTTCACGCAGTATCCCGCATATAGCAGGGTAGGCAGAGGGAACCTCAGAACTAAGTGTTAAGACACTCCCTTCTCTTTCAACAATTCCGTTCCCCATTTTTTTTGCTCGATATACCAAAATTGACTAGAATAATTCTAGAGACAAGTATGATTCATATAATTGTTTTTTAATGCTACGCTTCTACTGCATAAAATAAGAATTACAATAAAAGTCATTGACTTTTGACTATTCGATACGTTTCAAAATTGAATAACTGTTTATTTTGTAAATGAAAAATATATTCAAGATAATTTTTTGATGAAAAAGTAAAAAATAAGCTGTTTTGCTTAGCGCTAAGTTTTTTTATTTTTTTCTAAATTAGTAGAATTGCGTTTATAGATCCATTACTCAGTACCATGGCACAAGCGTGCGACTGTAAACGCGACAGGTTATGGGATCGATTTCCACTCAAGGACAATATAATTAATATTTAATATGTTCATTTCCTCGCTCTGGTAACAAGGCAAAGCGCGGCGCTGAGTTCAGTTCAACACTAATTCAGCGGAAAGTGGGGAAAGGAAATCTTAATAGAGCAGAGTGTCTTAACACTAGATTCACAGGTATATCTGTCTACTCCACTATGATATATAGCGTAAATCTAAAAGAAAAATTACGAAATATGAAACTAATAATTCAGAAAAGCTGTCACATGCAATGGACCACGAGTAAGTAGTGATAACAACCTTCATACCTTCTTGGAATTACACTCATATCTGACAAAAAAGTAAAAAATTGCGAAATAAGGCAAACAAATATGAAAGTCGTATAATATTGTAACTAGAATCATTGACTTCATGATATATATGTATACTTAACCACAACAATAACTTAAACTATATTGTCACTTTTTAAATATCCTGTATTGGGCAATTCGTAGAAATTGATCCAACTGACATGAGTATTTCCAACACTAAGCAGATATGTAATACGATCAACAAGTATTGATATCATATATCGAATTTTTTGCGTTTTAATATGTGAATATTTTTTTATTAATTTTTTTCCTTATTAAGGCAGTTATAAAGTTTCAACAGTAGACGATAGCCTTTTTTCATAATTTATTACGTCAAACGACATCGATGGGCTCATTTTATTGTTGCTTCCTTTTTTAGTAGACAGTAGTGTTCAAAGAAAACATAGTGTAAAAACACTCTTTTCACTTTAATTGGGTTGTCTGAAATCGAGTTATTGCGCTTTGAGAAGCAGAATTTAAATAATCCTTCCGAATAAGCATCGAATTACAACCAACAAGTCAATACTTTCCTACTGCAGTACAATGGCCTCTAACTCGCTCTGTCTATTAATGAATATTTATTTATTTAGCTGTATTTACGATTACTTAGAACAGTACATAGAATTCAAACATCTTTATTTGAAAGAACAGTAAATTTTAGTTACTAATAAAAACAACAAAAAGGAGCTTCACGCATTATCCCGTATAGGAGGATAGTCAGAGAGTACCAAGACACTTCGCTCGCCGGTTATGCCCGAATCTATATATAAATACGCGAAGGAAAAACTTTGGATACCTTTTTACGTAAATTACGCAAACGAAGGAGCATGAAATTTGGCATACTTATAGTTTATATAGCGAAGGAGTGCACAATAATTATATTTTCAAAAATAATGCATAAAAAATAAATTTTAAGTTAATAAAATAAATGTTACACACACTACCATGATTTAATCATGTTTATATAAAGTAACATACGTTACGACCCAATGCGTTATTAACGCATTAATGGGGACACTAGTTAAACAAATTGCATGTTAAGTGGCGGAACTCAACGCCATATTTTGTCTTACTAGAGCGGAGAAATGAAAATAATTTTAAATACAAAAGAACATGATTGTGTCGATACAGTTCCAGATATAATTTAAGTGAATAAGTGAAAGGAGACAATATCAAATGACGTTGGTTCTAGATGTCGTGGTTTATCTGCTACTTTGAGGACCATTAATTTCCTCTTCCGCGTCCTAAAGTTATTGTCAGTAATTTAGATATATATACGTTCATATACCCTTAGCTTTGAACTTTAAAAAAATGACATGATACTAATTAAAAAAAAATGGTATATTTTTAAAAGTTGGATTCCATTTACGAATGGTTATTAAATATATGGCATTTAAAGTATTTATATATACACACAAAATGTAGATACGTATGAAAAACAAAAATTGTAAAAACTGTAAACGCGACAGGTTGTGGGTTCGATTCCCACTCCAGGAAATGTAAAGTTTAGTATTTTCATTTTCCTGGCTTTGGTAACAAGGCAAAGCGCGACGTTGAGTTTCGTCACTCAGCACGCACTGCCTCAATTCAGCAAAACATGGGGAACGTAATTGTTGAAAAAGAACGGAGTGTCTTAACACTAGGTTCTCAGGTTCCCTCTGCCTACCCTGCTATATGCGGGATACAGCGTGAAGTTAAAAAAAAAAAAAATAAAATAAAAACACATTTTAATTCTGAAAACAAACATCACTTCTGTTTAAAACACTTCACCTGTATCAATCTATGAAAGTATGAAAATCTTGTAACGCCATTTTGACGCACTTCTTGAACAGATACAGTTCCAAGCACAATATAATATTTTCGTAGCATAAACCTGACGTCCTTTGTCAGGACGACCATTGAACTAAAGATACTTCTTTATTTTTTTGCAATTTTACACTTACTTCCGCATAGCAGGGTAGTCAGAAAGAATTTAGTGTCAAGGTGTTATCATTTTCCGAACTCGAGATTGGATGTTGAGTAGCGGAACCTAGCGCCGCGCTTTACCTTACCAGAGCGGGAAAATTAAAATAATTTGTAATATAATTATATCCTCAAATGGAAACCGAACTCACAACCAAAAGCGTTTTTATATACAGTGTCCTACTACATATAATTTATATCACTTAAAATCATTTACGTAAGTTTTAAAACACAGATATTATTATTTTTTATATACCATTTTATAATGATTTGGTGCATTTTTAATTCACAATGTCAAGGTATGCGCGGAAAATTATCGATAAATGCAATTAAATGTTAATTATAGATATGAAGTGTGACTCTAATTAAAATGATCACGAAGGTATACTACACACATGTCAAACAACTAATATGAAGAAAAATTATAAGAATCGATGTTAGCGAGAAAATTATCTGTCGTTACCTTCATATTATTATTAATTAATATGTGAGGGAATAACTTTTTACATTTTTGTACGAAATTTATGTGGAAAGAATAAAATGAAATTTAACATGGTTAAAAATTTTAATAGAAAAGAGTGCAGAAAGCCAATAAGATTTGTACAAGAATTCATCAAATTAATAAAATAAATATTACACATATACCATGTATTTGATAAACATTTGTATATAAAGTGACATACACGTTGTTTAAACAAAGTATATTTCACGTATCAAAAGGGCTGTTAGTTTTTACAATTATGATATAATTCGGAGATACCACGACGCGTACTCCAGTATATTTTGATTGTCATTATCTTTGGGTAAAATAAATTAAATAATGAATTTTCCTGCAAATCGAAAGAGAAGGATTATATTTTTTGCTTTAATTGAATAACATTCATACACTACGTATTACACATACTATTTTTATTACCAAAAATTATTTTATTCTCCTTAAGATTTTTTTTTCATCTATCAATAGAAATATATAAAATTAACCTGAATAATTATAAATATCGAAACCCATAACTATATTAGAGTCCGCCAGTGACTTATATAGTAATTCTTAAAACAAATTCATCAAAGTTATTATTCTAAGATAACTTAAACGTCTAAGTAATGGTAAAACCTGATAACACTCACGTAGACAACTGTCATTGGGGATATTTTAGTGGTTACGTAGATTAAAACGACGGTTGAGCTAAGACTAAAATCCGGAAAGTACCTATTGATTTGTCACGTTAAACTCACAATTGAGTGTCGGCCTCAAGACGGATTCACGATTTAATTCACGTAGTAAATTGAGAAGCACTATTGTTTTCATTGATACCATCAAATATTTGTTGGCTAATATATTTTGATTTACATAAATTTGGTTGTCGCATGAATGACGCTTGCAATAAACATATTTAGAGAACGTATAAAAATTTAAACGGCCTCTTGGACGATTTCCAAGAGGCGCGGGTTCGAGTCCCGCTGCGTTCAAAAATTTTATACGTTTTCTAAATATATTTTTCGTTTCCTAAATGTGTGATTAACACTTTAAAATTTCAAAAAAAGACGCTTGCTATATTGTTTTTCTGTCATATCTTCTAATAGAATTTTTGTAAAACCTTTCTTAGGGAAGCGTCCTTTCTACCAATTAGTTTTCTATCTGTTAATTTCGGCTGTGCGTTATCTATCAGTCACTCGGTTAGTAAGCAAAGAATTTTATGTAAAAGAATTTAGATTTTTGTTACATTTATTCAAATATAGGCTTTTACCAACAATTTAATTTTTTTTTTAATAAGTAAGACAATAATTATTTAAAATATTTTTGTTTTTTTTTGTTTTCATGGTTAGAAAAAGTGCAACGTTGAATTCTGCTTATCAAACGGACTGAAGGTAGAAAACTGTGTGACTAACGAAGATCTTATCTTTGCCTAGTCTGCATGATATGGGCAATAGAAAAGTTTCCAGTTATGTTTTATGTTTATCATTATATCAATACGTAAAGAAGTAACTTTGGCCACTTTTTTGCGATGAAAAATTCTGTGACACAGGAGTAGAAAATTAGTAAAATAAATATTACACACAACTACAATATGATTGACAAACAGTATTGTATAAAACAGCGTTGAGTTCCGCCACTCAGCACGCAATGCCTCAATTCGGCGGAAAGTGGGGAACGGAGTGTCTTAACACTAGGTTCGCAGGTTCCCTTTGCCTACCCTGCTATATGCGGGATACAGCGTGAAGCTATGTACCTATGTATGTATGTATCGTGTAAAATGGCGTATACGTTACTAAGATTTTTTTTATTTTCCTTATAAATATTGAAAATTGTACATATTTCGCAATTGGAAAAGAATATATTACAGTATTTTAATACGCCATAAAAGGATATTAAATTTTGATAACAAGATTCAATAACTGGAATTAACTGAGCAAAACTACAATATGTTATATGCTTTTCTCTTCTGAATATATGAATATACTTATTTATTGTTTTCCTACTAGCTGTTACCAAAATTTTCGATTTCAATAAAAATGAACTTTTTACTTTTTCATAGTTCCGATAAAAAACTGTGGACTTCCATTTTCTCGTGTTCTCGTGAGAGGTTGGGATATTGAGATACTCTCTTCGTGCACTCTACTATAATTTATATGTCCGATTTCAGCTTCGTAGTTCAGTATGTTGTGCTACGAGACGTTCAAAAATATATAGTTTTATAGATATTTTATGTAATATATTAGGTATAGCCTCGTGCGGCCATCGTTTCCGTGGCAATGTTGAGCTTTAAATGAGGTAAGTTCTTTCTACACACCCAATATATTACCCAAAAAATTATTGAGTATCTACAACACTCTAAATTAGTATGTATAGCGATAGTTTAACGTTTTAATCTTAAAATTGTTTTTTTTTAGCTTCACACTGTATAGCAGGGTAGACAGAAGGAACCTGAGAATCTATTGTTAAGACACTCTTATAATAATTCCGTTCCCCACTTTCCACCGAATTGAGGCATTATGTGCTGATTGGCGGGAATCAACGCCGCTCTTTGTCTTATTACCAAACCCAGGGTATGAAAATACTAAACTTTACATTTCCTGGAGTGGGAATTGAACCCACAACCTGCCGCGTTTACAGTACGCCACGACAGGCGTTAAAATTGTTTAATAGGTCTTAATAATAAGGCTCAAATAAAATATCTACAGAGCTTTAAATGTTAATATATATTTTTTATATATTCATTTGCTAATTGTTCTATTAAATACTTGTACAACTTTACGCTATTTGCTTATGTTTTAGTGGTCATAGTTATTGATAGGTAAACATTACACAATACTCATCGCTGACTCATAAATGCGTGTCAAATGTAGGCATTTGTCAATACTGAAAAGGGACGTCCCTTTCAGTTTTATAAGTAAAACAAATCATAGACCTATTATTACTAAGGTAGACAGATTGGAAGTAAAATTCTGATTATTATTTTATTCCTAAATTTGTTGGAAACGATGAATAATTAATTACCCATTGTAATTTGTACGGATTATGTACGAGTATATTTGTAACATATTTTTATATATTTTTTAATTGTACAGCTATTTTTCATATACATTTAAAATTTACTTCATCGTTTGTTGAACATATGATATTTTTTAATGATTATTGAAAATGTAAATTTAATTCTTCGTTCTTATTTCTAATTTTCATTTTATTATCCATGGACTAATGCAGCGAGGTTAAGAGGTTTGTTTAAAATTAAATTTGTTCGTGGTTTGTTAGATAGAGTGTGACATTGAGCTCCGCTTTTCAACAAGCCACGTGCACAAGCTGTTGAAAATTAGGGAGGCTCTAGTTTTTGCCCGTGTATCCTGCAAAATATGAATGAAGCTTCCTATGTCTAAGTATATGAATATTTCATCACTAACCGAATGACTGATAGACAACGTATGGGCAGGGCGTGGAAAGCTGAAATCTAAGCCTTAGAAGGGTAAGTCTTAGGGACTATAGAGTGTTCCCCTACGAAAGGGTCTTTCGAAATTAGTATAAATTCATTTTTTATTCATTTCATCAGCTACAAAGTATGGTGTTATGGCTTAATGGCTTATAAAACGGTTTAACCGTAATTTTATTAACTTCTAGATAATGTTTACCGTCGACTAATCATATTATAGTTTCGACCTTCGAAACCTATAAATAATACAGAGTTGGTCTACTTTAAGCAAATAATTATTACTTTAACAGTTAACAATATTCAAGTTCTCTTAAAAACATCGATCAAACAAATGAAGGTCACAGTTGTCTTTATCTTGTGAGTGTCAAGGTTTACAGCATCCTACCTAATCATAATTTTAATAAAAATTTTTATATTAGAATAATAATTTTAATTTAAAGATTAGGTATATATAATCATATTTATTTACTTATAAAACGTGGCGCAGAGGCACAAGCGTGCGACTGTAAACGCGACAGGTTGTGGGTTCGATTCCCACTCCAGGAAATGTAAAATTTAGTATTTTCATTTCTTGGGTTTGGTAACAAGGCAAAGCGCGGCGTTGAGTTCCGCCACTCAACACGCAATGCCTCAATTCGGCGGAAAGTGGGGAACGGAATTGTTGAAAGAGAACGGAGTGTCTTAACACTAGGTTCTCAGGTTCCCTCTGCCTACCCTGCTATATGCGGGTTACAGCGTGAAGTTAAAAAAAAAAAAATAAATAAAAATATGTTTTAAAATCGACATATAACTAAAATGAAAACATTATAATATATGTATGATAAAATGAAAACATATATGTATGATAATTATCTAATAACAATTCGTAGTTGTTTCGCGGCCTTCAGTAGAGTGGCAACAATAACTAAAGCGGATGTACGGCTAACGGGAAGAGATGTTAAATAATTGGAAAGTCCACCGATACCTTAAGCCAAGGTGGCTCTATTATATTTATTTTTTATTACGGTAGCGACGTGTGACGCATGATTGTTGATATTTTTTGCGTTCAGTGCTTAGAACTAGCGGACCGGTTGCCGAGACAACCGCGTTCAGTCCGCTCTTGGATTTACTCCCGGTTACATATATATAATGCTGCAGTAAATTGTTCGTCAGTCGCCTGCGCGGGTTACAATATTATAGTGCGTGTGCGCGATTTCAAATAAATGTCAAGTATATTCAAGTGTTGCATGAAGGAACGCGACTGTGAAAAGAGTTTTGCTAACACTGAAACTACATTAGTTAAAATGGAAAGAAATTTCGCTAAAATTGATACAAATGGCAAATCGGAGACTGATTTCGGGAATATGGCTTATAAGGAACAGATGAACGGATTAGCGACCTGTCCGTTTTCCGGTTCGCAGTTGATAGTGGAAAATCAGAAACAAATGAAACCAAATTTGAGATTAAAAGTTCCTCAGCCGTTAAGACTGAAGAATCTTCTTGTGGGTGAAGAAAATTTTGATTCGCTACATACACAGATTGAAGAGATCGGTAGTTTTGTGAGTATTTCACATTTACTATAATATTAAATATCAACAGTTTAGATTGAGCATTATTTTAACTTATAGGCTATTATAATAAAAAATATATGGAGCGAGTTATAATATTGTTAGTGTACGATATATTAAGAGACATAATGTTGATCAGCGTGTTAAGTCACGTGGACAATTTTTTAATAGATCCTCGTTGACATAACGCGATAAGGTATGAACTTCCTGAATTGGATCACATTCTTCGTATTCATAAAGAATAATGCGTATATGCTTAAGAATAACAAACTAGTATATAATATTTTAAAATTACCTATTCTATGTGGGGAACGCAATTGTTGAAAGGAATGGAGAGTCTTAACACTAGGTTCTCTGGTTCCCTCTGCCTACCCCGCTATATGCGGGTTACAGCGTGAAGTTAAAAAAAACCCTACTATATGGCGGATATTTAAATGTGTTCATTTTTATAGGGATACAATTTAAATAGTTATTTAAAAAAAATGTCGTAAATCTGCATAAATTTATATTATATAAAATTACTATTAAATACTTTTTGATAATGTAACGCACTGACTGTTTTTCTTAAACTTCTTAACCGATTTAAAAAAAAAAGAGTAAGGTCTTATTTGGACTGTACTTTTTTTATATGTTACCGCATAACTTTTTTCTGAGTGAACCAATAATGATGATTCTTTTTTATATTATATTGCTTTTGATGTAGTCTCATTTTAAATTTAATTGAGATCGAACAAGTAGTTTTTGAGTTATTCGTAATGCTTGTATTCTTTAGTGCCGGCTCTAAATAAATTTATTTAATGTTTTGTTAAAATATGAATTATTATATATACATACATATTTTATTTATCAAACAAATATTAAATAATATTCTTTGAAAATTATGAAACATAAACACATTGGCTGAGATAAACATAAGTAAGCACTAATAGATATAACATTTCGTTAAGTAGGTACTCTATGATTAGCACTTGTTGTATAAACACTAGGATTAAATCTAAAATCCTGAAATGGTGATACTCAGAAATATAATATATTGCTAACTATGATCATTGTAAATATAATTAGCATAGACATATGAAACGTTAAAATGTAGAGTTTGATGGAAAATAAGACATTATAATAGATGAATGTGTTATTTATTTTTTTTAAAAGAACTAGTGTTCCCGTTGACGCATTAATAACGCGTTGTCTTTAGTTTTTATGTATATGTCACTTTATATAAACATGGATGTTAAACCATGGTAGTATGTGTAATATTTATTTTATTAATTTAATAGATTTTTTATGCATTATTTAAAAAATATTCTACACTCCTCTATATAAACAATAAATGTGCCAAATTTCATGCCCCTCCGTCCGCGTAATCCCTAGCTTTTTTTATAACAATAAATACTAATTGTAAAAACTTAATACTGTGTTATATTTATTTATTACATATTTATAGGAGAGTGTATTCATAAAGTAAGACACAACATGACATGACAAAGATAACGTAAATTAACTTTTATTAGTAAAAATAAAATTAAACATTCTACTACGTTTTTAATATGGAAGATAGAAGCTTAATAGCTTATTTAGACGATATTTGTTACTCAGTAACACTAAAACAAAAGAAAACAAAGATTTTAACAAAGATTTTATATGTAGGTGCTTATAGATCCGGACGAATAATTTAATCATATAGGGCTTCAGAACAAAATCTCCAATAGGAAAAAAACAGTCAAATTATATCGATTACAAAATTGCAAGTGAAGCCAATTTTTTTCCAGTATAAATTATATTGGAAAAATGTATAGTAATAATACCGCAAAATAAAAAAAAACAATTTACAAGAAGAAAACGTAAAAAGAATTACGCAGTGTAATAATTAATAAGTAATAATCTTTAAAAATATGTTTTTTTTAAATCTCTCTATCGACATGCTAATAACAAACGTAAGTTGTAATAAGTGTATACTAAGAACATATAGCTTAGCGATCACAGCGCATAGACAAGAGTGGCGCAGGTTCGAGTCATGCTACGTTCAATTTTTTATTCCTTTTCGAAAAATGTTTTTCTATTCCTAAGTATGTGATTAGCCCTTTAAAAATATTAAAAATACTGTTAAATATTAATTATTAACAGTAAATAGCAGTTGTGGCCATCGTGGCCCAGTAGTTCTCACAGTTTCTCTGCCTAGAGGCAGAGACCCTGCTGAGAGGATAAAGCGTGAAGCTAAAAAAATGATAAAATAATCATCTATGAATAAAAAAATATATAATGAACATTGCTAAAATTAAATTAAATAATAAATTTTAATAAAATAATTAACAATTAAATACGGCTGTTCTTAACATAACAATAAGTGAATAATCCCATGTTTAACGCGAACGAAGTCGCGGGCACCGCTAGTATTTTTATAATGTAATAATTTCACACTGGTTAACAGCTAGTATTTTATAGAGATACAACTTTTGGCATAATTTTAGAACGGTTATCAATTTCGGCGGAACGGAAACGAAAATATTAAAAGAGATCGGAGTGTCTTAACTCCTCTTAACGTTTAAATGCCTACCCTGCTATGTGCGGGATATAGCGTAAAGCTAAACAAATATTTAAAAAAAAAACAAAAAAACACAGTCGAAGTAACACAATTTCTCATTGTAAGTACAAGTAGTCGTGTGTTCGTTTAAAATGAATAATTATATATAAATTATTTTAATTTTTCTGTTATAGCAAAATGAAGCGTGTCATTGAGTTGTCATTCAACAAACAATGTCTTGTCTTGAATTCGGGTGGAAAGTAAAGAATGGAGTGTCTTGAGCCTACGTTCTCTCTAACTACCTAATTATACAGAGAGAAGTTTCAAGCTCCTAAAAATCCGAAAAAAAAATTTTTAAAGCTTAAATTATTTAACCCACCCTAAAAAATATTTTGTTTTATGAGGGAGGCTTACATCCAGCAGTGGACGGCTACAGGGTGAAAAAAAAATTGACGTAAAATTTCCAAAATTTACTATTTGTTTACAAAATATAATATTACAAAATAATATACTAAATAGTGAAAAACAGTTTTTATGAATAAAATATTTTTAGCAAACGAAAAAATAATATAAGAATAATACATTATAGAAATAATTCTATACTATAATACTATATTATGTTGTACGAATATAACATCATATTACTTACTTCTATGCATATCATTTATAAAAACGCTGAAAAATGCTGATTAATGAATCTATCTGCCTTGAAAATGTAAACTTAATAAAAACTTTACATACCCTCTTATGAGCCTGTAAATGATTACAAAAAAAAACATACTAAAATATTGACTATTTAAATATTCCTGGCACAATGAAAACAACGACTGGCTGAATGACTTAATTTAGAACAATAAAGAAAAAAAACAAACAAATTATAATAATTCATTGTCATTCCGTCGACATCCCCATGTAAAGATAAAGTCTGCACATGTTGGTATTCGAATCACTGCACGGTGCATAAAGCACAAAGAAATAAAAGAATGCTTTTGTATCAGAGATTTATGCAAAGGAAACAATGTTTAAAAATTATTATGAATAAGAAGGTTGTCCTTTTAAATGCTACAATAAATGCGATATCTGTTTAAAGTATAACGCCTGTCGTGGCTCAGAGGCACAAGCGTGCGACTGTAAAAGCGACAGGTTGTGGGTTCGATTCCCACTCCAGGAAATGTAAAAGTTTAGTATTTTCATTTTCTGGGCTTGGTAACAAGGCAAAGCGCGGCGTTGAGTTCTGCCACTCAGCACGCAATGCCTCAATTCGGCGGAAAGTGGGGAACGGAGTGTCTTAACACTTTACTTAGATTCCCTTTGCCTACCCTGCTATATGCGGGATACAGCGTGAAGCTATGTATATAAGTATGTATGTTTATAGTATTTCGTCTGTATGTCTGTATAAAAAAAAGGTCGCCAGGAAAATATTGAGTATAAAATTGCAACACAACAAACTCTTACATCTTAAACACCCTAATATTGAAATTACTAAATAACTTCAAATCCTATACCAACTTTCCTAAATATACCGGCTTCTCTAAAAATTACCGGTTTCCCTAAATATATGTGCCGACTTCACTAAATATATACAGGCTTCTCTAAATTTACTAGCTTGCCTAACTAAAATCTTCACCCCTTGCCACTGCTAGCTATCATGTAAAAAAAGAAACATCAAAATTGGTTTACCCAATAAAAAGTTAAACGCCTGTCGTGGCGCAGAGGCACAAGCGTGCGACTGTAAATGCGACAGGCTGTGGGTTCGATTCCCACTCCAGGAAATGGAAGTTTTCATTTTCTGGGTTTGGTAACAAGGCAAAGCGCGGTGTTGATTTCCGTAACTCAGCACGCAATGCCTCAATTTGACGGAAAGTAGGGAACGGAGTGTCTTAACACTAGATTCCCTCTGCCTACCCTGCTGTATGTGGGATACAGCGTGAAGCTATGTATGTAGTAAAAAGTTATATGGTAACACACATAAAAAATACAGTCGAATCTGAATTGGAGGTTCTGAAACCTACTCCTTTTTTGAAAGTCAGTTAATAAACAAAGTATACTAACATTTGTGCCAACAATCATTGATTTATTATACAGGTATGAATTCTCACAAAAGTCTTAGACTGTCTTAATTTTATTTATATCAAAATACTTAATGATAGAAATTCATGCATTTTTAAATGACATTATTTTTACCGGAATTATCGCATTTATTTTGGTAGTCCACCTATATACAGGTCCACTGTAAAGTACATATTGTCGGATTTTCTAAATGTATTTCCGAATATCAATATTTACAAATAGTTTGATTCAACATTTACAAAAATTATGAAAACCAAATATATTTTATATGTCTTCTTTTTTATCAACTTTTAAAAAATAAATTCTAAATATATAATTTGGAATAATACCCTACTAATATTATGTAAGTGAACGTAAGTTTGTTTGTTACATTTTCACGACGAATTTACTGAACCGATTATCATGAAACGTATAAGATATATTCTTAAAGGTATTAGGAAGAATTTGGGATGCTTTTTATTACAAAAAAATATTTTGCCAAACATCATTGTTTGTCAAAAAAAATAAAATCTAATTACTTCAAAGACTTTAAAATAACGCATATACACATTATATACTATAATACATAGTATGGATCACGTCATTATCCACACAAACGAAGTCGTGGATAACAACTAGTTTTTTTTAGCTTCACGCCGTAGCCCGCAGATAGCAGGGTAGGCAGAGGAAACCTGAGAACCTAGTGTTAAAACACTCTGTTCCCTTTAAGATTTCCGTTCCCCACTTTCCGCCGAATTCAGGAATTGCGTTCTAGGTGGCGGATCCCAACGCCGCGCTCCGCCTTGATACCAGAGCAAGGAAATGAAAATACTAAATATTATTTATTATTTTAATTTCCTAGGGAAAGGAGAGGAAACCCACAACCTGTCGCGTTCACAGTCGCACGCTTGTGCCTCTACGCCATGATAGGCCTCACAGAACAGCTAGTTAACAAAAAAATGCACTGGATTTGAAGTCAAGTCAAGCATTTTACATAAATATATATCCACTGAGCTATGACGGCATATCTAAAATTATCTACTACAAATACACTGATGATAGACAAAAGCTAAAGCTAATCATCTCAGTGTAAACATAACAAAAGATTGTAATACATTTTGTTAGTACAATCCACACGCAATCGACTATTATTATACTTTACTAAATTAAGGTTTTTGTTATTAATATAGTATTTTTGTATTGGAAAGACCATCGTGGCGCATTGGAACAGTATTTGACTGTAGACGATAGTTATGAGTTCGAATCGCACTCGAAGTAATTATATATTTAAATTATAGTAATAAAAGTATGACGTTAAATTTCACTGTTCAGACGGAAAGTGAAAGGACTTTCCCTACTGGGTTTCCTTAACTACTCTGCTATACAGGAAAACACGTTATATAGCTTTTAAAACTTTTGTTAAGATATTTTAATTATAAATCTCACTTATATTATAAATGTTAAAGTTGCTGAGGATGTATGTATGTTACTTTTTCACGCAAAAACTACTGAACTAACATAAAAATTTGCAGTAGTACAGCTTATACTTATGTATAAGGGTAAAAACAACATAGGCTACTATTTATAAATATTTTTTCTGTATTTTAGGCTAACTATGATGATAAGTATGTAACTGTTTATAGTGTACATGTTTATGTACCTACACACACACACACACACACACATAAATTAAAATTCCTACGTTTACCTTTTTTAACAAATATAAATAATTAGCTTAAATGCAGGTGTAATAACAAGAAAACGTATTAAAATAGACGCAATCGTGGCGCAGTGGGACAGCGATTGCAAATGTGAGTGGTTGCGGGTTCAATTCCCACTCGGAAGAATTTCACCATTGTTATTTTTTTTTTACTTTTTATTCTGTTAAGACAAAGCGAGACATTGAGTTCCGCCACTCCACACGTAATGTGTTGATTGATTGACTGAGTGACACCGAATGTCTTGACTCTCTGACAACCCTGCTATGTGTGATAAGACATGAAGCTAAAATAAATATTTACGTAAACAAACAAAGTAATTCAATAACGCTAAAGTGACTTCAAACAGTTAAATTTTCAGTCTTTTTCATGAAATAGTCATATACTTATTGAATCTTGTAGTTTCAATGGTTAAGCTTCATGCTTTCAGTAATAAAGCTTTTTGTTCTAAGTATACTTGTTTTAGTTCAGAACTTTCTCTTGTGTAGTTTAAACGTCGGTGCAGAAAGAAAAGTATCGTTAAGCAGCTAACAAATTTTACATAATATAATTAAATATTTAACATAATTACTTTAATTTCTAAAAGAAAGGAGAAAATCTTGTCGTGGTGCAGAGGCACATGTGTGCGACTGTGAACGCGACAGATTGTGGGTTCGATTCCCACTCCAAGAAATAAATATATTAAATAATATTTAGTATTTTGATTTCCTCACTCTGGTATCAAGGTAAAGAGCGGCGTTGAGTTCCGCCAATCAGCAATGCCTCAAATCAGCGAAAGTAGGGAACGGAAATGTTAAAAAAGAACGGCATATCTTAACACTAGGTACTCTGGTTCCCTCTGCCTACCCTGCTATGTGCGGGGTACAGCGTGAAGCTATAAAAAAAAAGAAGAAATTCCTTAGTGTACCATGGCTTATTAAGGAGAGCCTATCATTTGGGTGGGTTTGTAACCCAAGTCTCGGTTTAAGGGGCCCCTTTAAAATGCATATTGGCACTCGCCTCCACAGTCCGAGTTCCTCTCTCTATGTGACCAAATTTGAAAAGATTAGCGCCGCGTTCGAACTACGTGCTATAAATGGGCCGATGACATTTTTAGATAGACGCAGTTATTTATGTAAATCAATATCATTTCAATGATATCAAAATAAATATTCATAAAAATATAATATATATTAAATGAAATTATTTTTAACTGACTCCAAAAAGGGGAGAGATTCTCAATTCGATTTTTTTTTGATTATGTGTGTTATCTCATAACTTTTGACTAAATGGACCAATATTGATGATTCTTTTTTCATATGATAGCTAGTGCTTTTGATATAGTTCCACTTAAATTTAGTTAAGATATGACGAGTAATTTTCGAGTTATTAGTAATAATGTTACTTTTTGGTATTCCGAACTCTAGAATAATTCAGTTAGAATAGTTTCATTCAATATATGCAAATATCGCGAAAACCAAAGATCACATTAACATTATTGATAATATTTATATTATTAACCTCATTTAAAATAGCACGAAGCCTTATAAGATATTCATTGTAACAGGGACATATTCATATAAAAATAATAAACACATTTATCATGCAGCTGAATAAATACTAATAAAAGTATTATAATAGTTATTACGGATTAAATTGTTCTGCAGAAGACCTACAATTGGTTGTTGTGACATGCTATTTCCAATGATACATTAATCCTATGTTATGTATATACTCGTATAATGATACATAATCTACTATGATATAAATATTGTTCTTTAAGTTAAATTTGTTTTATATTATACTATCAATTCAGCTGTTTTCTATGTGTCTTAAAAACCTAACTTTTTATTGGATCAACCAATTTTGATTATTCTATTTTCATATGATTAGACGGGTAGTTTTTAAGTTATTCGTAATAATTTTACTTTTTTAATTCATTTTATTTGATTTTCTTTTTTTTTTGCTTTTTACATAAAAACTACTGTACCAATCTAAAGGAAACTTTACCTTAATATACATTTATATACAACAGAGGCTAATTCATAAATATTTTGTATAATTTGGCCATGATATAATTATATTTATGGAATGAAAATTTTAAAAGAAACGGAGTGTCTTAACACTAAGTTCACGAGCTCTTTTTACTTACACTGCTAGTATACGAGTACGTAGATTCTTAAGAGGTCTAAATGTATGCGAAGGTAACCGATTTAAATCTTATAATGAATGCAACTTAATATATTTTATATAACATGCTTATTCAGAGTTTCTAAAGAAACCTAATTTACATCTGTTATTTGTTATTTTTTTTTTTTTTTATAATTCATTTATTTATATGCTATAAATAACTTTTAAAATCTTTAATTGGTAGTCCCACTCGCAGTATCATTTGAATAATATTAAATTTATTCAAATTATATTTTTAACTGACTTCCAAAAAAGGAGATTCTCAATTCGAATATATTTTTATTGGTGTTACCTCATTACTTTTTACTGGGTGAACTAATTTTGATGATTCCTTTTTTATGTGATAGCTTGTTCTTTCGATGTGGTTCTGTTAAATTTTGTTGAGATTAAAGGAATAGTTTTTGAGCTATTCGTAATAATTTTTAGTGTATTTTATTTATAGTCAGTTTGGCTAGTGGAGCAGCGTCTGTCTGTAAACGTAAATGGTTTTGGGTTTTATTCCCCCTCATGGTTTGATTTTTTTTTTCATTTAGTGTACTTATATTATTTGCATTCCTGCTTCTGAATTATTAGAGAGACAATTTTACAATTACATACATATACATAGCTTCACGCTTTATCCCTCATATAGCTATGATTCGTAATATATTCGTAATGATGTTTTTTAGTTAAAGTTTTTTAATTAGTTTAAAAAAAATGTTTTTTAGTGAATTTTATTTGGAATCGGTTTTCTTTTTTGTTCTAAAATCTTAATTACATACATACACATACATAGCTTCACGCTGTATCCCGCATATAGCAGGGTAGGCAGAGGGAACCTAGTGTTAAGACACTCCGTTCCCCACTTTCCGCCAAATTGAGGCATTGCGTGTTGAGTGGCGGAACTCAATCCCGCGTTTTGCCTTGTTACCGAACCCAGGAAATAAACAATTCCATTTCCTGGAGTGGGAATCGAACCCACAACCTGTCGCGTTTACAATCGCACGCTTGTGCCTCTGCGCCACGACGTTATTTTATAATTAAAATATTAAAAATATAACTTAAAAAAAAACAAAGTAAATAGAGGTGCTATTTCAAAGATATTTTAGTCCTATCATTATATCGGACTCCATCTTTGTCCCTTGTTCGTATGATGGATCATAATTTTTTTATAGATATGACTAAACAGTATTGAGAATCTATAAAAAGTTCATGTGTCCGGTTATTAATTACTACAAAAAATAGGTTATGTATTGTTATACTGTGAACGAAGTGATAACTATTTGAGCTGCTATTATCTCATCGGTATTTTAAATCAGGAAAATGTATATGAATTGTTTATTATTGTTACATGTAATTGAAAAATGAAATTCACGATTATAAAATCAAGATTTTTTAAATGATTTCATAAAATGGATGAAATTTTATAAATTTTCAATAAAAACTTTATTTTTTCGTGTTTTACCGCATATTTATTTACTACGTAAACTAATTTTGACGGTTTTTTTTATATGATAACTAGTGCATCTAATATACTAACTTTAATTATCATTTGACCAGTTGTTTTGAATTATTCCTAATAATATTTAGTGCATTTTATTTGACGTAAAAAAGGAAACTTTTTAATGTTAGTTATAATATTAACGTTTGTTATTTTTCTCTCTGTAATTAAATTATTTTGATTTCCCCACTCTGGCATAACAAAGTTCTGATACGTTACGTGAAACTGCTGAAAGAAATTATGGAATATGTTCAAAATTCTATTTAAATATGTATGTAGTTCGTACGTTAATAAGTAACAATAATGAAAACAATACGAAAACAGTTTAGCACGTACCTACGTGTACTCGTACATACCTACGTATGAATAAACATAAAAGATATTGAAATAACGAAAATTTGTTAAATTTACATAATTATTATGTACTAGAGGCCCGTTGATACGTAAAATACGTGTTTCCTTAGCAACCTGTCTGTCGCTTTATATAAAAGTGTACATCAAATATACAGTAGTGTTTGTTTTTTTTTTTTAGCTTCACGCTGTATTCCGCACATAGCGGGGTAGGTAGAGGGAATCAGAGAACCTAGTGTTAAGACACTCCGTCGTTCTCTTTTAATGTTTTTGTTCCCCGCTTGCCGCCATGGCATTACGTGCTGAGTGGCGGAACTCGACGCCGAGGAAATGAAATTACTAAATATTGAATAATATTTTCATTTCCTGGAGTGGGATCGAACCCATAACCTGTCGCGTTTACTCTGTAATGTCTGTAATATATTAATTATAATTTAATGTTTTCTTTGTTTTTCTTCGTATAATATTTAACCATGTATATATACATATTTCATCCAACTCCGGTATCCGCAAAATTTTCATAAAAAAGGGGTCTTAAGTTTTTCCTTTCGTATTTATATAATAAATTATATATTATTGAACAGCAATAGTTTTTTTGTTAGTTAATAAATAAAAATGAGATAACCATCTCTCGTCGCTGGCAGAACGGGTAAATTACCTGTAGTATTTACTTAGTAAACGATGATCTTATAACTGTCTACAAGAAATATGTACCTATCTTGTAAACTTTAATATTTATCATCTATCCATTAATAAATCAAATATTTTATTTGATTGCAAAACGGAATAAAAAATTGAGTAATAAATAATACACACGGATTTGCAATATATTCGTACTTTTGTTATTCTCAAATATATTTTATTTTTTTTAATCTTATGCATTATAAACTAACTCAAGCAGGATTCAAACCAACTACCATCAAAGTCGTCCGAGCGTTTAAATCGATTAAATGATCTAAATGTTTTATTATTATTAATCAAGTTTCTTAGTTTCTCTCTTATATTGAATGAAAAAAATAATCACTACGTATACATAACTACAACAAGGACTAATTCTGCAGAATTAATTATATTACGTATTGTATTGTTATAACGTTATTTTTTTGACTTATGTAATCAAGATCTCGGTGATATCATAGAGGAAGCAGATATTTTCAACGCTCGATTAGGCGAAATACGTGAATAGTTACGTTGTCCAGATGTAGGTGTACGTGAACGTGTACGTGGAACAAGTATTTATATGCAATAAGCCAAACTACAAATTTATAAAGTTGCGAAATTATATTTGTTTATAAAAAAAGACTTTTAAAGTAGGTTTAGCAACTTAAATGAATAAATGGAGAGTAAGAAGTGTTTTCATATTAGTTTTTTTTTAGCTTCACGCTGTATCCCGCATATAGCAGGGTAGGCAGAAGTAACCTGAGAACCTAGTGTTAAGACACTCAGTTCTCTTTCAATAATTCCGTTCCCCACTTTCCTCCGGATTGAGGTATTGCAAGTTGAATGGCGGAACTCAATGCCGCACTTTGCCTTGCTACCAGACCCAGGAAAATAGTCAATATTATTTAATATTTTCGTTTACTGGAGTGGGAATCGAACCCACAACCTGTCGTGTTTACAGTCGCACGCTTGTCCCTCTGCGCCACGACAGGCGTTGATATTAGATACACTCTGACTATCCTGATTTGGGAAAAAAAGCGTGAAGCTGCTAAAAATAGTATATTTAGTGTATTTGGCGTTCCCTTTTGGGAATTACCTAACGTGGCATTGAATTTCTCTCATAATACCTCCATAAGTGACGAAAAATGGAAAACAGAGTGCTTTGTACAAAAGAGAATTTCATATGAAGTTTAACTTCACGCTGTATCCCACATACAGCAGGGTAGGGAGAGGGAACCTGAGAACCTAGTGTTAAGACACTCCGTTCTCTTTCAACAAATCCGTTCCCCACTTTCCGCCAGATTGAGGCATTGCGTGTTAATATCAGTATAGTTGTAGTAAGTATATGCTATTTTTATGTCTATTGATAAATTGTGAATATAACAATGAGCCATCGTGGGACACTAGGGATACCTACTTTCCGATAGTAATAGATATGACAAAATTAAAAATGAAACATTAAGTATTTTTCAAGTAAAAGGAAGACTGTTTATTTAATAGATATTTACATTTATTATCATTAATACATAATAAATACATACACCATATGATTGTATAACCATATGTTGTCGCGAAACATCTCTACTGCCGGTCTAATCGACCACTAAAATCAAAATCAGAATCAAAATATTCTTTATGCAAATAGGCTGTTACAAGCACTTTCGAATCGTCAATTTACAAAGTTGTCAGTCGTGTCAGTCCTAAAAGAAGCTACCACCGGCTCGGAAGGCAGTTCTGCTGACAAGAGCCGGCAAGAAACTCAACAGTTGCTCTTTTCAAATAAAATTTTACAATAAATATACAACTATGATGAGCCTCCCGGGTGAGCGTCAACAGCATTTATTTCCACACATTGATATCATTATAGTATTCTGGGACAGAATAATATACTTTTAATTTTTCAATAATATGTTCTTAATCTTAACTTGAAATTGTTGAAGTGGCAACACCTTCCGGGTGAGCGTCAACAGCATTTAATGCCACACATTTACATCATTATAGTATTCTTAACTCACTCACTATAGTTATTTTCATATTAAAAGGATACAATCAAAGAGTTAATATTGCAAAATGCATGCAAATAGTCAATTCTAACATAAGTACTCAATTAACAAAACAAATAATGCGCTTCTCTCATACATATTAATAGATTTTGATGAGATGATTACGAATAGGGTTTTATAATTAATAAATGTGTGACGCTTTCTATAAACTGCACTATCATTTAATATTGAACTTTAAAATATCAATTTTAGAGTTGTAAATTGTAGAACAATTTCAATATTTTCCACTTTTGTTAATGAGGGTTATTACTTCAGCCGATCATATGGCTAACCAAGTATAATGAAAAGCTATAAAGGATTTCTAGTTACATGTATATTGGGATTTCTAATATATTCCTTTATTGTCGACTTTAAAAATTGAGGTTATCAATTCGACAGCATTTTTTATGTGTGTAACACACAATTTTTACAGGGTGAAGCAAGTTTGATGATTCTCCTTTTATATGACAGCTACTGTAACTGATGTGGTTCTTTTAATTTTAATAAAAAATTGACGAGTAGTTTTTGAGTTATTCGTAATAATTTTACTATTTAGAGTATTTTCTTTAAAATCTGTTTTATGTTTTGTTCAATTCTTAATTATTATAGGTAATTTGATTGGCGTGGGTGACCCCAAGAAACATGGTTGCTTAAAATGCATCGGAAAATGAAGAAGGCAGTGTTTTTTCTTCCTTCTTTGCTATATTAATACTATAGTGAAGATAAAAAAAAATACTTCTTGAAGTGATTTGGACGTAACTTCTTGCTCAATGGGCTGTGGATTCGTTTCCCGTTCTGTTTAATATGAAGGTCGGTATTTTTTTTACCATGTCACTTTAATTTGAAAGCGTTCATTTGAAACTAATTTGTTTAAGGCAACGGTGATTTTACAAAAAAAAATTATGTCATAGATATTTTAAGACGTTTCCAACTACGTAATGATTACTTTAACATGATTATGAGGTTATGTAATGCAAATAAAAAGAGAATAATTAAAATAAATATTTTAAATAAAAAATGAGGTGGTTAGATAGTTTTCTACTAATTTGAAATAAGCTGCACTGAAGGTAAAATTATTACGAATAACTCAAAAACTACTTTTCAGGTCTTAAGTAAATTTAAATGAAACCAAATCAGAAGCACTAGCTATCATATAAAAAAAGAGTCATCAAAATTGGTTCATCAAGTAAAAAGTTATGCGTAAGACATAAAAAATACAATCGAATTGACTTACTCCTTTTTTTGAAATTTGTTAAAAATAATTCATATTGTTTTTATTTATTACATTTAACAAATAAATTTAACCTTATAAAGTAAAAAATAAGTGGGGAACGGAAAGAGGGCGGAGTGTCTTAACACTAGGTTCTGAGGTTCCCTCTGCCTACCCTGCTATGTGCGGGCTACAGCGTGAAGCTATATGAGTAAAGAAAAACATTTAATAAGGTAATTATTTGCAAGAATTTTGATTTATACAAATCAATATAAATAAACAGTTCTATCTGTAATGTGTTCTTTCATTTATCTCGATATCTCAAAGTGTTCCAAAGATAAAATTATTGTTGAAGATATGATTCTTCAAGTGTTGATGAAACGAGATTCTCATAAACTTTACTTATCTACACCTAAAAATAAAATTGGAATGTTTTTTTGTAATATTATAATAGCCGCGTCATACTACAGGCCTATTATTATATCTATAGTAACAAATAACAAATACATATGTATTTGTATTTGTTATCAATTCTAATTTAGTTTAAAATGCTAATTTCTTATATAACAAATTAGCAGTTTTCACAATTTTTGTCTGTCTGTCTGTCTATTTGTTCCGGCTAATCTCTAAAATCTGGATACCTAATGTAATTAAGAGTAAATATTAAAAAATCTTTTAATATCATAACTTAACACAATATAACGTTCTTGCTAAATTCTATGCGGACTAAGTTGGCGGCATACCTAGTAGTGGTGAGGCGTTCACACAACACGGTTCCCACCGGCTTGCCTAATTTTTCAAAGTACAAGTATGAGGCTTAAAAAAAAAGGTCGTCAGGAAAATGAGAAGCTCGAATTGTAATGTACCGACTTCACTAAATATGCACCGGCTTCTCTAACTTCGGCTTGCCTAAATAAAATTTTCACCCCTTGCCACTGATCGCTAACATATAAATAGATATACTCTTATATACTCGAATATATAAGAAAATACAGTCATTACGTCTGTCTGTTCATTGATTAATTCGTAATTACATATCATTCCTTCAATTCTCCTGTCAACATTTTATTGTCATATTATATTTTTGTACATTTACTTGTCTTTCTACTATACATTCATGATTGATTACTTTATTCAAATATATCATACAACGTAAATACCCTTGAGAGAGATTACGTTTTTATTTTATGGTAATCGATTGTCTGTAATAAAATATATCTATTATAGCCATTTTCTTTAAGATCGTCACGTTTATTTTGAATCAATACTGTCTATTTATATTTAGCAAGATATATAATCTATGTATGTAGTTATACATAATAAGTAGCTTCTTGCTTTATCTCGTATAGCAACATAGGGGTAATCAGAGAGTTACCTAGTGTGAAGACACTCCGTTGGCCGCTTTCCGATCGATAAATACATAACCTACTCTACAATTTACATTATGATGATGTCACCCCTATAAATATACATGAAGCAAAAACTTTGGATCCCTTTTTACGAAAACTACGCGGACGGAGGAACATGAAATTTGGCATACTTACAGTTTATATAGAGAAGGAGTGTAGAATGCTAATATATTTTTTTTAAATAATGCATAAAAAGTATATTAAATTAACAAAATAAATGTTTCACTCACTACCATAGTTCGTCATCCATGTTTATATAAGTGACATATGCGTCCCTACGGAATGCGTTATTAACGCATTTACGGGTACACTAGTATTAATAATAGTTTATCAGCTACACATTTTTCTGCGTAGCAAAGTAATAACAGAGAACTTAGTGTTAAGAAACTCCGTTCTCCGCCTTCCAGCCGTGTTCGAGATAACGTCTTAAATGTCAAAATGCATGTGAAAATGCGCAAAAATGAAAACCATTTTCATTGTTCATGTTCCTAAGTAGAACTACCATGTTTACAATCAGATATTGTTGCGATGTCCTCGATAATATTAATATAATTCAATAATTACATATATAAAATTACATTTTTCTATTAACCTCTGCCTACCCTGCTATTTGCGGGATACAGCGTGAAGCTATAAAAAAAAATCTATAATTTACCTCTATAGATAATTAAGATTTTACCAAAAAAAACCTTGAACAAAATGCACTGAAAAGTAAACTTATTACGAATGACCACATCAGAAGCACTGACCACATCACAACGCGACAGGTTGTGGGTTCGATTCCCACTCCAGGAAATGAAATTTATCATTTCCTGGGTTTGGTAACAAGGCAAAGCGCGGCGTCGAGTTCCGCCACTCAGCACGTAATGCCTCAATTCGGCGGAAAGTAGGGAACGGAGTGTCTTAACACTAGGTTTCCTCTGCCTACCCTGCTATATGCGGGATACAGCGTGAAGCTATGTACCTCTTACTTTTTTGAAATCAGTTAAAACTAGTACACGTAAAAATTGGATCCTGCTACCATTGCCTATAAGAAAAAGTAAGAAATATGTCTTGCTTGTTTTAATTTAAGCAAATTAAACTCATTCGTAACATAATACCTGTCAAACGTTCTCGTTGTGATAATGATGGATACCATCTCGATAACAAACCAATCGGCCTTTGTGTACCGCAAGGAGATTTCAATTTTAAGATAATAATGTTATGTAAGTAACAATATCATGTATACGTGTAGTAGAAAGTTTAGTTATTAATAATATGTTGTACCAAACTGAATGTTATATAAATTATTAGTTGAATATAATAATTATTAATTTTTGAAGCTTTCTTGTGAAATATGTAAGTACTTTTTCTTTCTTTCCTTTTGTTTTGTTTTTCCTTAAAGTATGAATTTGTTTCTTTTAACCGACTTCAAAAAAGGGCGCTTTTCAATTCGACTGTACTTTTATATATGTTAGTTTTTTATATGATAGCTAGTGTTCTGATGTAGTCCTAGTAATTTAAATTTAGTTACGATCTGATAACTAACTTTTGAGTTATTCGTAATGATGATACTTTTTCTTACATTTTATTGTGGATCTATATCTAATTCGTGGTCACAGGTAGACTGTACCATGACCACGGGAAAGTAAAGTGTTCGAAACGTCCGGTTTTCAAAAATGTATTCGGTTAAAATATTTCATTTAATAGGTGTAAGAATCGCTAAAATCAAATAATTCATTATTTGAAGTCGCTTTTTATATAAAGTGGCAGAATTCAACCCCAAGCTTTATTCTACCGAACAGTGAAATAAAACTCATATAATTATTACCCTAGTAGAGATCAAACCCACAATCTCAATCATATTCAAAATTAGACGCATCACTGAACCACGGTGGCGTCTGAAACCTTTATTTCTATAATAACAAACATGCAACAATTTTCTTCATATAATTTCCTTATAATAATAATATAATATAAGAATTGCATAACGTCACGCAACTTTTCCTGTAAGACCTCCCACGGTCGTGAGAACGGTCTGAAGCAAAATGAGTATAAAGTGCTAATTTGCTAACAAAGCCCGACTGACAACATCGTATTAAATAATGAATCGAGTTTTCCGAACTACTTGTTAGAACACTATAATTAATTATTGCGCATTTTGAGAATGAAATGACGAGTGAGAAGTAATGAGATTGGTTACTGACCTATATTCTGTATATGTTTATTAGCTTATTAGCTTAAGTAGTTGTGTTCAAAAAATATTATGAAAAAGTGTACATATTCATAGTTTACTTAAAAATATATTTAGTTAAAATATTTTCAAATTAGTTTTGGTTAAAGTTAAAAATAATTATAACCTTATGGTTTTTATTATTATCATTAGTTAAAGCGAAGAATGAAGTGTCTTGACATTATGTTTTAACAGACTAGTCTGCTATGCGAGAAAAAGCGTAAAATTAATAAATAAATATGTCTACAAAATCATTAGGAGAAATAAATTGCGATTCAGTGCGAGTGGATATGGGTTCGATTCCCACTCGGAAGAATTGCTATATTTATACTATTTTCATTTTCCTATTCTGGCAAGACGTAGCGCAGCGTTAAGTTTCGCCACTTAGCACGTAATGTTTTAAATTCGGTAGAAAAAAGTAGAATAGTGTCTTGACGCTAGGTTCTCTCCATATACCCTGCCATCCGGGATAAAACGAAAAGCTGAAAAAAGAAACTATTAAAAGAACTACATTACAGCATTTTAAAGTTTAGCACGCGATTAAATTCCAAAAACACTTCAGCATAAAAAGCGTCAGTATAATTAAAAAAAAGGTATTTAAAAAAGAATTAAAAAAGAAAAGATATCAAAGATACAGACGATCTTCAGACGAATAGCCACATGACAAAGCGGATGCGGGAAAAACCATGAGCCGGCGCAGGCGCAGTTATTAGTGCCAGGTTCAACGTATTGATAAATCGAATTTCATTGTTACTTAATAGATCTATCAGTCACGTTTAACTTAGGGTTTTTTATCAGTTTAGGAACGTTTCTTAGGAACGCTTAGTTGGCTTGAAAAGAGATAATTTAGTTTCAGAATTTATTTAACGGATTTTGTTTTCTGAGTAACTTAAGATTTAATTTAAAAATATATTAATAGTTATTCTAATTGTAATGCATCAATATTTTCGGGCGGAGAGTAGAGAACGGGGTTTATTAACACTGGGTTCTCTCTTACTAGTCTCTATTACTGTGTATCATGTGTTTGTTTTTAGCATAGATCATTAACCAATTCGTGGCAAGCAAAGCATCGACAGTGAAGTACCTATACTTCCTAACTGACATTTTTAATGAATTCACTCGCTTATTTTATCGTTTTAAATGACACGCTTAGAAGCGTTGGTTAGCTACGAGATATTTCCAAATTTACAACTAAAAATACACTATGGAGATTTCACTAAAACATACCAATGGTGTACAATAAAAAAAAAGAGAAGAGAGAAGAAGAAGAGAGAAGAGAAGAATTAAAAATGTCAATTAAGAAATATTGGCCCTTCACTGTTGATTTATACGTATTTGTATGTAAAATAGAATAAGATTGGATATTGATAATAAAAAATGCAATAAAAGATAATACGAAAAAGCTTTTATATTATTAGAACAATGATAACCTTAATTATGTATATAGTAGAAGAGATAAAATGGAGATAAACCAAAAAAGTAAATAAATAAAAAGGACAAATACATGATTATCCGCTTACTTGATTATGACATTTGTAATAATGAAATGTTATGTATAGTACTTATTAAATATTACCCTACATGTATGCTCATCTCTTTCGTTAGTTATTTATTATACTAGTGTCCCCGTTGACGCGTTAGCAACGCGTTGCTTAGCAACGTTTATGTCACTTTATATAAATGTGCATGGTAGTGTGTGTAATATCTATTTTATTAATTTAATATATTTAATTATTTAATATATTATCTTAAAAAGATCCTCCTTCACTATACTTTGAGTGTGCCAAGTTTGATGCTCCTCCGTCCTCGTAATTTTTGTTAAAAGTTTTTGATTCACGTATTTATATATAGATTATATTATAATTATAAGCGAAAGTAAAAGGACCGCTATGTATTTATATTATCCTATATATGTATATATGGAAATCGAAATTTGGCTTATTGGAAACTGCAGGAGAGCACTGAGAGATGACTTATCGATATTCCTACGGAAGCCGCAAAAATGAGGATGTTACATTTTCTGTTAACGAAGTCGCTAGATACAGCTAGTCGTCGTCAGCCAGAAGACGTCCACTGCTGGACATTGGCCTCCCCCATAGAACGCCATGTAGCACGATTGGATGCCTCCTGCATCCAGCGATTCCCCGCAATTCTGACAAGCTCGTTTGTCCATCTAGTGGGGGGCCGTCCCACGCTACGCCTTCCGGTTCGTGGTGGCCACTCGATAACCTTTCTTCCCCATCGGTTGTCAGTTCTTCTAGCGATTTGGTCTGCCCATTGCCACTTCAGCTTGTATATTTTGAGAACTATGTCGGTGACTTTCATTCTCCTATGGATTTCTTCATTACAGCTAGTACAAAATAAAAAATATTTGTAAATGCTACAAATAAGGAAGTGAGAGTAAAATGAATGATATATACTAACTGTATTAATGTGTAATACAATAATTTATAGTATTCAATATACTTAACATTTTTAAAATATTTCAAAATATATATTTTTTAATTTTTTTTTTTTTTTTATACCACGACGGTGGCAACAACAAGGCACACGGCCCACCTGATGGTAAGTGGTTACCGTGGCCTATGGACGCTTGCAACACCAGGGGCATCACTTACGCGTTGCCGACCCTTCAAAAACCTATTTATTCCCCTTTTGAAGAACCCCATATTGTAGCCCTCTGGGAAAACCTCGGCAGGGAGAT
>JAKGSA010000217.1:97293-140404 GCA_033558755.1 Philaethria dido | reverse complement strand
GCGATAAATATTTTTTAATAATGATATTTTTACTAAAATCCATTTTTATAATTTAAAACTTTGATAATATTTTAGCTCATTTTATTTTCATTTCATTTTCAAAACTTCTTTATTAATATTAATATAAGTTATAATACAAATGTTTACACGATATCTTATCACAATTTATCACAAAAACAAATTACATGATGTAAAACAGAAAATAAAATATATAATACAATACTTTTTGTGAGTAAATATTGTTAATTGCATGGGGGAAATTTTAATTTTATTTTATTTAAGATTTTAGTTATTGATAATATTTTTAAGCTACCTATAAATAAATTTTAATCCTCGACGCAAAAAGAGAAGGTAAGTTTGTTAGTATTTGTGGCATTGTATCTCCTAAACGATTTAACCGATTATGATATTGTTGCTTTTGTTTGAAAGCTAACGGGATCGAGATGGTTCTTATACTTTATGAAGCTATCTAATAAAATGATCTCACTAACTTTCATTACTGTTGTCACTGTTTATTTTGAAACAGCTGATTTAACGTCCATAGCATTTGAACCCTTACTTTCCATACGTACTAAGAAACATACATATATTAAGTAGGAAGCCATAACCTCAATTTTATTTTCATAGAGTTTTTAATATACGTAAAGCGATATTTCCACTATAAACAATAAAACGTGATGTTGAATTAGTCTCAAGGCCTCAAACAAACAACATTAAGTTATGCAATAATAGCATTTAAAAAATATGTTATTTATGTGTACAATAAAGGTAATGTTTAATAAAAACATGTGTTGAAAACGACGTTCCTTTAGTAGAAAATCACCAAAATACACCGGAAATAATATAGAGGGGCCATCATGACTCAGTGGACTAGCGTCTGACTGTAAACACAATTTGTTAGGGGTTCAATTTCCATTCGGGGGATACTTAAATAATTACTTTTTCGATTTAGTAAGACAAAACAAAGCGTTGTGTGCCACGACTAGAGAGTGACTTGACATAACGTTCCTCTCTGATTACTCTGCAAGTAAAAGCGGGAAGTGGAGTAAAAAATGTAGCTACAATTTCGATTTCTTGTTATCAATAATTCTTTCTAATAACAATAAAAACAATAAACATACATGGCGAAGCAAACGAAAATATTATATATATATATATATATATATATATACATATCCCATAATCCTAAAATTTGGAAAGTCGATGCCATTATTTGCCTATATGAATGAAATATGGCTCTCTTATCTATTATTATCTGTGTCCAGATAGTTACATATACTAATATATATATAACTAACTGGACACAGGCACAATAGATAAAAAGCAAAAATAAAATTGACTTCACTTTTTTACTCATAAGTTATTTGTAGTAATATTTTACTGCAACATATTTTTATTTGTTCCTTACAACGTAATTAATTAGCAAATGCATACTGTGTTAAAGCGTGCGGTTTTAGCTTTTCATGCAATAACGGGGAGAAAATGGATACTTGAAGCTCAAAGCATTCTTTGGGTTACGCATCTAAATTTAAGATATTAATGTATTGTTATTTAGGTGAGTTATCAGTGTCCTGCTTCTCCGCTTGCGCAGTGTCTTCTCGCTCCATTTGCGGAGTGTATTATCTCTCGACTTACTGAATGTCCTAACTTTTCTCTTGCGTAACACTACGCTTGCGGAATGTCTTATTACTTCGCTTGTGAAGTGCCCTAAATCATTTTTAAAATGGGACATAGTAATTTTTTTTTTACTTCACGCTGTATCCCGCATATAGCAGGGTAGGCAGAGGCAGTAGAGAATCTAGTGCTAAGGCACTCCATTCTCTTTCAACAATTCCGTTCCCCACTTCCCGCCGAATTGAGGCATTGTGTGTGGAGTGGCGGAACTCAACGCCGCGCTTTGCCTTTCATTTCTTATGAAAATACTAAATTTTACATTTCCTAGAGTGGGAATCGAACCCACAACCTGCCGCGTTTACAGTCGCACGCTTGTGCCTCTGCGCCACGACAGGCGACGGAGTAAATAATTTAACATATAGATTTATAAAGAAGTCTAGTAATAATAATTTATATTAATATTATTTCTTATTTATATAGAACACGAAATGCACACCAGCTGTATGTCAGAATAGCATTATGGACATTCCAAATAGAGGCGACACACCGAGGACTGTCGAAGAAGTGTATAAAGAAGCCCAGACTTTTCTCAAGCAATATTTTTCTTCAATACGCAGGTTAGTCACTATATATTTTTATCTTGAATAAATGGTCAATCAAAAAAAAATTAAAAAAATACATGAATCTGGTATATAAGTACGATTAAGTAAAAATTGTTGCGCAATTCGACTTTTAATTCGAAATTATCAATAAAGATCATATCAAGTCGTGGCGCAGAGGCACAAGCGTGCGACTGTAAACGCGACAGGTTGTGGGTTCGATTCCCACTCTAGGAAATGTAAAATTTAGTATTTTCATTTCTTGGGTTTGGTAACAAGGCAAAGCGCAGCGTTGAGTTCCGCCACTCAACACGCAACGTCTCAATTGGGCGGAAAGTGGGGAACGGAAATGTTGAAAGAGAATGGATTGTCCTTACACTAGGTTCTCTGGTTCCCTCTGCCTAGCCCGCTATATGCGGGATACGGCATGAAGTTAAAAAAAAATCATTATGATTATTGTTATTTTCTATTGTATTTACTATGGCGGCCTTAATATAAGCTTGTTAACTTGAATGTATGAATGTTTATTACCCTTTCACACAAAAACTTCTGAACATATCTATGTACATCAATTTTAATTTATAATAAAGCTTAAACATTATTTTATTCTATTAATAACTAATTATTAATCATTTCTTTTAGAGAAAACACAGATGCCCATATTAAAAGGTTACAAGAAGTCCAAAGAGAATTAGACCAGAACGGAACTTATCAACTGCATACTTCAGAGCTGGTATTCGGAGCTAAGCTGGCATGGAGAAATGCATCGCGATGCATCGGTAGGATACAATGGAAAAAATTACAGGTTAGTAAAATACATAAAATTTTATATAACGGCACTTAGCTTCGGACACTCCGTTCTCTCTTCGTTCCTCACTTTTCGCCGAATTGAGGCATTGCGTGCTGAGTGACGGAACTCAAGGCCGCGAGTCGCCTTGTCACCAAACCCAGATAATGAAAATACTACATTTCCTGGAATGGGAATCGAACCCACTATCTGTCGCGTTTACAGTCGCACGCTTGTGCATCTGCGCCACGACAGGCGTTATTCTTAAATTATATTAAGTTTATTAACAACAACAGCAGCTTTGCATAGATAGATAGTTATAATTGCTTAATTTTGAAATTATACAAAATGATTAATTTCCATTATTTCTTATTTTATTTAAATATCTTCATTAGTTAAACGATACACATGTTCAATTACTATCATTTTTCCACAACTTAATAATTACCGAAACTTCAAAGAAAGAGTGGTTTAACTTCCTTTGATCGCCTGGTCACATCACAGTCACATGTAAAGTTTTAACAAGGACAGTTAACAACTATTTTCTTTAGGAATAAATAGAACAACAAAAATATATAATAAACTGTACACGAAAGTGTTTTTTTCTTAATTTAGACGTTTTAAACATATAGTTATGATGAATTTGTTTATATGTCAATTGATTGTGGGGCCTTCCTGAGGCAGTTAAATTTTATATTCAATTAAACCATATAAACAATTAATGTTTTAGTACATACATACATAATATAATTTTTCATATATTAATTATATTTAATTTGATAACAAGGGCAACTAATAAAAAACATTACATAGAGACACTAAGCTTTGTAAATCTTATAAATACTTCTAAGTCTGTCGCCTGACGCCTGTCGTGGCGCAGAGGCACAAGCCTGCGGCTGTAAACGCGACAGGTTGTGGGTTCCATTCCCACTCCAGGAAATGGAATTTTTCATTTCCTGGGCTTGGTAACAAGGCAAAGCGCGGCATTGAGTTCCGCCAGTCAGCACGCAATGCCTCAATTCGGTGGAAAGTGGGAAACGAAGTGTCTTAACACTAGGGTCCCTCAGCCTACCCTGCTGTAAGCGGGATACAGCGTGAAGCTATGTATGTATGTATATGTAATTTGATAATAAGGGCAACTAATCATTATTATTACATTATAGTCGTAAATGAAGTAGCGGGATATAGCTAGTGAAATATAAACCAAATTTCTGTATAGATTAAGTTACTCACAAATTACATAAAGAACTTTTCATTATTATTTTAATATTTTGTTCGAATTGAATGAAGAAGGTAAATTTTATTTTGCTTCATTAGCTACGTTGTGCTTTTTAAAATTAGGTAGCTTCCACTTCATGTACTAAAAAATACAATATGAACTACAACATTTTTAACTATTTCAAATTCTGAATAGTTTCAGCCAACTGTTGACTTTTTTATACAAAACTTGAAATTTTTATAGAGCTACTTAATCTCGAAAACATTATGATTTTTTATCTTAATTTATTTAAAATATTTTCTAAGTTTAATTTCTGTTTCCATAGTCCAAATATTGTAGGAATATATTTCATAGTTATCATCGTATCAATGGACTAACCACCCGTGATGCAGAAGATCATGCAAAGTGGAGTAGGTTGAGTAGGAAAGCAGACCCTGGCTAGCCGGGATAAATGCTAGGAAGAAGAAGAAGAAGATATTTCATAGTTATAATATTTTATAGTTTACTTTGTAAAAGTTACTAATCCCTTACTAATACTAATAACGCCTGTCGTGGCGCAGAGGTACAAGCGTGTGACTGGAAACGTGACAGGTTGCGGGTTCGGTCCCACTCCAGGAAATGTAAAATTTATCATTTTCATTTCTTAGGTTTGGTAACAAGGCAAAGCGCGGCGTTGAGTTCCGCCACTCAACACGCAATGCCTCAATTTGGCGGAAAGTGGGGAACGGAATTGTTGAAAGATACAGCGTGATACAGCGTGAAGTTAAAAAATAAAAAAGAAAAAAGTTACTAATAAATACTACTACTGTTACTATCATAAAATATATGCGAATAATCCGGTTAAACCAGTTAAAATATTATATTTGAGAAAAAAATTGAGATTCGACATAGTCTCTCCTTAGTTTCATTGAACAAAAAGCAACTTTTGTCCTTGCTTTTGTCTTTGCACAAGACGTGTAAGTAGACAAAACCAACCAAACAATTAATTCAAAATAAACAATTATTTTTTAAATAATTATTATTTACAAATCCTATACAATACATTAGATAGATAGGTAGAAGAGTACATTGACGCTCTAGCTGCTATAAAATTATATACTCTAGTACAATAATAGAATAAAATTCGTAATGTATCTACAAGTACATGTAATAAATTCTATTTTTACAGATATTCGATTGTAGAGCCGTAACGACCGCGAGCGGCATGTTCGAAGCTCTATGCAATCACATCAAGTACGCCACAAATAAAGGGAACATAAGGTAAGATATACACGAGAACGATATTCCTTATTACCATCTGCAGAGGTCTGTCGTGGTTCAGAGGCACAAGGTTCAACTGTAAACGCGACAGGTTGTGGGTTCGATTCCTACTCCAGGAAACTAAAATATTTAATTTAAAATACTAAATTCTGGTAAAAATAAAGTAAACGCTCTGGTAACAGAGCAAAACGCGGCGTCGAGTTCCGCCATTCAATGCCTCAATTAGGCGGAAAGTGGGGCACCGAAATGGTAAAAGAGAACTGAGTGTCTTAACATTATGTTCTCAGGTTCCCTCTGCCTACCCTGCTATATGCTGGATACAGCGTAAAACTAAAAAAGACTATAGCACTTATTTAGCTTCACGCTTTATCGCTAGTGGAGTAATCAGAAAGAACGGAGCTTGAAACTCTACAGCCTCTGCATACTTCTTACGCCTCGTCAACTGTCTATAACTTCTTCAAACGTGCTCTCCAGGGGGTCCTCATGCTTTTTACGTGACCTTTCCCATAGTATCATTGATACTGTGTTCTCGAAGTTCAACCGAGTACTCACCGTACCTCTCTTGCAGCTCACCTTTGCTTCACATATCGTTCTTATCATTGTCTCTTCACTGAAAAAGGTTCCTGAAATTTGTATGTTTATTTTGATTTATTGTCACGCAATTTATCTAAACGAGCCACACGCGTTTTGAATCAGCGGTAATGAATTCAATTAATATGAATATCGAATTGTTGATAATTTTCTATCGCTTCTACAAATTCTAATGAAGAATGTTTTAATTATCTGTACCATAAACAAATGACTATTTAAATTATAGAATTTATTATTTATATTATTTTCTTATTTTTTAGGCTTCTTTATTTGTATGGATAAAATATAACGTAATCCATTACGATGTAATTGAATCAAACGAATTACTTGAACTATAGATTGTTTAAAGTTTATTATAATTTAGTACTGTATATTTTAACTAAGCAAATTTAAATAAATACTAGATGAGGCTGATATAGATATTGTAGGCTATATTTATTTTGAAATATTTCATGATACTAACAAATAGATAGAATAGAGAAAGGTTTTTCTTAAAGCGGCTTCCCGCTTGAAGGAATCTGTAGTAATAAGGTAGGCAGAGAGAATATCAAGACCCACTTTTGACCTCTAAATCAAGACATTGTGCGCACAAAGTCGATGTGAAGAAGATGACAATAATTAAAATAAATATAACCTTTCTTTTTCTATATCCATATTCATTTAATATTTAAATATTATATACTGAACCCATTTTGACCTAGTATTTGCATTTTCTGGGTTTGGTAACAAGGCAAAAGCGCGGCGTTGAGTTCCGCCACTCAACACGCAACGCCTCAATTCGGCGGAAAGTGGGGAACGGAATTATTATAAGAGAACGGAGTGTCTTAACACTAGATTCTCAGGTTCCCTCTGTCTACCCCGCTATATGCGGGATACAGCGTGAAGTTAAAATTAAAAAAAAAATTGACCTAGCGGTACCGTTTACATGGTAGCACTCGATATATAATGTGTGCAAATGTTTTTTTCATATGCATACAACTGTAAATATAAGCTGACATTTCGTTGTTATCCATACTTATTGATTTTTTCCGAAACAAATTATTCAATTATAATTTTTGTGATCAAATTTCGTGAAAAATTAAATTCTGATACCCTAAAATAATTCCGGTCGTAATGCGTTAATGAGGCTATACCTTAATAATCTAAACATAAAACTGATAAAAAAATAACATAATGATAATGATAACGACACAGTTTCTGAAGTAACCGACTTTTGAAGCATGAATGGTCCGGTTCGGCTTCAGCAAGCTTTTTTATACCTTCCTTTGTACCGAAACAAAATGCGTAATGAAAGTTATAACAAAGCAAATTAAAATGAAGGGCAAAGTTCACATCGCCACAATTGTCTTAATGAATGAATGGGTGGACAACTTTTTCAGAAACCTATTATGTGGTAAAAAGGGTACATTTTGTATGGTGCCTCACCTGACTTTATTTTACGTCATATATAATCTTCTAGCTGTTACCCGCGACTTCGCTCACGTGATCCATTCAACATGTCTCTCTATAAAAATATTATTAACATATAGTGCGTATTTGCTTTCATTTGATGGTTGATTTCATACATCAGTATACTCTTTATATTAGAGCCGGAAAGTGGGAAAAGGAGTGATTTCACGAGAGGGGTCCTTTAGTTTTTGTTTTTTATTTTTGTTTTCGAACCGGCTAAAAAATGGCAAGTGACGATAAAAACTGAGTTAAGTTTTTACTGACTAACTAAAACAGTTATAATAAAATCAATAAAATAGTCTTTGTATTTTTCCAAAATATATACGAGTACATACATACATACATACATACACAGCTTCACGCTGTATCGCGCATATAAAAGGGTAGACAGAGGGAACCTAGTGTTAAGAAACTCCGTTCCCCACTTTCCGCCGAAAATATGTAAATATATTTCTTTAATGTAATTTTGATAAAATACATAAATTAATTTTCTTTCCAAAATATATAACTGTTCAGATTTATTGCAACATAAAACTAGAACTGAACTTATTACAATTATTTACGTTTAAACTTTTATCAACTCTGTTAGAAAATCACTTCTCATTACAACAAGTACTAGTAATTTAACACAGACAAAGCTGACAGCGTGTTAAATTGATATGCTTACTTTAAAATGAAAGTGAAACTACCATACTAATTTATTAAGCTTACTTTAATTAACATATTTAACTAAAATTGCAGTGGATATATAATTTTGAAATTCTAGCTTCACGCTGTGTCCCGCATATAGTCAGGGTGAACCAGAGAACCTATTGTTAAGACACTCCGTTCTCTTTTGACATTTCCGTTCCCCACTTTCCTCCGAATTGAGGAATTGTGTTGAATGGCGGAACTAAACGCCGCGCTTTGCCTTGTTACCAGGGCGAGAAAATGAAAATACTAAATATTATTTAATATTTTCAATTTCCACAAGCTGTCCCGCAGTTTACAGTTACACGCTTGTGCCTAAAAAAAATGTTGTTCCATTTAAATTTAGTTAAGATCTGAGTATTACTTTTTGAGTTATTCCTAATAATTGTACTTTTTTCTGTATTTTATTTGAATTCGATTTTCTTTTATGTTAAAATCTTAAATATTACCCTTTATAAATATTAGTAATGGCACATATACAAAGCATTTTTAAAACGTATAAAAAATTGAATGGAACAGGACTAAAACCCGTTCTTCTTGGAAATCGTCAAGCGCTCTGACTGCTAAGCTATGCGTTTTTATCCAGCTACGTCAAAATAATTTAAGCTTACAATTTGTTATGGCTATTAGCATCTCTGTAGAGAGATTTTTACAAACGCAGTTCAATGTTTTAAAGTTTTCTAAAAATGATTTTTCTTTCCCTAAGTGTATGATTAATTCTTTAAAACTATCAAAAATTGTTACATATATAGATAAGCAATAAGCAATTATCGTATTTACCCATAACCTATTTGCAGGTCGGCGATAACTATATTTCCACAGCGTACAGACGGTAAGCACGACTACAGGATATGGAACCCGCAACTCATTAACTACGCTGGCTACATGGAACCAGATGGGACGGTGCTAGGCGACCCGGCTAGAATTGAGTTTACCGAGGTTTGTGGTGGTTTTTTTAAAATATTTTAAGTGATCTCTATTATTATTATATATATTTTGTATCTTTTTGCTATATGGTACAGTTATAAATTAAAAAAACGTGTACAGTTTATTATAAGGAATAAAATACATTTTTAAAAATCGTTGAACAAAATTTAATTATATGTAATTTTTTTGACTTTATGAATACTATCTATTAACTATTAAAATATTAAATATTCGATAATCGATGAATAGATGTTTACTATTTCACGCAGAAACTACTACACGGACCTACGAGTATAACACATAGCTTCGATATATAAAGTTTTGTTAATTCAGTTACAATATAACGTTAAGCAAATAAGTATCTAATATTATCTCAATAAAACTTTAGTAAAAAATATTTGGCAGATATTTTTGAGTAGTTCATAACTTGAGTTAATTTGCGTAAAAAGTATCTTTTTCGAAAAAAGATTTGTTAGCTAGCTCACTTGGTTGTTAAAAAAATTGCCTATTTTTTTAGCCTACTAAATCGGTAGTTGCTTTCATTTTTTATAAGAATCTCTTACAACAAAAATAGATAACGAAAATAATGAGTGTAACTAATATTTTATACTGGAAAAATTATGTATGTATGTATTTAATTCTACTGGGGATATATATAGAGAGGTGCATGAAATGCGCTTATCTTAAACATGTGGAATTTTAATGACGCCAGTAAGTAATTAGTAAAAAGTGGACCTTCTGGAAGTAGAAAAGATAAAAAAAGTACATACATACATACATACATAGCTTCACGCTGCATCCCGCATATAGCAGGGTAGGCAGAGGGAACCTAGTATTAAGACACTCCGTTCCCCACTTTCCGCCCAATTCAGGCATTGCGTGCTGAGTGGCGGAACTTTGCTTTTGTTACCAAACCCAGGGAAATGAAAAATTCCATTTCCTAGAGTGGGAATCGAACCCACATAAAAATATATAAAAACATAATTTGATTTAAGGACCTTTAATAGTGTAAATATTACTAAATGTCAACATGTAAAGACAACAACAACCCTAAGCAAATTGAGCATAACAGAGACTTGTTTATCCGAAAACTTACGTTAAATAATTCTAAAATCGCTGGTACCCTAATAAAGATTCATTTATTTCGCAATTCTGTAAATGTTTGCCTTCCCTTATAACAAAGTATATTTGTGTGTGTGTGTGTGTGTTTCATGCAATCATATTTTAACATAATAATAAAATTTATAGACGAGACTCAATATAAAAATATTTATACATACACATACATCATAAAATAAAATTATTTATTACATTTGTTGAACCGGCAAATGTTGCTCTGCCATATAAATTAAAAGAAATTTAACGCTTAATCCCGCAGAGCAGGGTAGACGGAGAGAACCTAGTGTCAAAACATTCCGTGCGCCACTTTCCGTCAGAATTTTGAGACATTGCTTATAACGCAATAACCCAACCGCCGCCTTTTGTCGTATCAGAGGGGTGAAGTGAAAATAATTTAAATATTGGGAATTGAAGCCACAACCAATCGCGTTTACATTCAGACAGTTAGCTATAAATTAATTCTTGTGATTATCTTATTTGCTAAATAAGAAATAACGAATTTATATATTTATGATAGAAAGTAAAATGAAACACTGTATACGATTAATTCATTATCATAACAGGCATATTCATTGTTTTGTCTCTTAACAGTAAAATTTAAAATGAAAGAAAGTATTATAGTTCTTAATCGTAAAGTAGATAAATTAAACTTAATTATAAATTATACTCAGTTACGCAATGCTTCAATTCGGCGAAAAGTGGTGAACGGAAATATTAATATAACGGAGAGTTTTAACACTAGATTCTCAAGTTTCCTCTGCCTGCTATATGAGGGATACAGCGTGAAAGTAAAAGAAGGAAAAAAAATAAATAAATAAAACAAAAAATAATATTATAGTAAAATCGGCAATGAACCATCTTGGTTACTCCGGAGTTATTCGAAGGCATGTAATGAATACGGTAGACTTTGAAACAGGTTTAAGTCTGGAGCCGTGGCCTTGAGCAAGCCGTTCTATAGTTATGGTGGTATTTCAATTTTTGGTAGTTGCATTTATTCTGATGCGCAAGTTTAACATGTCATGAGTCATATTTGAACTTGAGCGCATGTTAATGAAGGCATTCTTTCCCATAGAATTTAACTTATCTATATATTAATACGTAAAGCAAAAACTTTGTACCCCTTTTAACGAAAATTATGCGGACGGTGGAGCATGAAACTTGGCACACTTATAGTTTATATAGCGAAGGAGTGCAGAATGATGAAATATTTTTAAAATGATGCATAAAACACACACTACCACGGTTTGACATCCATGTTCATATAGTTCATAGTGATATGTTAACGCGCCAACGTGGACACTAATATACCTCCTGGCGTCCTAATACACCTATTTGAATACCACCTATTGCATTGGATATTTACATATTCCAATTTTGTATATAAATTGTAACATCATTATTTAAATGAACCACACAAAAGTTTATTATAATTTATTAAAGTTGTACAGTCGATTGTTCAAAAATATTTTGATAAAAACCATTGATTTTCCTGTATTTTTGTATATATGGAATTTCTCATTAAATTCGTCATAAAATTTGTTTACCTTATAATCTATATGTTATGGACTTTATGTTATGTAATATTAAAATACAGTAGATCCTCCATTGTCCGGGGTAATGATGGGTAAGAGGGTGCACGGATAATCGAAAACCCCGGATAGCCGAATTACAACATCTTATTGACTTGTTTCTAGAAAATGAATAGAACTAGCTTACCGGATACATACGATGCCGCTATTATTTTTAAAAATAATGTATGCAACGTGATTAACAATTACATTGTAATTTAAAAAAAAAAAATAATTGTGTCATAATTTAATTAAATGTTATTAAAAAAAACAATTAGCCCCTTGAAACCCCGGTTAATCGGAACCCCGAATAATCGAGGTTCTACAGTATACTTTTTTATTAGCTTCATACTCAAATATTTTAGATTTGCATGAAGCTTGGATGGAAGCCACCTCGCACTGCCTGGGATATATTACCCTTAGTGGTGTCAGCAGACGGCAAAGACCCAGAATACTTTGATATACCCCGTGAAATTGTTATGGAAATAGAAATGGAACATCCTGAGTAAGTAAAAACATTTTACCTAACTAGAAATATAATCTAGAGGCCATTGCAGTGCAGTGGAGCAGAGTTTGTTGTCTTATGGGTTCGATTCCCGCTCGGGGGAATTATTATATTTAATTTATTTTTCCGCCTGTCGTGGCGCAGAGACACAACCGTGCAACTGTAAACGCGACAGGTTGTGGGTTCAATGTGGGTTGTGAGTTCCGCCACTCAGTACACAATGCCTCAATTCGGCGGAAAGTGGGGAACGGTTCTCAGATTTCCTCTGCGTACCCTACTATATGCAGGATACAGCGTGAAGTTAAAAAATAATATATATTTTCATTTCCCCGCTCTAGTCAAAGCGCGGCATTAAATTCCGCTACTTTACACTCAATGTCTGAAATTGAGACAGAAAACAGCCAACGGAGTATTATGACTCTAGATTCTTTCCGTTTACCCTATTTTGGTTTATAAATATGTTGAAAAGAATCGCTAATGTTTGTAACTTACTAATTCTCTCCTCAAATTAACTTTGTAATTTCAATACCTTAAAACTCATAGAATTGTAAACTTGGCTGAAGTTGTAATTAATGATGCAAATGTTTCTTGAACTTCGGCTTAAAAAGTTTAGCGGTGTTACGTTGTGTTACAATCTTAATGTAAGCGTTGGATTTGTTTCACGAATTAAGTGTGTAGGTTAGTTATGTTCACTTTTTACCGACTTTCATAAAATGAGGAAGGAATGAATTCGATAGTTTTATGTAGTGTGTTACTACATAATTTTTTACTAGTTGAACCGATTTTGATGAGACTCTATCTATATTCTCTATCTATATCAATCATCTATAGTCAATAGTTATTGAGTTATTCGTAATAATTTTACTTTTTAGTGAATTTTATTTAAAATAGGTTTTCCTTTTTTGTTATTTTTTTTTATTATTATCTTTTGGTAATAGGTAGATGTTATAATTGACTTTCAATGTTTTCACAGTCCTTTATAACAAATATTCAAGGATTTTTAAAAAAAAACATATCTTTTAAAAAATTACCTTAAAATAAGTTGGGTAAACTTAAAAACAAGTAATCACTATAAATAATGTAGAGCAAATTTATAATCTGGAAACGGAACACCGCAGCCTTCTTCTAACGTTTTTGCAGTTTCTCAGTATTTGGTAGCCAAATTAAAATTAAGTACTAAATAATAAGCTACTAAATCAATTGCTTTATATAAAAGAGGAGCATATTAAGGTTACATAGAAATATGAAAAACCTAAGAGCTACTTTTTTTTTAACTTCCCGCTGTATCCCGCATATAGCAGGGTAGGCAGAGGGAACCTGAGAACCTAGTGTTAAGACACTCCGTTCTCGTACAACAATTCCGTTCCCCACTACTAAGAGCTACTTATGTATTTGAAGTCCATTTCATTGCGTATATTTTTATAATATAAATATTTTTCTATAAAATACGCATCCTAACCCTTTTATCTGCATATTAGGATAAGCAGAGGATACCTACTGTTAAGATATTCCGTTTTGCACTTTCCATCGGAATTCAACATAATATAAGGAGGAAACTAAATTGTGCATTTTGTTTTACCAAAGCAGGAATATTAAAATAATTTTAATATAATTTCCTCGCGTAAACATCGAACCCATTACATTTACAGTTCAACTCTGTTCTACTTCGCAGGATAGATCGCCATCCTATAAGACAAAAAACATATATTATAATGTTCTCAAATTTTAACTGAAGCTATAACTTACTATTATTATTTTTAGATACGATTGGTTCAAAGAGCTAGGTCTCCGATGGTACGCCTTACCAGCCGTCGCTAACATGCGGTTAGACTGCGGTGGTCTGGAGTTCACGGGCACCGCCTTCAATGGCTGGTACATGGGCACTGAGATCGGATGCAGGAACCTTTGTGATTCTAACAGGCTTAATATTGTTGAGGTAAGATATTTTATTACTTAATTCTAATTAAAACTTGTTTTATTTTTTTAGCTTCACACAGGCAGTGGATACCAGAGAACCAATTGTCCCCACTTTCCGCCGAATTGAGGCATTGCGTCCTGAATGGTGGAGCTCAACGCCGCGCTTTGCCTTGATAAGATCTTCGATTATCTAATAACAACCGTAATGCTTAACCAAATAGAAACAACATTTTTATTCACACTTATATTATGTACTTTTCCGTTAAACTACGTGTGTTACTCGTGGCGGTATTGTAATACTATTGACACTAATAAATTCTATTAGACCAGCTGAAACGTCGCCTTAGCAACGTTGAACGTATGTACTTGCATATAAAATAAGCGAAATATTTATTTCATCAATTTGACGTAATATACTATTATTATAATATTTTTTTGAAACAATGTATTAATTGTTTCAAAAAAATATTGACTATTCAGTTCTTGATTTTTGATATATTAGAACTATGTTAAATTTTATACTTTTCAATTTGTATTGCTCCTTTGCATTTTACAAAGCCTATAGCTTATAAAAATATTCAATAAATATTAATTTATTCTAAGCAGTGGAACCATTTTACACAGATGAATATATTACTTACTATTTATATATCATAGCAAAACATATTGAATTTCTTAAATAAATTTTAGTTTCATTTCAAGTATATTTTAAAATTTCAAAGACTAAATTCATTTTACATTTAGCTTTTAATTTTAAAAGACCGGTCCCAATATAAAGTAGGGATTATTATGTTTCTGTTACTTCAATTTGCTGGGTATCGTTTGCAAGCTCCTTACAGTGGAGGTTTTATAAATTACTTTGAGTAAAAGGATTTTTTGTTAATGTCGCTTTCTTTGCATTTTCTTTTAAAAAAATGATCGTATAAGACCATGAAAAATAAATTATTTAATATTTAGTTAACAAAATTTAAGTGTACGTAACATTCTAAAGTCATATGTACAAATATAATGGGTAATTCATGTTCTTATTGAGATATCAACATGACGGTTGTGGGTTCGATCGAAAATCGAAGAAATAATCATATGTTAATTATTTTCATCTGTTTCTGGTGAGGCAAAGCGTGGCTTTGAATTTCGTCACTCATAGCTCAATTCTTAAATTCGGGTGGAGCGAAAAATGATCTTATTTTCTTCATTAAAAATATGTTTTTAGGAATTGAAACAAAAATTTATTCAATTTTTTTTCCAGAGTGTAGCGATAAAATTAGGTTTAGACACAAACTCATTCGTCTCTCTATGGAAGGACAAAGCGTTAGTAGAAGTTAATATTGCAGTACTACACAGCTTTCATAGAGACAACGTGTCAATAGTGGACCATCATTCTGCTTCGGAACAGTTTATGAAACATCTGGACAATGAAAATAAAAGCAGGTATAAATATACATTTCATATTTTTTTTCTGTTTTATTAATATGAATAATTTAATAGTGTATCGCCTGTCGTGAAGCAGAGGCACAAGCGTGCGACTGTAAATGCGACAGGTTGTGGGTTCGATTCCCACTCCAGGAAATGGAATTTTTCATTTCCTGGGTTTGGTAACAAGGCATATCGCGGGTTGAGTTCCGCCACTCAGCACGCATTGCCTCAATTCGGCGGAAAGTGGGGAACGGACGGAAGTGTCTTAACACTAGGTTCCCTCTGCCTACCCTGCTATATGCGGGACACAGCGTGAAGCTAAAATAAAGAATATTTTAAAATATGAGTTTTTTTATACTTAATTGTTAGTAGAAAATAGAATAATAAAGAGCGAACTCCCTGTAAAAATAACAAAGCGAATAAAGCCACTCTTATCTTTGTATAATTTAATTTTATTCATTGCGCTTTTAATATCCAATCTCTTGCAAATCAGACATAAACTAACTGTATAAAATGTGAACGTCAGATTGATGTAAAATATTAAATTTTGTAGAAAATGCTGAAGTTAAAATCATAAAGCTTGTTTTACGACCTTCAATATTTACTCGTATTTTTCAAGAAAACGTAGAACGTAGAAGTACTACAATAATATTTATATATACCTTCCATACATACTGCAAAGAATTGCAATAGCACGGTATTTTCTCAAATTATTTTTTTTATACCAAAGTATCGGTTAAGTAATATTAAATACTACCTAATTAATATTACGCCTGTCGTGGCGCAGAGGCGCAAGCGTGCGATTGTAAACACGACATGTTGTGGGTTCGATTCCCACTCCAGAAAATAGAATACTTCATTTCCTGGCTTGGTATCAAGGCAAAGCGCGGCGTGGAGTTCCGCCACTCAGCACGCAATGCCTCAATTCGACGGAAAGTGGGGAACACAGTGTCTTAACACTAGGTTCCCTCTACCTACCCTGCTATATGCGGGATGCAGCGTGAAGCTATTATATGTATGTATGTAGATTCAACATAGTTTGCATTCAATGAAACGATCAAAATAAAAGACACTTAATTGAGCAAAAAAAATTGCAGACAATTTTTTGATCTTTCACTTATAAGGTCAATTAGATATTAAGAAACATTATCATAAATTGCCGTGTCGAGTCACCAATTGACTCATAAATTTGACTTACCATACATTTGGGGAACATATATTTTAATCGAAAAAAAAAAAAATTGATTGAAGATGATGATTGCTTCAATGAATACAAACTGTATTCATTTTGTATTTAACCAATTTAAAAAAAAAAGGTTCTCAATTTGACTGTTTTTTTATATGCTTTTTAGCAGGTGAATCAATTTTGATCTATTTTTATATGATAGCTAGTGATTCTGATTTAATTTCAATTATAATTGCCTGAGAGATAGTTTTGGAGTTATTCGTAATAGTATTACTTTTAAGCGTATTTTAATTAAAGTAGATTTTCTTTTTTTACTTACTTACTAACTAAGCTTCACGGTTTATCCTTAGCGGGGTAGTCAGAGTGAACGGAACGCCAAAAGATACCGTCGGTTTCTTTTATTAAATCAGTTATAAATATAATTTTTTTATTATTTATTTAATAAATTTTACAAACTTTCCATTATTAAATGTCTTAAATGTCGTATTAACGAATATTTTTTTATTACTAGGGGCGGGTGTCCCTCCGACTGGGTTTGGATAGTTCCTCCAATGTCTTCTTCACTTACTTCAGTTTTTCATCAAGAAATGGCACTGTATTATATAAGGCCATCATATGATTATCAAGTAAGCTATTTAAAAATACACAGACAATAATAATTAGTACATTTATAACAATTATATATAGTTAATAACCTTTGGAATAACATGAGAATTTTTTTACCGACTTCAAAAAAGGAGAAGCTTTTCAATTCATTTTTTTTATATGTGTTCATAACTTTTTACTACGTGAACAAATTTTGATGTTTTTATATGAAAATTAGTACTTCTGATTTAGTCCTATTTAAATTATGTTAATATCAGACAAGTAGTTTTTCAGTCATACGTAATAATTTCATTTATTAGTTAATTTTATTTTTTGTCACTTTTCTGTTGTAAAAGATTTTAATAACGTTTGACTATAAAATTGTATTATTTCATAACAATCCTACTTGTCGTGATTTATTATTGTACTTACAAGCTTAAAACACTAAATTATTCTCAAATTATAATCAAAAATCAAATAAATATAAGAAATAATACTATAACAATAATAAAATATATCAGGAACCAGCATGGAAAACACACCAATGGACAAAAGAGGAAGGCAAACCAAGAACTAGAAAGTTCCATTTCAAACAAATAGCCCGAGCCGTGAAATTCACATCGAAGCTGTTCGGACAAGCGCTCTCTAAAAGAATCAAGGCGACGATACTTTATGCCACTGAAACTGGCAAATCTGAACAGTATGCGAAGGAACTTGGCACTATATTTGGTCATGCGTTTAATGCTCAAGTGAGTATATTTTGTAGTTTCTAATTTTATATTAATAAATGAAACTATTTTAACCGGATTGATCGCGAATATTCTAGTATTCGAAAATACATTTCTACTACCTGTGACCATGGACTACTGTAAACTTAACTGGTGGTAGGAGGTTCGTCCTCCGTCTGGCTCGCGACCACTATCATGTCAAAGACGAACCGCCAAATATCTTATGATGTGTTCCGGTTCGATGGCATGTAAGCCAGGTTTTCCCCTATCCCACCCATCCTTTCCCCAAAATGTAGTGGTTCCGATAGCGGACTACTACATTGTCCTCCCCTTCCATCTGTATCCTCTAGGTTGGCAACGCATCTACAACGCCTCTGGTGTTGTAGATGTTCATGGGCGAAGGTAACCACTTACCATCAGGTGGTCCTTCTGCTCGTTTGCCATCCGGTATCCATAAAAAAAAAAAAAAAGTGTTCGACACGCCGGGTTTCCAAAAATGTATTTTCGAATACTAAAATATACGCGATCAATCCGGTTAAAATAGAGTAATTTAATATGTGTAATAATCGCGAAAATCAAAGAGCTCATTATTTTATATTATCTTTGTTTTTTGCGACAATTATGTATGTTAAATGTACCTATTTTAACTGAATTCATAACGTATAAATTGATATTTGATAAAACATTTTAATTGACTTCTGAAAAAAAAGACTGTATTACCGCATAATTTTGTACTGGGTGAAGCAATTTTGTTGATTTCTTTTTAAATGATAGATAGTACTTTTTATGCAGTCCCATTTAAATCATTCATTTAAAGATCCGGACGACTAGTTTTTGAGTTCTTCGTATATAATTTATTTTTTTTTGTACATTTTTCTTAAAGTCTGTTTCCTTTATTATTAAAATTTTAATTATCAACCACGATGTTTCAAATACTTTACAATAATCTTTGGAATACCGAATTTTGAAAACTGTATTTCCATAAACATACGCGACTATTCTGGTATTTCATTATTTATATCATACTGCTTAGCAGTGGCGAGGCGTCCATACAACTCGATTCCCACCGGCTTGCCTAACTTTTTAAAGTACAAATATGAGACCTAAAAAAAAAACGATCGCCAGGACAATATTGGGCATAAAGTTGCAAAAAACAAGCTCTGATATCTTCCGACCTACACAAAAAAGGTCATCCCCAAAATTGTATAGTGATATTACAAAATACCTTGACATCCTATATCGATTTCCCTAAATATATCGGCTTCCCTAAAACTTACCGGCTTCCCTAAATAAACATCGGTTTCCCTTAATTCATCGGCTTGCCTAACTAAAATTTTCACCCCTCGCCACTGCTAAACGGTGTCTTTACATTAACAAACGTAAACGACACGCATACCTTACATTGAATACAATTCAGTTAAATTGCCCTTAGGTACACTGCATGTCAGAATATGACGTGTTTTCCATAGAACACGAAACCCTATTGTTGATTGTGACTTCAACCTTTGGAAATGGGGAACCACCGGCTAATGGCGAAGTATGTATTAAATTTTACTTTAAATATTATTTTTTAGCTTCACGTTTTTTTCTATCCATTAAAGAACTTAGTATTAGCACACTCTGTTCTACACCTTTTAAAATCGAGTTATGGCGGAACTTAAAGCCGCGCATGGTTTTATCAGAGTGAAAAAATAATTTATTCTCCTAATGGTTATTGAATCTACAACCAAACGTATTTACAATCAGAGGTGCCCACTGAGCCACGATATTTTAAATTATATTTTAATTTGTGTGAAAACAATGTTCTTTATTCCCACTCAAGTAAGTTATAAGTTTTTAACTTTATGTGTAATATTATTATTGATAGTATTGATAATATGAGATAAATATTAACGTGTTTTTAAGAAGCTAAAATAAATACAGGAAGGTATACTGACTTCACTGATAAATATGCATTTATGATTTATTATTAGTTAAGAATGAAATATAATTATTTAATTATTGTACATTAATAAAACTAATAATAGTTGAGTAGTAATATTTTATGTAATCCATACAATGATCACAGCTACTTCTATGAGTATGTCAGTGAAGCCTTTGTAATATGACAACATATGATATTCGGTATTTACCTTTCTTGGCATACGAAGAATTATTATTTTTCCTCCGCTTGTCTTTTTTTCCTAAGAACCTAGTGTAAGTGGCGGAGTTCAACGCCGGGCTTAGTTCTAACCAGAACGGGAAATGAAATTAATTAGATATTACTCATTCTATCAGTGGGAATCGAACCTATGGATATTGTGTTTACAGTCAAACATTATTTTATATATTTTTAAATATATCATAATCTGTATATATTATATATCTTAAAAATATTATAAATAAAGTATAAAAGTACAGGGGCAGTAGGATGGCATCTAACTTTAAGCGCAATGGTTGTAGATTCAATTTCCATTTGGAGAAATAATTATATTTAAATTATTTTCATTTCCCCGCTGTACTAAGACAAAACGCGGCGTTGAGTTCCACCACTTAACACGCTATGTCTAGAATTTGGGCAGAAAGAGGAGAGCGGAGAGTATTGACACTAAGTTCCTAGGTTCCTTGCTATATGAGAAAAAAATGTTAAGCTATGTTTTTTTTTAATAAAAATATATTCCTTAACTTTAACTTTAACGCCTGTCGTGGCGCAGAGGCACAAGCGTGCAATTATAAACGAGACAGGTTATGGGTTCGATTCCCACTCCAGTATATGTAAGTATTTTAATTTCCTGGGTTTGATAACAAGGCAAAGCGCGGCGTTGAGTTCCGCCACTCAACATGACATGCCTCAATTCGGCGGAAAGTATATTAGTAATTATATTCGTAAAAGTGAAGTTAATACAGAATATTCCCAACATCATCTATTTAAGTTATATTTAAACAAATTTTACAAAATATGTGTTACTTTTAACATTTACACGTTAAATCATTTGTTTCGCGTCGATGTATAAATAATATGGTATTTCACAGGGTTTCGCTAAACACCTATGCGAGGTGCTTTGTAACGAAAAGAAAAACTCCGGCGATCAGATTGATAGTGCCGGGTGAGTATCATTATGTTAATACGTGTTGGAAAAAACATATATATATATATATATATATATATATATATATATATATATATATAAACTAATCCGAAAACAATAGAAAAAAAAAATTATATCAATGCTTTAGAATTACAGTCTGATCTCTATTATTAGGCCAGTCGTGGCGCAAAGGAAAACGTGCAACTGTAACGACAGGTTGTGGGTTCGATTCTCGCTCCAGAAAATGAAAATATTAAATATTTATAATAAATAATATTTAGTATTTTGACAAACAGGCTGTGTCTATATTTTATTTTATCTAATAACTAGTTCAGTATCTCATCCATCATGAATAGATATCATGTGTGGATAAATTGATAACTCCACATGGATATATCGTTTTTAAAATATTATGACATTGACCAAATAAAAAAAACCAAATACTTTGAAATAAAAAAAATATTAAAATAACATAAAAAACTAATTTACATATAAAATTTAAACTTAAAATCGCGTGTCTTGAAATGTATGCATTTTCCATTTATGAACTCATTCACTCTGCAAAAATTAAGTTAAGCTTTAATTTCAACTTAAATATATATATATATATATATATATATATATATATATATATATATATAATTTTTATATATTTTTTTAAGCAGTCTCACAAAAGTACCGACACCAAAATCTCTAATGCGTACAAACAGTGTTACACCCAGCATTGAGTATAAGAAACAACTTTCACGTATGGAGTCCAACAAAACAAATGTCAATGATTACAAAAGGCAGTTATCGAGGCTAGAATCTAATAAAAGTAAGTAAAAATGGTGTTTCATATAGATTAAAAAAATATTTATTTTTGTCTTAACATCGGGTTTCCTCTGCCTACCCTGCTATGTGCGGGATACAGCGTGAATCTAAAAATAAAGGAAATAAAAAATTATTTCTGCCAAATAACATGCAATGTTTTGAATTTGGGTGGAAGACGGAGAAAAGAGAATCTCTGCCTACTATGTTATGTGAAATCAAAAAAAAGTAAACATTGTATATAGTGGTCATATAGTAAAAATATAACTTTTATTATTGTTATATTATCAAGTATTAATAGTTTCCAAAAATTATGATATTATAGATATTGAAAATTAATAAAATATCACGAAAAATAACTTATTTATTGAGAGTAATAATTTCTCAAATGACTTATATGTATAAACAAAATTCTGATAAAGCCACTTAATTGTATGAAAAGGCTTAAACCCGTTCTTATATAACTAAGATTAGATAGGTTCTTTTGTTTTTACATTTAGAAGACAAATCAAAACAGGCCCAAATAAATGACATGAGTGAAGTCACTTTAAAACTATTAAGCTTAATTTATGGTAATTGAAACTCTCATAAATTGGGCTTAATAACTTTAATGAGAGTTTCAATTTACATTAATGTAACTTAATAATTTTATGACATTTAAAAATATCTTTTTCTAATATAACTGTTTTATTTTTTTTATTATTAGGCAGTGTAACAGTAACTTCATCAGCAGAAAACATAGGGCCTCTAAGCAATGTTTGCTACGCAGTGTTCGCTCTTGGCTCTAGTGTATATCCTAAATATTGTCAATTTGGTAAAACAATTGATAAAATTTTGGAAGATTTGGGAGGAGAACGGCTTTTGGAAGTAACTTGTGGTGATGAAATGTGTGGACAGGAACAGCAGTTCCGTGTTTGGTCATCTAATATTTTCCATGTAAGTGTAATATAGATATTTATGACATATACGAGTATAATATAAATCAGATATGTTTATTTTTGCAATTAAGTTTTATTACTATTATTAATATATTATTTAGAAAAATAATAATTATATGATAAACATCATGAGGTCGCTGACCATTAACGCGATTGTCGTAGATTCGATTTCCACTCAAAATAATAATAAATAACTATATTTAAATTATTTTAATTTCTTCACTGTGTTATAACAAAATGCGGCGTTGAGTTTTGCCACTGGAATACATAAAGTCTTGAAATAAGGCGGAAATTAGAGAACCAAGCGATGATTTTTTTAATTTTTTTTATAACAAGACCTATCCAGGTTCTGATGGCAGAAAATGACTATAGTAGTTAATCTAAATATATATTATGTACACCATATTGTTGTAATTAAATATTTAACTTTGTCTCTAGAAATAATAATATTTTCTTTCTTATTTAAGGTTGCTTGTGAAACATTTTGTCTAGAAGAAAATGATATGGTAAAAGATGCAAAGAAAGCCTTCGGTAAACTACCGTTAACAGAAGAAACTGTGAAATTTAGTCGCGCCGAGAGTAAGCGAGATATGAAAGCCGCCCTCGAATACAGTTATAAGAAAAATTTCATTTCTTGCAAAATTATTGAAAATAAATATCTTGGGGAGTCAACTAACGATCGGGCTACCATATTTATTGATATGAAGTCTGATGTAAGTAAATATTTTAAGTTATACAACCTTATGGTAAAGGAAAATGTGTGTTATATTGGGTTCAAATCTCGTTAGGAACTTACTTTTATTTGGCTTGGTCTAAGTGCTCATTTACGACGATGAAACTCATCGTCGTAAATGAGCACTTCTTTAATGTCTACTGCTTTTTTTAATAGAAACTGCTGTATAGGGTGATGCGCCACTAGATTCTTCTTGTATGTCATTTAAGATCTAAAATGTTTTAAATCCTCGAATGATGGAATGCTGTGAATTTACTACACAAGTAGTTTCCTTTTGTCTCTTGTTACGTTTATGTACACCACGCAGCTGGTGGTATATTTCAACTAGGAATATATTCCATATTTAAATTTTATTTATTTCTCCATTCTAATAAGACAAGGCGCGGCGTTAATTCCACTATACATGCAATGATATAATTATAATTAAAATAGTTTAAAGAAAATTATAACTTTTACAATATTAAAAATTATAACAAAAAAGTTTAACATTTACTATTTATTACAGTCAGAAATCAAATATGAGCCGGGTGACCACGGAGGCATCATGGCGTGCAACAGAAAGGAGCTTGTCGACGCTGTGTTAGAAAGACTGAAGGGAATAGACAACTTTGACAGACCGGTGCAATTGAAAGTAATGAAAGAAACTCTTACACCAACTGGTATGATTATATTTATGATTTCATCTTCACTAAATACATAAATATTTTATATTATACTAGTTGAAGCGAACTGTTGAAGTATATGTCACTCTATACAAATATGGATGTTAAAGAATGGTAGAGTGTGTAACATTTGTTTAATTATTTAATATATTTTTTTTTCATTATTTTAAAAAGATATTATAATTCTCACTCCTTCGCTATATATATAAGTGTGCCAAGTTTCATGCTCCATCGTCTGGGTAATTTTTTTTAAAAGGAGTATAAAGTTTTTAAGTATTTTTCCCCGCTCTGTTGAGCCATACGTCGCGTCGAATTCCACCAATTATGCAATGTCTCAAATTCGGATGGAATATCTACCCTGGTATGCGGGATAAAGCGTAACAGTCAGATCAAGCTAAAAAAAATATTTAAAAAATCTCTTTTTCTTAATCTAAAATATTTAATCCCAAATCCTCAACAGGTGCAGTAAAATCTTGGGAGTTCCACGAGCGTCTCCCGGCGCTAACAGTGCGCGAGACATACACGCGCTTCCTCGACATAACGTCGCCGCCGTCTGTCAAAGTACTGAAGTACCTCGCGTCGGTCTGCAGCGACCAGAGCGAAGCGGATTATCTGAGGGAACTCATTGAGGTAAGGATTTTATGCTTGTAAGATTTTAATTTTTGGTTTAAATATTATGAGACTATCGTGCTGCAGTGGGACGGTATTTGACGTTTAATGCGAGCGGTTGTGGATACGATTTATATTCGACGGAATGATTTTATTTAAATTATTTATATTGCGTGGCGTTAAGTTTTGCCACTCTATGTGTAATGTATCGAATTGAGTTGAAAAGAGGCGAACATAGTCTTGACATTTGGGTTTCTTTATTTACCCTGTATGTAACTATGTAGGATAAAACTAAAAGAAAAAAGATACTAGTATATAGATAATTAAACTGTGGTTTTAATTTATAATTATGAATCTTTTTATTATGTAGTTTCTTTTGTTTTTTTCTGTGCAGCAAGTAGCTGTACTTCACGCAAAATTCGTAAAAGCTTATTCAGTGATGGTACTCAACACATCATTTGATCTTAGTAAAGCGGAGTAAAGAAAATAATTAAAGTATAATCATAAACGCGAACGCTGTCCCACTGCGCCATGAGGGCGTCACACACATAAATAATATATAAATTTGTTCATCATTCAATTATATACAATGCCTTAATCTAATCCCAATTTTAACCCTGTTATAATGTATAACAGGACTCAAACAAATACGACGAATGGAGTCACTACCACGCTCCCACCCTAGCAGAAGTGGTACACCGCGTGACGTCATGCCGCCCGCACGCGGCGCTGCTCGCGGCGCTGCTGCCACCTCTGCGGCCGCGGTACTACTCGGTGTCGTCCGCGCCGGGAGAACATAAGGGACATTTGCATTTGACTGTTGCTGTTGTTGTTTATAGGACGCAAAGTAAGTTAAATGAGTTTATTTTCTAATGATATGCAGTGATAATTGTGAATTCGATTCCCAAATAGGGGAATTATTATATTTAATTTGTTCTTATTTGCTCTGTTGAGACAGAGTGCGGTGTTAATTTTCGCCACTCTATACACAATGTCTCAAATTTTGGCGTCTAGTGAAGTGTGGAGTGTCTTTCACTAACTTCTTTCCGCCTATCTTGCTATACGTGGCAGTTTCCTACGGGAAAAAGCATAAAATTGATTTGATATTGATTTAAATGAAATTTTAAATGTTGAATTCAAAAATGGATTTATATGTTACATTAATTTGACGCGATAAAACTACTTTAAATAATGTAATTTAAATATTTTGTACTATTTAAAGCTTAAATGGAATTATATAGGAATAAGTTGGACACATGTGGCTGCACTGGTTTCTATATTGTATACATAAATATCATTTCATAAAACTGAAGAATTTCACTAAAAACTAAGAAATGTCCGACATTAAATTTTCACCTGGGTAGATAATATTTCTAATATTATTGTACCTCCGGTTTAGTCGGATTCAAAAACAATTACAATGTCTAAAAATAAACTAAAAAAGAAAAACAGAGTGTCTTAACACTATGTTCTATTATGCAAAAAATGCAATTACTTCAAATGCCTTTAAAACTTTGCCTGCAACATATTCTGCAATAATTACAATGTAAATATATAATACTAAAGAGAGTTAAATCTCATATGACCTAATTTCCTGACCACGTCGTTTTTAGAACAGGAACACACTAATGTTTTCACACCACTGACTTTGTAAGCAAAATATTCGGTAATTATGGCTAAAATTAGCTTTCCGGCTAATAGACAATGCTTATACCCTCATTTAATTTTATTAACTATTTTGACATTATATTATTAAATAGTTATTCATTATTACATAACATTAAAATGCATATAAGTCCTCGCAGCTAAGTGGGATGCTTAATGGGAAGCACGGTGGTTGTGGGTTTGATCTCCACTCGATGGAAGTATTATATGTATACATTTTTTTACTCTGGTAAGACTAAGGACGGCGATAGGTTCCTCTGTTCAACATGCAATTTCTAGAATCCAGGCCGAAATCAGAAAACGGAGTGACTTGACTCTAGGTAAAGGCAAAAACGTGAGGCTGCTTCATTGAAATAATTGGAATTTTGATGTATATTTGATACATAACTCTTAAATAAATTATCTTAATCATTTTTGCCCACTTTGAAATAAGTGTACCGTAGATTTCGTTAGGTCATTAAGTTCTTTTGGGTTTCCAATATGACACAAAAATAAAACAATTGATTAAAATTGATCATAAATTATTTTTCTTACTAGTTTTATACTGAAATGCAGATATATTTTTAAAAAAATTACAAAGGACCTCACGCATTAAACACAGTAACAATAATTTTCTTACTTACTTACTTAACTTCACGCTTATCCATAGCGGGGTAGTCAGAGAGAACGGAGCGCCAAACGCTACGGTCCCTGCATACCTCTTTCGCCTCGTCCACAGTCATTAACCTCTTCATGCATGCCCTCCGGGGAGTCCTCATGCTTTTTACGTGACCTTCCTCCAGTATCATTGATACTGTATTCTCGAAGGTCAACCGAGGTCTCCCCCTACCTCTCTTACCGCTCACCTTTGCTTCATATATAATTTTCTACTGATATTTATATATAGTTTTGATTCTTATAGGTATTGTTTAAAAAAAATATAATAATAATTTTCATGTAAATTTTAAACTTTGAAAAGTTTAAAGTATATCAAGATAATAATCGTGTAACAAATTGTTTCAGACGGTGAAGGCCCAACTCATTACGGTGTCTGTTCAACTTATTTAGAAAGTTTGAAACCTGGCGATGAAGTTTTTGCTTTTATAAGGCGGTAAGTATTGTAATTAACAATTAAATAACTTTAAGATGTTTTCTTTCTGAAACAGTATTATGTATTACTTTAATATGTATTATGTTATATGTAATATTTGACTACACGATTATAGTGGGTTCAGTTCCCAATCGCGGAAAACTTTTATTTAAAGAATGATGTCAAGTTACAACGCCTGTCGTGGCGCAGAGGCATACGCGTACGACTGTAGACGCGACAGGTTATGGATTCGATTCCCACTCCAGGAAATGGAATTTTTCATTCATGGGTTTGGTAACAAGGCAAAGCGCGGCGTTGATTTCCGTCACTCAGCACGCAATACCTCAATTCAGCGGATAATAGGGAACCATGCTGCCTACCATGCTATTTGCGGGATACAGCGTAAAGCTATGTATGTATGTCAAGTTACATAATTCCTTTTTTAATGTCTTTATACGAACGGAAAGCGGAGACCGATGTGATCTCAGAACTGGCGTAAAAATAAAAAGAAAAAGTGTGATACTACAGGCAACATTCCTCATAATTTATTATATAGGTATTATTCAATATGAATGGAAAATGGAATCCATATTTTTTAATAAATAATGTAATCAATGAGTATTGTACCAATCTGTTATTTTATTTCAATTAACTAAATATTTTTTTTCGTTGTAGCTCGATAAGATAAATACCTTAATTGGCTAGAGTCGAGATGAAAAACCTTTTTTTAGCAAAGGTTCAAATTTTAAAATTTTTGGACGGGCCAAAATCACACTCCTTAATAATGTTTAATATTTATTCATATTATCAATTGCAAAAATACGAAGTATGAAAAAAGAAAATGGCTAGAATTTAATATATTGGCGAGAAAATAACTGAATATGTATACGAGTAAATATAATGAAATTCGACAGTCTGCATAGAATTATTAAGCATGTCGCGGATTGTTCACCCCTGGAATAGAGCGCTTAGACCAATTCCAAGAAATACCTATTCGAATTCTATTACGTATATATTTTTATACTTTTAGAAATATTTCTTGAAGATGTTTCCCACATGTTGAGCTTTTCTCTTGATAGTGTTCAGTGAGGTGTACATTCCGTTCCCCACGGAACTGTTGAAAGAGAATGGAGTGTCTTAACACTAGGTTCTCTGGTTCCCTCTGCCTACCCCGCTATATGCGGGTTACAGCGTGAAGACAAAAAAAAAAGAGGTGTACATATGTTTATTTTATTTTAATTGGTTTATAAAATGTAGTCCGCTGTGAACAATTACAAATACCGTATCTATGTTATATGCGTTATACGAGTATAATAGTTAGATCACGTTATGTTACCTTAGGTCGTTAATATTTATATGTTTTCATATTTAATTTATTTTTTATTAAGTAGTTTTCCTTATATATTAATTTATATTTATACGTGGTATTACATGTACATAATATAAAGGAGAATGTAATGTATTTGTATATAGTATTTCGTATCTATATTAATGAATATAATACGTGAAGCAAAAACTTTGGATCCCTTTTAAAACTTTTTAAAAATAATGCATAAAAAGTATACTAAATTAATAAAATAAATGCTACACACACTACCATGGTTTGATATGCATGTTTATACGGGAACTCTATTCCAAATAAAAATTAAGGAAACATTGAATCAAGTCGCAAAAAAAACAAAATAACTAAAAGAAATCAATATATATTATAATTTCATTTTATGACGCCTGTCTTGGCGCAGAGGCACAAGCGTGCGACTGTAAACGCGACAGGTTGTGGGTTCGATTCCTACTCCAGGAAATGTAAAATTTAGTATTTTCATTTCTTGGGTTTGGTAACAAGGCCAAGCGCGGCGTTGAGTTCCGCCACTCAACACGCAATGCCTCAATTCGGCGGAAAGTGGGGAACGGAATTGTTGAAAGAGAATGGAGTATCTTAACACTAGGTTCTCTGGTTCCCTCTGCTTACCCTGCTATATGCGGGTTATAGCGTGAAGTTAAAAAAATATATATATCATTTTATTATTCGTTTTTTACTGTGTAAAATTTTTATGACAATTGTAATTTTATTTAGAACGCCACCAATATTGAAGGTGCCTATCTATGTGTTTAACAAACGTGACAGCTGTAACATAAATCGTTTACTTACCGTATATAAAAATTTAATCTGCCAATCTAATCAAATCTAATTAAATTATCGTGAAGCACTATAAACCATAACCATATTGTGCCTTTGAGAAATAAATATAATATATATGTATGAGTATGTATGTTTATAATATTGTTAGAACAAAGTATGTCATGATAATACAGAAATTAATGTTTGGACTATTTGCATTCTTAAATATTTTTTTTATGTTTGTAAATACATTATCAATTTAATTATTTATTTACACACAAATTTCTTAAAAAAAAATGAATACACTTCCATCTTGAGGTGCAAAATGCACTCATTCAAGTGCTGCGCGTTCATATTTCAAATTATCCTTCAATAAATGACACTGCTGACTTTACTGACATAGTATTTTTTTAAACAAAAATGCAATATGAGGTCATTGTGATGCGGTGTGACTGAAACTACCTGCAAATGCGATTAGTTATGGGTTCGATTCTCACTAGGGAAAAGATTATATTTAAACTATTTTAATTTCCTCGTTTGGTAACACTAAGCGCGACGTTGAGTTTCGGGCATTCTGACGTAAAGTAGAGATCGGAGTGTCAACACCACTACACTAGGTTCTCCTCTATGGATACCCATAGTATATAACGTAAAGCTGAAAAAAAACATAATTTATTTATTTAACTCTTCCTTTCAACAGAGCACCAACCTTCCACATGCCCCAAGACATATCAACACCATTGATCCTTGTAGGTCCTGGCTCTGGCATCGCACCGTTCAGAGGCTTCTGGCATCACAGGAGAAGTCAGATGAAGGAAAGTGATAAGGAACCTGGACCTATCTACTTGTTCTTCGGGTGCAGATACAAAGGCATGGACTTGTATAAGGACGAAAAGGAGAAAGCAGTTGAAGAGGGTGTTATTACTAAGTCTTTACTCGCTTTGTCGAGAGAAAAAGGTTCTAATAAGGTGAGATATCTGAATGTCCGAAAATTTTATTACAAATTTTATTTGTATAACTTAATTTAATAAGATTTCTTATATTAATTTGTAAGTTACGTTTAATTTTTTTTGTTACTCGCATTTAAATTTTTTATCAATTTTTGAATATTAAAATTAAACCCGATCTATTCGAACACCCTCCAAATATATAAAGGATGTCCCAAAATTAACGCAAGATTTGACTTTGCCGCCATTTGCTATTATATTCATTATTCATTCGCTATTAAAAGACTAAAATGGCATTTTCTATTTAATTCAAATCTTGCGTTAATTTTGGGACACCTTTATATATATACACATTTTACAATAGGTTTAGTAGCTTTGCTTTTAATAGTAAAAAAGTCATAATAACAAAAGAGACAACAGATTTACACTTTAGGCCGACAATATTTCAAAAAGAGATGGAATATATATTTTTTTTCTTTTTATAGAAACACGTGCAAGCCTTATTACAAGACGAAGGCGCGGACATAACGCGTATGTTATTGGATGAAGGCGGCCATTTCTACGTGTGCGGCGATTGTAAAATGGCGGAGGAAGTGCAACAGAAAATAAAAGAAGTTATTAAAGTACATGGAAATTTGAGTGACGATGAAGTTGAAGATTTCATATTATATTTAATGGTATGTATATTTTTACTTCATGCTTAAGTCACCTAGTTGTTCATATTACAATAACAAGCAATGCCCAAAACATTGCGAAACCCAACACAGTAATGTGTCTAATCTGGTGAGAAAAATCAAACTATTTTGAATATTCTTCGTTTTTTTATTGATAATTTTTTTTATGCATACAGCATATGGTCAAGAGAAATGACTGGTTTTGATGAAGCATGTACATTGACGGGTTTATCGATTTAAAAAAATATTTATATACTTTTAAGATACTTAGGTACTTTTTAGAAGACCAGTGTAGAGATAACAGGCGGGATACATGAATTGCGATGAGACCTTTGGTAGAAAAAAAAGTAATTAAAATTACGATTTATATATATTTTACTGAAATAAATTAATAAATATTTTTTCTTGCAGGATGAAAACAGATATCACGAAGACATATTCGGTATAACATTACGCACTTCTATAGTACACAAGGCTTCACGAGAAACGGCAAAAAGGACGAGAGTCGAATCCGGATCATAGCTTTTTGGTTAAGCAATAAATAAATAGTTTCATAAGTATTACTGTAAAATTTTACATTTCTTTTATGAATATGACATTAATTTCATAAAATATTTAATGGAAGCTAATTTTTGCCGAATAAGATAAAAAAAATATATTAAGAATGTACTCTATTATTGTTTAAGCTTAAAATTTTGCATTTTTATTTTAATTTTATTATAATTTTTTTACAATATATCTTACGTTATTCTATTTTAGTATAGGTGTGATATAAGAACACTTTTGTCATAAACTATAATGACTAAAGTTAATGAATCCTCATTTTGTTTACATCCTAAGAAATTCAAAATAATTAAAGGTTTTTTAGAAGCTTAAACATTTATCATAAATACGTCAAAAAATCGATATACCCGAAAAGTTTTCACTCAAAATATCGATTACTTACCAATTATTTGTATCACAAGTATAATATATGAACTCGAAGAAAAATAATTTAACTATTCCTTAAATAATCATTTTGTGTATTTAAATGATATAAAAAATATAAATTTATGGTAAATTTACTTTTCAGTAAACAGTATTAATTCATTTATTTAATTAAAATGTAATAAATAAACAAGCTAGTAATAAAAAAAAAGTATTCTTTCAATTGAATCTCCAAGAAGTAAATAATAAAACATTATGTTTTAAAATGACAATATTGTATTAGCCATAGTTAAGATTTTTAACAGCTTTTTATAGCTTCATCAGTTTATCTAATCATAGAATTGGAATTTAAAAAAATACATTTACCGACAACGACCTCCTGGACAGAGAACTAAAGAAGTTAAGTCAAATAATTTTATTCAAAAAAGAAGTTACATGCTTCATTTTTAGAACATCAAATAGTTAACCATCAGTAGGACAAGCAAGAAAACTTGCGACAAAGTATTCGTATCGCTATCGAAAGAATTTGTATGGGAAATGGGAACCCTACCGTGCGTAAGAGGAACTAAACTTTTCCCATACAAAATGCTTTAGATAACGATACGATATCTTATAATACTACCGTATAATACTATCGATAATACTTTGTTGAAAATTTTCGTGCTTTCCCTACAGTTCCCTAAATTTAATGCCTCAGACCTAAGAACTACCGGCGCCAGAAACTCAGCGGGACTTTTTTTTTATAATTATAAATTTGCCATTCTGATTACCCGACTGTCAGAGGAGGGTTATGTTTTTTGCGCGTATTATATATGTTTGCAATATTCTTTATATAATTCCAAATTCCTTGGCCGAATTATATAATTAAGGTGACGTTAGATAGGTATTGAAAGTGTTCTTAGATATTGTGACGTTACTCTTAATTCAATATGGCGCCTTCTAGAGGTAATACATCATGAATAAAAACAAAAAAATCATTGATGGGTACCGTGTGGGCTATCAAATAAAAGGACTTAATTAGAACATTTCAAATATACAACACATAACTAGCTTTTTTAGCTTACTCGATTTGTATTTGCTTTTTAAATTTAAAGAATTCATTGAGTCAGGTTTTTTGTATTTTATAATTATGTGTTATTTTGATTCATTTCTTATCGTCGAAATTGTTTGGAAACGGATCCAATTACAATGCATTTGTAAAATTTCGTTACACGAAGTTAATGTGCTTTTCAGGATAAACGTAATACTTACTTGCATAAGCTTTTTTTGATAATTCAAACTATTTTATCAATTAAAGTTTACACGATGAAGATAAAAAATTAAATAAAAAAAAAAATAAAATACATTACTATATATTATTCATATTTTTAAATTTCATTTTTATAAAGTAAACAGATACTTTTGTATAAACTTACATACATGTTACTATGACAACGTATATTTTACGCGTCAACTGATTACTTAATGATCAGAAACGAATTAGCATTTTTTAATATAGTCGACAATGTATTAAGAATAGAATAAGAAAGTATTATAAAGGTTTTGAATGGACCAAAGTATATAAGCACGTATAATTAAATGATATACTCTGTAAACTGACTTTTATTTGAATATTTCTAGTATCTTTCCTATATATATTTTGACGTAGTGGACCTACGTCCAATTGTAAACGCGATGATTTTGTGTTGGATTCTTTTTTTTAGCTTCACAGTGTATTCCGCATAAAGCAGGGTAGGCAGAGGGAGTCTGGAAACATAGTGTTAAGGCACTCCGTTCTCTTTCAACAATTCCGTTCCCTACTTTCCGCCGGATTGAGGCATTGCGTGCTGAGTGGCGGAACTCAACGCCGCGCTTTACCTTGCTACCAAACGCAGAAAATGAAATTATTTCATTTCCTGGAGTGGGAATCGAACCCACAATCACATTTTTCTCGTTCTAGTAAGACAAAGAACAGTGTTGAGTTCCACCACTCAATATGGAATGTCCCATATTAAGCCTGAAAGACACTATGTTTTCTCGATTTCCCTGCCTTTCTTATTAATAAATATAATTAATTTAATATAACAGTGAATACTTATTATACATATCTAATTTATATGATATAAATGGGGAACGGATTTGTCGAAAGAGAACGGAGTGTCTTAATACTAGGTTCTCAGGTTCGCTCTGCCTACCCTGCTATATGCGGGATACAGCGTGAAGCTATAAAAAAACAAAGGATGATATAAAACCAATTTTAAAATATTATCTACTACTCTATATATACTTATAAAAGAAATAAAAAGATATGTTAATTGATTTATTTAATTTAAATTATGAAATATAATAAGAATAACAATTGACAATAGTTATGCATATGTTTTTATACAATATTTGTTTATAGCTTGAACTTTAAAAATTTTATATGAATTCATCTTGACTTTTTTAACTCTAAGCTCAAATCTTTATTTATTGTGGACAAAGGTTACATAAAAAGCATGATGACGTTCTGAGCCAGAGGACATGTATAAAAAGAATAAAAATTATCAACCAGGCAAAAGAATTACTTAATATAAATAAAAAAAGTAATATATAAATAAAATAATAACAAAACAGCTTTTGAAGTCAGTCAAAAAATTATAAATATACACATTTTTTCACGTTTTCACAAAAAAAATAATCAAAACTATTAATTTAAGTCTTCCTTCTGACAAGATGGTCGTATATCTCAATCTGCGTGTACCTCAGCGAGTGGACTCTACGTTTAGTAGTGTTCTGTCCGGGGTCCTGGCGCGGGTCAGGGCATATGATTTTGTGATCATGGCGATTTTGAAATAGCAGACCACGATCTGGGTCCATTACTGGCTGTAATGAATGTTTGTTTAGATCTATATATTAATATATGAAGCGAGGCTAGGAAATGCGACAGGTTGTGGGTTCGATTTGGGAATCGAACCCACAACCTGTCGCATTTCCTACCCTTGGGAATTTTTGGGAATTTTTTCTTCCTGCAGTGGGCTGCAGGAAAAAAAAAACATTTATAATAATTTATTTTTAATATTGACACTTCCTTGCCCAAAGCGCTGCGTTGAGCACCACTGAGCATGCAATACCTCAATTCCGCGGAAAGTGGGGAACGGAACTTAAGAGAACGGAGTGTCTTAATACTAGGTTCTCAGGTTCCCTCTGCCTTCCCTGCTATGTGCGGGATACAGCGTGAAGCTAAAAAATCTTTGTACCCTTCTTACGAAAATGCGGACGGTGACATGAATTATACAGACAGGAACTCTTTATTTTAACACTATCTGTTCTTTTCGAATTTTACCTAAAAATTCACCTTCAACATCACATTTAAATATTGACAGACCTCTAGGAAATATTGCTTTACTTAAAAATAAAAATTATTATTAGTAAAGACATAAATATAATTTATTCAATGTAATTAATATGTTTTTTTACGATCGTATTAAAAATAATGCTATGATAAATATATTACTAAATACTTTACCTTTAATCTTATAATATAAACAAATATAATCAAATAGATACGCAGAAATTATTTTAAATTATCCAAAAAAATCACTGTCATTAAAGTTCACTACCCTATTATCTTTAGTGCGATGTTAATATCTTTTGACATAAAATGGCTATAGTAATTTTCTTTTGTTATACATATAAAGCACTACATAAAAGGACAGCTAGATAATACGTAATAAAATTAAGAAAGAAAAGCATTTTTGATTTGAACATAGATACGAAAATAATTTTAATATTCCTTACATACACGTTATGCAACTGAAAATACCACACGCTGTCCTAGTGCGGCACGATGACCCTTTGAACTAAAAATCTTCTTCAATCTCTGATCTTAAGGGGCTATTTGATAATATTCGTATCATTCACGATTTTGTAATAACTAATTGCTTGAAAAATCCTAAAATTTCTATTTAAGCATTCGACATAAAAAAAAAAACCGCACTTTATTCCGGAGGTAAGGTAAGAGTGGAGTTGCTTTATGCTGCTATAATATAGTTATACAAGAAAGGAAAGAAAGGAAAGGACTGATTTTGTCACTGTAAGAGCCGAAATGGAGATAACATGTATCTACCGAAATTTTACTTCCTATCAAGCATAGATTTCTGGTCTTTTTGTAAATATTCATTTTATACCAAAAAGTTACATTATTTTATTAAAAGAAACACATAGATAACAAATAAATTTACATATTTTAAAGAAATACGATACAACGGAAGATACAATCAAAGCTTAATAAAGGAAGCAGGAAAGATTGGGACAGAAGGACGTGTATTGATTTGTATATGCTTAAATAAGCGCAATGATTGTATTTTCAAATATCACTCGGGAATTATTTATATTTTTAATAGCTATAGATTTTCTCCGTTCTGGTTAGACAAAATAATTGGGTTACTTTATATTAGTGGAAAGTGGACCTTTGTTCATGAAAATCATGAGAACTGTTTGTAAAAAATATGAGAAACTATAGAACCCATATGTATAAGTATAGAACTCGCTCCAATTCTGGCTTGCTAAAAAATGATATGCTAGGGGGAAGTTGGCAGATCATTATATCAATTGACTTTTTTATGATAAAGAAATCTTGAACCATTTTTAAAAAGTATCAGGCACTATAGTTCCTCAATGAACCTGATCCTGAACCTGACCTCACTTTTTTATGGCCTACTGGATAATCATCTGCTAAGATTACTGACATCGTTTGTTATGCGTATATTTGCTAAAAAGGGATTGAATTGTATACCTTGAAAGGATTGTATACCTTGTAGTTTCTACTAATATTGCTTCTAACGGTGCCATGTCTCCAATGATAGTAACCTAAATCGTTGTCCTTGGGCCACAGCATTTTATTACGTCGGAAAAACGGCCCCCAATCCTCTGTTAGGAGTCGATGCGCGTAGTCTATGTAGCCGGATATTTCGAAACCGCCTTTGGTGAAGTGTCGAATGAAAATTATGGACTGCAATTTGAATTATTAGTTTGTTACTAGACTAAATTATAGTAAAACTATTAAGTGTATATACATACATACATAGCTTCACGCTGTATCCCGCACATAGCAGGATAGGCAGAGGGAACCTAGTGGTAAGACGCTCCGTGCATCACTTTTCGAATTGAGGCATTGCGTGCTGAGTGGCGAAACTTAACACCGCGGTTTGGCTTGTTACCTTATTAAGTGTATATTATATGTTTTTATTGAGTACTGATTCTAATAAAGAAAATGTAAATATGAAATCTTAAGAAAATTCAAAGTATTAAAATACGTAAAAGAATTATTCGTTGCATAAGATAGTAACTATCTATGTGTAAATATTGAAAAATTGTACCTAATATATATGTAAGAATTCAGTATAATTTCATTCAGTACAGTATTCAGCAGAAAGGAAGTTATATCAAGCTCAAGAAATTATTCACTAACGTAAATTACTAAAATCTTCATAAGACTACTTTTACTATTTTTTTGTAGTCTGTAAAGTTATTTGTTTTTCTTTAATACCCTTTAAGCCCAATATTCGAAAGTTTACATACTCCAAATAATAATTAAACTGAAGTTCATAAATAATATAATAATATAACGCGGCGTTGAGTTCCGCCACTCAACACGCAATTCCTCAATTTGGCGGAAAGTGGGAAACGGAAATGTTGAAAGAGAATGGAGTGTCTTAACACTAGATTTTCTGGTTCCCTCTGCCTACTCTGCTATATGCGGGATACAGCGTGAAGTTAAAAAAAAAACCTTATATAAATCTTAATATTCACAGTGTTTAATTAGTACCTGTAAAATGCCCACCCTATTCGCCCTTTCTCGTAACGCCAGTTCGCGGTTGAAGGGATCGTCAATCCTAGCCCCCTCACTGACCAGGACGTGGGGCCGCACTACGGGGTACACTATACTGTGTATGACAGCTCGACGTGTGTAGAATTCTTTTTCGGTTAACGTATCGCCATTGGCTCTGGAGATGATATTTAGACATTTTCGTATATTTTTATATATCAAAAGTATTGTGTATTTTTTAAAAGGCAGTTTTTCAGTTTATTTATTTTATACTGTTTCAGTAATTAAAGATATGAGATTATATTAAAAAAAAAATTAAATATTTTGAGGTCTGACGTGGCGCAGAAGCACAAGTGAGCGTCTGTAAACGCGGCTGTGAGTTCGATTCCCACTCAAGGATATGAAAATGTTATATAATATTTAGTATTTTCATTTTATCGATCTGGTAACAAGGCAAAGCGCGGCGTTGAGTTCCGCCACTTAACACGCAATACCTAAATTCGGCGAAGAATGGGGAACGAAAATGTTAGGGATACGTGCATTGAGCTAAAAAAATAAACATAAAAAAAACCCTTACTGTAGAATTTGTATCAAAAACCCTTTATACGATCCGATATATTACAATTGCGTCACAATAATAATTCCAACAAAAATATAATATAATTTGGAAATCATTTTAAAAAGTAAAAAGAAAAATAAGCCAATTGGAAAAAGAAATGTTTTCACAAAATTTAACAATTTAACTTCTACCTATATAATATTATGTAATATTATTTGTATATATACCGATAACCGAGAGCCGCAACAGTACGAGCAGACTTGATACTCCTAAGATTACACAGATCAGCAATTTCTATGAGGGAATCTAAATAATCTTCCCATGTCTCGAAAGGCAACAAGCGTCTGTCCGCCTCCACGCTCGGCGGATATTCATTTTTCTTTTCAGCCATTGCCATGATTACAATATCATAAATAAATATGAGTACAAAACACACAAAAATATGTAAAAGATTAAAAAATGTCTTTTATATTTTGAATTTGTCAAAAAATATTAGTCTTGCTGCTACAGGTTAAAATATTCATTTAATGAAATACTCGTATATATGTTACCAAATAGTTATTATGTATTACCTTTCTTAATTGTAATCCTATTTTCAGTAGTTTGGTGGTTATTTAGTTAGTAGCCTAAGTAATGCATTTTTACAGTAAAATAATTTTATTTTTTAAATAAATATAAAAAATATACTTCAAAGTATATTTCATGTATGGTGAAAAAAGAACGTCTTAGTTCTTCTTAAATATTAAAACGTAAAAATATTTTGATACCCAAAGAAATATGGATTTTCGTAGAAGTTTGAAAATTAGCATTTTTTATAAAAATTAGCAATTTTAAAAATACTTTATTTTAAAATCACTGTTGGGACATGTTTGTAGGTTACAAATGTTTAATCAACTTCAAAAAAGGAGGAGGACTATTATTAATACGACTGTTTTCTTATGTGTGTTATCGCATAAAATTTTAATAGGTAAACCAATTTTGATGACTCTTTTTTATAACATAGCTAATACTTCCGATGAGGTCCCATATAAATTTAGTTAAGATCTCATATACGTACATAGCTTCACGCTGTATCCCGCATATAGCAGGGTAAGTAGAGGGAACCTAGTGTTAAGACACTTCGTTCCCCACTTTCCGCCGAATAGAGGCAATGCGACTCAACGCCGCGCTGTATTTTTTTTGAAGACGGTTTTCTTTTTTTTAATCTTATATTTAACAATTTAAACCGTTTACTTAAAAATCCAATATATTATACAAAGTTTAACTAATGCAAAAATAGATTTAAAAAAATAAGACTACTTAAAACCTCCTTGAATAGAAAACTTTCTTATTCTGTAGTGCCTTTGAACTATTCGTAATAAAAGAGTGGTCATAGTAAGTACATTCTTTGACAAGAATGGCTCTTATTGATAGATCCAATGATTTAAATCTATTGAAGAGCATTGCTCAAACAGTTTTTAATATAATAATTATAGTACTCATATGAATTGCACATAATTGAATTTTTAACAAAAAGAACATCGAATTTAAATTAAACGTAAAAATATATACTATAAAAAGTCTAAAGTAACGCCTGTCGTGGCGCAGATGCACAAGCGTGCGACTGTAAGGGCGACAGGTTGTGGGATCGATTCCCACTCCAGAAAATGTAAAAGTTTAGTATTTTTATTTCCTGGGCTTGGTGACAAAGCAAAGCGCGGCGTCGAGTTCCGCCACTCAGCACGCAATGCCTCAATTCTGCGGAAAGTGGAGAACGGAATTGTCGAAAGAGAACGGAGTGTCTTACCACTAGGTTCTCAGGTTCCCTCTGCCTACCCTGCTATATGCGGGATACAGCGTGAAGCTAAAAAAAAGTCAAAAACTACTCTCCAGATCTTAACAATATAAATTACACCACATCAGAAGCCCTAAGTATCATATATAAAAATAATCATCTAAATTGGTTCACTCAGAAACAAGTTATGCGATAATACAAATAAAAAATATACAGTTGAATTGAGAACCTCTTTCTTTTTTTAGAGGTCAGTTAAAAATGACATTCAAATATGAAAATGACATTAAGGAATATTCTAATTATAGCAAATTTTCACTCAAATTTCTTATGTAAGACTGTTTTTAAAATTCAATAATATACTTTAGTTTTTTTTGTATATTAAGTTGAATATATAAGAATATCCTGTAGTATTCCACTTGCCGCATTATAGTGCTTTATCTATTTGACGTCAAATTGCTTTTTTAAGAAAAATTCGCTTAATACCGGATAATATGTAATCAAAAAATAGTTTAAATATTACCAATACTGTAAACTATAAGCAATACACGCGGCAATAATAAACTATAAACGCGATAGGTTGTGGGTTCGATTCCCACTCTGTGAAATGTTTAGTATTTACATTTCCTGGGTTTGGTACAAGGCAAATCGCGGCGTTGAGTTTAGCATGCAATGCCTCAATTTGGAAAGTGGGGAACGGAGTGTCTTAGCACCACTAGGTTCCCTCTGCCCACCGTGCTATATGCGGGATACAGCGTTAAGAAATACAATTAATTTTGTAAAATTATATTCATTTTACATTTTTATTTATCAGATGAACTAGACTTCGTTGGTTTTCTTATTAAATTATGTAGTACACAATATTTTTGAAGAGGTCGGAAAGTACTTTTCGTGGGAGTGCGGACGTGATTCGATTTAGTGCGAGATAAATTGAAGAATCTGAATGCAATTTTGGATAACAAGAGCAGTTTCAAAGAGTTAAGCTTGTGGTGTAAGCTTGTGAATATTTTAAAACATAGTGTGGATTGAAAATATATAATATACTCGTATACCTATGGATATAATATTCTACTTAATTCTATTCAAGCATGAGACTGTAAACACGACAGGTTGTGGGTTCGATTCCCATTCCAGGAAATGGAATTTTTCATTTCTTGGGTTTGGTAAGAAGGCAAAGCTGTTAGTCAAAGGTTAGGCAAAGTTGAGTCCCGCCACTCAGCACGCAATGCCTCAATTCGGCGGAAAGTGGGGAACGGAGTGTCTTAACACTAGGCCCTCCCTCTGCCTACCCTTACTTCCGATATAAAGTAGAAGGTACGTTATATTCCCCCTGCCTCCTCCGCGTAGGTGTCCCACAGGGCTCTACGCTCTCTCCTATTCTCTACGCATTGTACACTTGTGACATGCCTAGAACTCAAGACGTGCATCTGGCTATGTACGCCGATGACACCGCCCAATAGGGCGGTGTGAGTGGCGGGAAGTGGTAAATATACCACTTCCCGCTCCTCGTGGATCCTAGCCGAGAGATTCCAGAAGGCGGCCGACGCGCTCAGCGCTTGGTACCGCAAATGGAGGATCAAGATTAATCCTGAAAAGAGTGTAGCGGTGCTATTCCCCCGTGTCAGACACGAGACAGTCTCTACCATATTCCTACTAGATAAACCTATTCCCTGGAAACGCCAGTTTAAATATCTGGATGTCACTCTAGACTCCAGACTCTCCTTCAGAGCGCACATTAAACGTGTGTGCGATACAGCTAAATTCTATCTCAACAGATTATATCCTCTCATATGTAAGCGGAGTAAAATGTCACTTAGAAATAAGCTGACACTATACAAAGCCTGCATTAGACCCGTCCTCACATACGCCAGTGTCGTGTTCGCACACACTGACCTAGAGCCCCTCCAAGTTATTCAAAACAAATTCTTACGAATCGCATCAGGCTGCCCCTGGTTCGTTCGTAACGTAGATCTTCATAGAGACTTCGAACTGGAATCGATTACTGAGTACTGCAAAGGCTTATCCAAGCGCTACTTTGAGCGCGCAGACTCACACGCGAACCCCCTCATTAAACGGGCGTGCGACTACACCCCGTACGCGCATCCCAAATGTAGACGCCCGCGTAGCGTCTTATTAGACCCCGATGACCCCATTACGGTCGCGAACGCCAAAAATGTAGGTAGGAACGCTACACACACACGACACACACACCGCCGTCGACGGATTCGAGGGCGAAGTCCAGCTTTCGTAAAGGCCCGCCCGCGCCTCAGCGCGGCCGGGTCCATCAGTTAGGGCTTATTAGGCTCCCTTAGCTTAGTCTAATTACCACCGGTCGCGTCTTGAAGTGTTTATGGAGAAAAAGTGTAAAACTCAATATTTTTTATTAAAATGCATTGTAAGCTTTGTATGAAGTAACATACATCAATGCGTGTTTTAAACCTAAATGGGTCTTTACTAATGCACATACATAAATTCGACTTCACTATTTTTTGTTAAAATTTTAATTATTTCCATTAAAGTGTACTTCAATCTGTTATTAGTAGAAGTCATACACGGTAACCTTTTCAATGTTCAATGTAATTAACAAGAATTTTCTTAGGTGGTAGGAGGTT
>JAKGSA010000217.1:54700-96891 GCA_033558755.1 Philaethria dido | reverse complement strand
TAGAAGTCCAATTATATTTCATAAAATAAGGCCCATAGAGCGTCTATATTCCCAATATTGAATACACAGTACCTCTAAAATATAGATCTTTATGTGTTTAAATGACAACAGCATTTGTTGTATGGAAAATATCCTTTAATATTATAAATGTGAATGTAAGTTTGTATGTTACGCTTTTACATCAAAACTACTAAACCGATTATCATAAAACTTTGTACACATATTATTAGGGATATTAAAAAGGACATAAGATACTTTTCACTATTTTTTTTATTATAAAAGAGCAGGTGATGTTATTTGATATAAAATCAAGATTTAAACCGTACATGATTTAAAATACTAAATTAATTAGAAAAAAAATTTCATACTAATATTTTAAATGTGGAAGTGTGTTGTCTTATAATGTTCTTTATTACCTCATATCTTTCAAACCCTTGGACCGAATTATATAATTAAGGTGACGTTAGATAGGTATTGATACTCCAAGTGTTCTTAGATATGTGACTTCACTTTTGATTCCATATGTCGCCCTCTAGAGGCAATTACATCATGAATAAAAACAAAAAAAAGAATATCGTTCATGGGTACCGTGTGGGGTGCCAAATGAAAGGACTTAATTAGCACATTTCAAATATTTCACACATAACTAGATTTTATAGCTTACTTTATTTGTATTTGCTTCCTAAAATTGAAAAATTGGTTAAGTCGGGTTTTTTTGTGAATATGTGTGTCATTGAGTAAATTTAGTTAAATGGCTGGAAAGTGACACAAACTTCTTCTTAATATTAATTTATTTCTATTAACAACGCGAGCGAAGTCGCGGTTAACAGCCAGTACTTTACTAAATCTAAGATTATTTTATATTACTCATTAAATACTTATCTTTGTAGTACATTGTATTGTTTATTAAAACTTAATAGTCTTTGTATATTTTGATAACTTTAACTATCTATCGATATTGTTACGTAAAATATTTTTGTTTTATTAGATTTTTTTTAACTTTTCCTTCATAATCCCGGTATTGAATATATCTTATTATATATTCACAATGCCTGTCGTGGCGCAGAGGCACAGGTGTGCATCTGTAAATGCGACAGGTTGTGGGTTCGATTCCCACTCCAGGAAATGGAATTTTTCATTTCCTGGGTTTGGTAACAAGGCAAAGCGCGGCGTTGAGTCCGTCACTTAGCACACAATGCCTCAATTTGGCGGAAAGTGGGAAACGGAGTGTCTTAACACTAGATTCCCTCTGCCTACCCTGCTATATGCGGGATACAGCGTGAAGCTATGTGTGTGTGTTATTTTCCATAATCCCTATATTGAATATACAGCCCCTAAAATGTTGATCTTTATGTGTTTAAATGACAACAGCACTTGTTGTATGGAAAATATTACTAAATGAAGCTAAGATTATTTTATGTTAATCGTTAAATTCTTAGTTTTATTGAATTGCTTTATATAACTTACCTGTCTTTATAGGATTTGATAAATTTTACTATTTCTCGATATTGTTATCTAAATACTTTTGTTTTATTACAAATATATTTAACTTTTTATCTTGGAACTTTCAGGCTTAGAAATTTCTTATATCTAGGTAAATTTATTACGTAATTAAACTCCTTTTTTCCGAAGGTAAATAAAAGATGCATACTTTTTGGTTTTCAAGTTTATGATTCAAAATTTCTTATTAGTTATTTAAATACTATAATCATTATAATCATCTATAATCATATATTCATCTATAATCTTTTTGAATAACTTCTTTATTCAACCGGCAAATAAAATGTTTCTAAAGATGATGTCGACTTATCAATCTATTTACGCCTAGTATAGATTTATCTCTTGAGTGAATTTTGATATCTCAATTTGCATACAGCAAAAGCTTTTTAAGATATAGACAATTTTTATAGATATAGTCAGCTTTTAAATAAGATATAGACAATTTTTTAAATATATTTTAAGATTTTTTTAGCTTCACGCTATATTAGCGCGGCGTTGAGTTCCGCCTCTCAGCACACAATGCCTCAATTCGGGGAAAAGTGGGGAACGGAGTGTCTTAGCACTGCTATATGCGGGATACAGCGTGAAGCTATGTATATATGTATATTTTCATTTCCTGAAGTGAGAATCGAACCCACAACCTGTCGCGTTTACAGTCGTACGCTTGTGTATCTGCGCCACGATGGGCCTCGGCCATATTTTAAGATAATAAATACAAATTTTTAGAAAGAATAACTTTATCATATTTTGTTCACTTATTTGAAGCTAAAATGAAAATAGGTTATAGTGATATCAAAACAAATAGAGTGTGTCACAAATGCATTGGAATAGAAGTATAGATAATGCAGTCTCATTTCAATGTTAGGTATTAACATAATATGTACGAGTATATTGAGTTTCTATGAATTAAGTCGAATAAGTCGTGGCGCAGAGGCACAAGCGTGCGACTGTAAACGCGACAGGTTGTGGGTTCGATTCCCACTCCAGGAAATGTAAAATTTAGTATTTTCATTTCTTGGGTTTGGTAACAAGGCAAAGCGCGGCGTTGAGCTCTGCCACTCAACACGCAATGCCTCAATTCGGCGGAAAGTGGGGAACGGAATTGTTGAAAGAGAATGGAGTGTCTTAACACCAAGTTCACTGGTTCCCTCTGCATTCCCTGCTATATGCGGGTTACAGCGTGAAGTTAAAAAAAATGAATTAAGTAAGTAGTATACAACTAGACATCAAAAATATTTTTAGAAAATATATAAAAACTGAAGCAAAATGGGACTAAGAACGTATGGTTTAATGGTTAGAGCACTTAGACGGCTTCCGATAGACGCGGGATCGAGTCCTGATACGTTAAACATTTTATACGTTTTCATTAGAAAACAACATTATTAAATGTTTTTTATGTGTTTAATTACGATGGGATCAACATTTTAAATTTATTAAATCTAGTATTTTGCTTTATTCATGGAAGTATAGTTTTATATGTCATTTTCTTTTATTGTTTTTCCACCCGGATCGTAAATCTAGAAATACTTCATTTATACCAAAAAAATGATAAAAAATGTGTTTTTCTTTACAAGAAGTGGATGATCTAAAACACAGGCATAAAAATTAAGTTGATCATATCTAAAGTTATGTCAAAGCTTAACCCTTATTTTGCCGAAGCAGCATTTCTAATATTTACATATTATTTGTTTCTCAAGAGCAAGCACCTGCAACACCTTCCTGAAGTATAAATTATTCGAAGGAAAACCCTTGCCTAAGGCTTATTTTATCGGATACCTCAAAAACTGCAGATACTTAAATTCATTATTGGACCAATATTGTGATTTTAATACGGTACATAAATATGGTTTTAAAAATAAAAAGGATGAAAAATATATTGATTTGTTATTAATAATTATTTAATAATATTTTTTTTTTATATTATATTATATATACGATAGATATATGGAATTTACTTTGCCTCATAAAGCATATAGTAATATATTTTAAAATTTATTAAATATTGATTATTTAATAAATTAAAAAAATATATATTAAACATCGTAAAAACTTGATTTATAAAGGTAAATAAATTGGTATTTTTTAAGTGATCTTAAGTAAATTATGTTTTCCCACCTCATAGAGTGCGTACGTGATAAGCACAAATATACTTGAATTCTAATCTAAAGTAATTACTTTACGACACTCAAATCAAGATCAGCATACACATTTTTAAATTAATCTGATAATATTTGTTCGTAGGTACATACATATATGTAGGTTATGTAGATATATGTGTAAATTTTAAGTACTAGCTTGTCTACATAGCCGTGTAGGTAGAGGTGTCTAGTAGTCGCGAGTCGTCCATATAACACGGTTTCAACCGGCATACCTTATTTAAATGACAATATGATTTGTAGAAAAATTTGGGAGTGAAATTTTTAAAATGCCAGTATACCATAATTAGCTTCACGCTGTATCCCGCATATAACATGGTAGGCAGAGGGAACCTAGTGTTAAGTTCCCCACTTTTCTCCGAATTGAGGCATTGCGTGCTAAGTGGCGGAACTCAACGCCGCGCTTTGCCTTGTTACCAAACCCAGGAAGTGAAAAACTCCATTTCCAGGAGTGGGAATCGAACCGACAACCTGTCGCATTTACAGGTGCACGCTTGTCCCTCTGCGCCACGACAGACGATTATACAAGTATGACACAAAATAAAGGTAAAGGTGGCCAGGAAGATGTAGAGCTTAAATTTTGATTGAGTTTCCAAAAAATCAGGGTCTAGAATAGTTTGAGAGCTAAAAAAAAGTTCGCCAGAAAAATGTTGGGTATTAAGTTGCAAAAAACAAGTCTGACGTCAAAAAACTACCTAAAAATAAAAAAAAGCTTCACCAAAATTCGTAGTAAAATTACTAAATAACTTTACATACCTATACCGGCTGCCCTCTATATATCGGCTTCTCTAAAAATTACCGACTTCCCCAAATATATACCAGCCGGTATATAGTCTCTAAATTTAACGGCTTTCCTAATTAAAATATTCACCCCTGGCCACTGGTTTACTTTGTCTTTACCTTATATATTCGTTAAACACAATATTTCACATACGGCGTTGACAATTTTTTTTTGTTATCTTGCTAGGCAGGTATGACTGACTGAGACGATCTTTTTTTATAATGAGTAAAATCGATACGATATCAATATTTTGTGTGAAGTATTTGTTGTATTTGTAGTTTAGTGGTAGGAGGTTCGTCCTCCGTCTGGCTCGCGACCACTATCATGTCAAAGACGAACCGCCAAACATCTAATGATGTGTTCCGGTTCGATGGCATGTAAGCCAGGTTTTTCTCTTTCCCATCCATCCTTTCCCCTAAATGTGGTGGTTCTGATAGCGAACTGCTCATAGTCCTCCTCTTCTACCCGTATCCTCTAGGTTGGCAACGCATCTACAACATCTCTGGTGTTGTAGATGTTCATGGGCGAAGGTAACCGCTTACCATCAGGTGGTCTTTCTGCTCATTTGCCATCCGTTATCCATAAATATATATACAATATGATGATTCTAATATTGAAAACAATAACAGCTTTAAAAATGTAATATATAACTTCTAAAAAATATTTAAATAACTATAAAAGAATATAATAATTTAATAGACAAGCTTAAATAATATATTTTACGTTGACACTTTTATGTACTTTTACGATACTTTGAACATTTGGATGGCGAGACAGGTACCTGAACCGGTTAGCGTTGGCGGACGTCGCATTTGTTTCTGACATGTACACTTTCAACTCTGTATAGAATTTCAGACTGTGCCAATCATTTATAACTTACTTTACCAAAGTTTTTTTTGGGCAACGTTCGCTCAATTTTATTGTACTATTCGTGAAACATATATATATATATAAAATATATATAACATATACATATATACGAGTATGTACAAATACAAACTATATACTATCATACAAAACGATGTTATGTTATGATTTTTTTTTAAGAAATTAATAAAATATTAATAATAATAAATTTAGATTAAAGTTAGTCAAGCTATCCCTATTCTGTCTTTTCGATTTGCTTCAGATGTAAATTCGATCTTGCGATGTTTATAAAGATATTTTAAAACACTGAAACACTGAAACAGTGAGGGATTTATACAAATTGAGTTATTTTTATTTACCGGACCAAAGCAATGACACAAACCGCCACACCGTTACTGATAGTATGTATATATGACCACTGTAGTTGTGGGTAAACATTAAATATAGATTCACGTTTCATCCCGATCGAGGTAGTTAAAGAGAACGGATTGCTTTACGCTACGGTCCCTGCATATTTCTTTCGCCTTGTCCACTGTCATCTATTTCTTCTACAGGGTCCTCACGCTTTTTACGTGACCCTCTTCCAGTATCATAAACATTGTTTTCTCGAAGGTTAACTGAGTTAACTCTCTCTTACCGGTCGCTTTTGCATTCTATATTATTAAGATTAAATGTAAATTTAAACAGTTTTTTAATGCCGGATCTGATTTTATTATACTGCTCAATATATCTTTAGCCAAAAAATGTAGACTAAGTCCTTGCTTTGGATTTTTTCAGTTAATTACTGAAATAAAAGAAACAAAGTAGGCCTGTCGTGGCGCAGAGGCACAAGCGTGCGATTGTAAACGCGACAGGTTGTGGGTTCGATTCCCACTTCAGGAAATGTAAAATTTAGTATTTTCATTTCTTGGGTTTGGTAACTAGGCAAAGCGCGGCGTTGAGTTCCGCCACTCAACACGCAATGCCCCAATTCGGCGGAAAGTGGGGAACGGAATTGTTGAAAGAGAATGGAGTGTCTTAACACTAGGTTCTCTGGTTCCCTCTGCCTACCCCGCTACATGCGGGATACAGCGTGAAGTTGTAAAAAAAAAGTAGTCAACGAGAAGCTAAGGACAAGATACTCCGTTCACTTTGTACACTTTCCATCTGCATACGAGACATTGCACGAGTGTTAGAACTTAACCTGGCTTTTTGTCTTTTTAGAGCGGAGAAATTATTATAATAATTTTCCCGAAAGGAGATTGAACTCATAACTGTTTAAGATTACAGTCAGAGAATGTTTTAATGTGTCATGATGATTTCATATATACACTAAATTCCGCCCGACGCCTGTCGTGGCGCAGAGGCTAAGCGTGCGACTATAAACGCGACAGGTTGTGGGTTCGATTCCCACTCCAGGAAATGTAAATTTTAGTATTTTCATTTCTTGGGTTTGGTAACAAGGCAAAGCACGGCGTTGAGTTCAGCCACTTAACACGAAATGCCTCAATTCGGCGGAAAGTGGGGAACGGAATTGTTGAAAGAGAATGGAATGTCTTAACACTAGGTTCTCTGGTTCCTTCTGCCTACCCTGCTATATGCGGGTTACAGCGTGAAGTTAAAAAAAAAACTAAATTGAAAACTAAGAAATTTAAACCAATTGTAGTAATTAACCACAAGTAAGTACTCACTTAGTGAAATCCATCAAGTTAATAATATAAAGTCTAAAGTCAGTAAATTAAGCCGATCTTTAAATCCAAAACAATCTCGTTAATAAATTCACTTAAAATAGGCCGATGTGTATTTATACATGAGATTTACAGTCTGTTAGTTTGTTTGGGTTAACTTACTTGTTGATTAAAACTTGGCTTGAATTATTTTAATGTATTCCGTTCATTCATAATATATATTTTTTTGTTCGTATTTAAAATTACTTTTTATAATGAGTATTGCAATTGAAAGGAAAATTTATGGCTTGTAACGATCGTGGATTCAAATATAATGGGGGTTATTAATAAACAGGTCGAATAAGTTAAGATTTAAGGGAAACTTAAATGTAGGTTTGTGATGGGCAATAAAGCAAGTGCAAATATTAAGAAGTAACTTATATTTATTATTGCTACAATTATTAAAATATAGTAAACAGGATCATTGAAGCTATGTAGACGTTGGTGTGATCCCACTCAGAGGAAATGTTTCATCTAAGTTATTTTCATTTCCCAGCTCAAGTTAAACAAAGTTGGATTTCGCCACAGCGAACACATTGCCTTGACCTTAGACTGAAAACGGAGAATAGAGTGATCCCTGAAGTATATTATATCTAGTAAACCTGGTATTTGCAAAAACAAAGCTGAAAAAAAGCCGTAAAAAAAACTGAACTTAATGTTGAACCTTAATGTAAATTATCTTTAATTGTCTACGAGCAGGTTTTACAAAGTACATCTTCATAACACCATGAAAACGTAAGAACGACAATAATCTTGGATTGAAAAGTAATGAACTGACCCCTTCATATAAACCAAATTGAAATACTAACCTAATATCGTGCAAATCCCAAATATTCTGTAGAAACCAAAGGAACAGTAAAATTTTATTGCGGTGACCCCAAAGGAATTACGTAAGATGTCAATGAATTTTTATAAGATTAAGTGAATAAAAGTTTTATATACGTTCACTCGTTTCGCTTATTTTGGCGGAAAAATCTACATAAACAAAGATCAATAATTACTAGTGATCTCGTTAACGCATAAAATACGCATTGCATTAGGAAAGTGGATTTATGCGTCAAAGGGACCTCCAGTAATTATTTAACGTATGTCAATTTGTACTAAAGAATAAATAATAAAGTTTTTTTTTAAACTTCACGCTGTATCCCGCATATAGCAGAGTAGGCAGAGGGAACCTGAGAACTTACTGTTAAGACACTCTTTCAACAAATCTGTTCCCCAATTTCCGCCAGATTGAGGCATTGCTTGTTGAGTGGCGGAACTCAACGCCGCGCTTTGCCTTGTGACCAAACCCAGAAAATGAAAATACCTCATTTCCCAGAGTGGGAATCGAACCCACAACCTGTCGCTTTACAGTCGCACACTTGTACCTCTGCGCCACGACAGGCGCCAAATAATAAATAATAATAAAGTGAGTAACACTAATATTAGAGTATCTCTAATGAAGTGTTATAAAAATATATGTCATGCACTATTACTACATATAGTCTGTGAATGTGCCAAATGTAATACCCTTCACCTCACATATTTTTTGGAAAAAGGAGTTACTTGTATGTAAAAAAAAACCAAAGAACCACTTTTGTGGTCTAGATCGTAAATAACTAAATTTATATTTTTCCACATTTATCATGTATCTAGTACGTATAATATTTAGTAAATGAGCAAGTTGGTGAATTCTTAAGTTATGAAGTTTTGAGCATGCTTACAATATTTATAATATCCAAATGCAATACTAATTTTTCCTCCACTAAAAAGGATCCCGTAACCATCGCGTGTACAAACAGATTTGTCTAACTGAGTCGCGATGTCGTTAACTGCTATTTCAGTAGCAGAGGATTCTATTACGCGATAACAGGGTCAGTACCGCTGCAACGTTAATGTAGTATTTCATAAAACCATGTTACAATGAAGAACGTACTTTTATATTGTAAGCCAACAATAATTCAAAGAAGATATCTCTTATATGTAATGTTTCAGACAGGCTTAGATCTCACTATGTCAAGTGAAAACATTGAATAGACATATCTTTGAAGGTACGAAAAATCTTTTTGTAACACATTGGCTAGTATTTTAACGTTTTTTTTTAAACAGAATTTACCTAGATTTTTTTTAAATGAGAATTACATTATCTATAAGAATCACAAATTGTTAATAAATTCATCAACGTTATGTTACTTACGAGTATATACTACAAAGTTTTTTTACTTTCCTATGCAGTAATTTCCACTTTTTATATGTTTTAATAAGTATGTATTATTTTTCATGAACTTTCACGTATCTATAGGATATAGTGGTTTTTTTTTATAGTGCCAGTTTACTTTATTTTTCAACTTTCTTTCATTAAATAACATTTCCCTAATGTGAATAATGAACCCATGAAGCCCATGTACCAGTGATCACAACTGCGCCACGATGGTGTCAGGATTTATGTACGTTAACCTATTTAAAAACATGAATTTATTAGCTCTTACAGTAGGTACAACAGTATTTTAATCAAACCTCAGCGTTGACGTAAACAAAAGGCGGTGGTCTACTTTATTGAATGAAATGGGCTAAAAAACGGGCAACATTGAGAAAAATAGGAGACAGGAAGCAAAGCGTCGGTCATTTCGCTCATGCGAACATTTTTAATCAAGCGAAATAAATTACTGTTAGGTTTTTGAATTACAAATAAGTGGGTTATTACCCTGTGGTACAGTGAGATTTGTCATCTAAAGTACTGGGTTTCGTTTTGTTTTTAGATAAATCAAAATCAAAATCAAAATATTCTTTATTCAAGTAGGCTATTACAAGCACTTTCGAATCGTCAATTTACAAAGGTGTCAGTCGTGTCAGTCCTAACGGAAGCTACCACCGGCTCGGAAGGCCGTCCTGCTGAGAAGAGCCGGCAAGAAACTCAACAGTTGCTCTTTTCAAATAAAATTTTATAATAAATATACAACTACGTTGAGCCTCCCGGGTGAGCGTCAACAGCATTTAATTACACACATTGATATCATTATAGTATTCTTGGACAGAATAATATACTTTTAATTTTTCAATAATATGTTCTTAATCTTAACTTGAAATTGTTGAAGTGGCAGATCTGTAATTATTTCTGGAATTTTATTATACATGCGTATACCTTGTGACAAAAAAGATTTATTAACTTTTTTGAGACGAAAACTAGGTGTAATTAGCTTATTAATATAAATATGTAAAAAATTGACTTTCAGCTTGAATTTTATTTAAAGTTTCTTTTTATACAATACTTGACCGTCAACTCGATGGTTTAACTTCGATTTACAATCAGGGTGTAGTAATATGTTATTTATTTTAATTTTACGCTTCTAGTAAGACAAAGCAGGCATTGTGTTTAAAGAAAAACAAAAAAAATAATTAGTTATTTATTATTAGTTGTTGTATTAATATGACATGCACCTATAGATAACAGTTAAGTAACGAATAAAAGTAAAGACAATACGAAAAGCAGTATAATGGAAAATATTTATTTCATATTTGTTCTTTCGTTCCACAGAAATTTTAGTATTATTTTCAAATTTAACAAAAGAATTTCGTTCCTTTCGGTATTTTGTAAGCGATAACGTAAAGTGCGTACCTGTTACAATATTCATCCTATCGCGTCTTTTGCTAACGCTCTTCGTTCGAGTGTTCTGCATTTTTTACAACTGTTATAAAATATCCATTTTCCATTACGTCGATGGGAATGTGATGATACAGTCGTCAGCGCCCTGAATATGATAAGTATAAAAACTTTGACGTTATATGTAGATAGCCTATATGGTATACCTATGTACCTTACTTAGTGATGCCATATAAGTGTAAGGAGATAGCTTAATTTTTGTATCGTAATGTTAATTAGACACTGCATATTTTTTTAGCTTCACGCTGTATCCCGCACATAGCAGGCAGAGGGAACCAGTGAACCTAGTGTTAAGACATTCTGTTATTCCGAGTATTTTAACATTAGGTTCTCTATTTCCTTCTGCCTACACTGAATATACTGGACACTGCGTGAAGCTAAAAAAAGACAAATTATTATTACTAAATGTTATTATATATATATATAACGAAGTGTTTTAACACTAGGTTCCCTCTGCCTACCCTGCTATATGCGGGATACAGCGTGAAGCTATGTATGTATGTATAATATAAAAGAGTAGCTCAGTGTACTTATAATATTAAAAATATATTTCATTGACAAGGCTTTTTCTATTAATTATATAACTAGATGACTTTCGAGTCCCATACACAAACTTCACTGATGATTTCAAAGTACTTATAACGAACTAATTAAATATATACCGAGTAAAAATTATTATGACTAATTAAATCATAGTGTCCCCGTTGACGCGTTAACAACACGTTGACTTTGTACAAAAATGACAATGTATATGTCACTTTATATAAACATGCATGTCAAACCATGGTAGTGTGTGTAACATTTATTTTGTTGATTTAGTATACTTTTTATGCATCATTTTAAAAAAATGTTAGCATGTTCCACTCCTTCTCTATATAAACTATATTTGTGCCATATTTCATGCTCCTCCGTCCGCGTAATTCCAGTAAAAACGGATCCAAATCTTTTACTTCACGTATTTATATATAGATTAACTCCACGTGGAGGACTATCGTGGTTCAGTGGGACAGCGACTGGCAGTAAACGATATTGGTTGCGAGTTCTATTCCTGCTCGGGGGAATCACTATATTTAAACATTATATTTAAATCATTTTTATTTGTCCGCTTTGTCTTGACAAAACTTGACTTGAAGAAGCGCGATGTTCAGTTCCTTTACTTAGCACTCAACTTTTTAAATTCCGGCAGAAAGCGGCTAACGGAGTGTATTGACACTACGGTCTCTCTGACTACCCTGCTATACAAGATAAAGCATGAAGCTGCATATGCCCTACAAAAAATGGTAGACGAGAGAACGAATGTGTAAATTATTTCTATTGGTTTAAATTCGCTTTACACTACAAAGCCAAATAAAACAGCAACTTACATCGTTAGAACGCAAATATTTGTCTTTGAATATATGTCTTTTGTGCGCGTACAAATATAATATAGTTATGTAGTGTTGCCATCTCAAAACTTTAAAATCCAGGATTTTAAGTTAGGAATACCAAAATTTCGGTCTAAAGCCAGGACTAAATATGTAAGCAATTCCTATATATTTAGTAGTAGTATTTTTATAGTTATAATGGAATGATAGCGGTTCATAAAATAACTTTAACAGGACCCTTTAAAACGTAGGATACGCTGTATCCTGTACATATCAGGGTCGCCAGAGGGAAGTAGAGAACCAAGTGTTAAGACACTCCGTTCTTTTTTATATTTTCGTTCCCCACTTTCCTCCAAATTGAGGTATTGCGGCCTGACAAGGCCTGACGAGGCGCAGAAGCACAAGCGTGCGACTGTAAAACGTTATAGGTTGTGGGTTTGATTCCTACCCCAAGAAATGAAAATATTAATTGGTATTTAGTGCTTTCATTTCCTCACTCTGGTAACAAGTCAAAGCTCGACGTTGATAAAAATGTAGGACACTGCTTAAAAATTAGCCAGGACAGCCCAGGACACCCCAAAATATCTCATATCTTGGGAAAATACGACGGTTGGCAATCCTACCTTATACTTATTATTTACTTTACATTTTGTAGCGGCGTTGATTTCATAGGATTTATAACGTGACCTAAATCGTACTACATTTACTTAGTTAAAACTGTTTGAATCAAAATAAGTAATTAAAATTATCGTGAAAAGCCAAGAAATTATTTTCATACGGTCACTTACTAACATTTAGCTTTTGCTACATATTGAAGGTCAACTTCTTTTTCAGTATAAAGATCGATTTAAATATTTTTATACTATTACTAAAAGCTGGGAAATAATTGAACTTGACTATAGAGATAGCATAGAATGCAATGTTCCCTGTGAGGGGACGGGGTTAGAATACAATTCCCTTCCGCCGCTGGGTAGCGCCCGTAAATAGCATGTATCCCAGTAGTTTGGTGGTAGGAGATTCGTCCTCCGTGTGGCTCGCGACCGCTATCATGTCATAGACGAACCGCCAAATATCTAATGATGTAATGATGTTAACCCCGTCCCCTCACATGGAAGAATCTCTACTCATTATTACCTATTTTAGTTCATTTTTAAAGTACCTAACATTTAAAAAAATCTCCATTCATCATAACAACTGTTATCTCTGCATTCTCTTTCATGCAGCAGTTATTGAGTTAGAAAACAATAAAAAAACATTGTTTCTAAAATTACTACAAAGTTGGTGTATATGCATATAATATAACATCATGTTAATAAAACACTAGTATAATAAAATATACGTTAGATTTACAATGTTCTAGTTTTGTTCGACTAACTGTTGATTAAAAGCAAAGTTACCGCGAATCATGATTTTAGTGCTTGTTGCTTATTTAGAAAAGCTTTATTGCAATGGTACGAATTGTTAAATCAGCATTTAATATTAAAAAATTTAATACTAAACATTATATGTATTTATGACGCAAAGATTTTTTTTTTAACTTCACGCTGTAACCCGCACATAGCAGGGTAGGCAGGGGGAACCAGAGAACCTAGAGTTAAGACACTCCATTCTCTTTCAACATTTTCGTTCCCCACTTTCCGCTGAATTGAGGCATTGCGTGCTGAGTGGCGGAATTCAACGCCGCGCTTTGCCTTTTTACCAAATCCAGGAAATGAAAATGCTAAACTTTTACATTTCCTGGAGTGGGAATCGAACCCACAACCTGTCCCGTTTACAGTCACAAGCTTGTGCCTCTGCGCTACGACAAACGTTGCGTTCCGCCACTCAGCATGCAATGCCTCAATTCGGCGGAAAGTGGGGAACGGAGTGTCTTAACAGTAGGTTCCCTCTGCCTACCCTGCTATATGCGGGATACAGCGTGAAGCTATGTATGTGTGTATGTATGTATAAGTATTTATGACGCAAAGTTATATAGGTATGTTATTTATAGTGTTATGACAAGGAAATTGGACTGTAATAGTAACTGTGAATGCTTTTTATATATTTCTTTTTATCGTTTATTTTAGTTATAATGGGTGTTTTATTATTTGCACACACATAGCAGAGTAGGAAAGGGGAATCCGAGAATCTAGTGTTACGACACGTTCTACTCTAAAAAAATTTTAATTCCCCGTTCCCCACTTTCCGCCCAAATGAGGCATTGCTTGCTGAGTGGCGGAAATCAACACTGCGCTTTGCCTTGATACCATAGCGAGGAAATTAAAATACTAAATATTATTTAAAATTCTCATTTCCTGGAGTGAGAATCGAACCCTCAAGCTGTCACGTTTACATTCGCACGCCTGTGCCTCTGCGTCACAACAGGCCTCAAAATATTTCAAAATATATTTTTAATATATTGAAACTGTATTTCTATTTTCACAGAAGATTTTTTTGAGTTTAACGCATTTAAACAGAAAAAGCCTTGCCATAAACAAGGAAGAGTGCTTAAAAAAAAACTCAAAGCTTAAACTGTACCTAAGCCAATAAACAAACTAAACGGCATTAGTAATTAGCTTAAATGAGCATGCACTGAGCACGTAATTACATGGAAATCAGAGGCTTAATTCATCAACACTTAGCAACAACCTGTATGCGTTATTACACTCATAATAAAGATCAAAATTGCGTGAATAAAATACCTTATATATTACTTTAGAAATGGACTTAATACCGAAATAGTGACTGATGAACTAAACCGCTATTTAACGAATCATTAGTATGTATGTAATACAGTTTCTATTGTAAATATATTATGTTATTTAGGTTAATTTTTGTTTAACGTTAACTTAATGGGAGAATGTTAAAAATCGTCAAAAACGCATTACGGTCATCATCAGAAAGAAATATCTACGAACAGTATTAGCGTTAAAACCTAACTTAGAAAGCTTCAAAATGATATCTTGTTTTTTTTTACTTCTCGAAGATTTTTTTTTTCTTCGGAAGAGTTAGTAGTAATAGGATTTACGTACATAACATTACAATGCAACGTTACAAAAGGTACTAGCTATAATAGTTATAAGTAATAAAACTTAGCTTACATAATAATATAAAATTATACATACATACATACATATCTTCACGCTGTATCCCGCATATAGCAGGGTAGGCAGAGGGAACCTAGTGTTAACACACTTCGTTCCCGACTTCCGCCTAATTGAGGCATTGCGTGCAGAGTGACGAAACTCAACGCCACGTTTTGCCTTGTTACCAAACCCAGGAAACGAAAAGTTCCATTTCCTGGAGTGGGAATCGAACTCACAACCTGTCGCGTTTACAGTCGCACGCTTGTGCCTCTGCCCCACGACAGACGATTATGTATAATATATCAGTGGAACAATAAAATTTGTAACCTAATCAGTTATAGCAGGTATGTGTTAACCTTATTTCAGATATTGTATTAAGATTTTAATGACAAAAAGAAAACCGACATGAAATATAAATGCAATAAAAATGAACGTCGTGGCGCAAAGCTACAGGCGTGCGACTGTAAACGCGACAGGTTTGGGTTCATTTTCTGGGTTTGGTAACAAGGCAAAGCGCGGTGTTTAGTTCCGCCACTCAGCACGCAATGCCTCGATTCGGCGGAAAGTGGGGAACGGAGTGTCATAACACTAGGTTCCCTCTACCTATCCTGCTATATGCGGGATACAGCGTGAAGCTATGTATGTCAAAGTCAAAGTCAAATAATTTTATTCAAAATAAGAAGCTACATAGTTCATTTTTTGAACGTCAAATAATTTACCACCAGTTCACTAAATTTAAGATCTGAGAGGAACCAGCGCAAGAAACTCAGCGGGTATAATATGTATGTGTAGATCTTAACTACATTATATAACATCATAATTCTATTCTATTAACTACATTATATAATATCAAAATTGATTTACTCAGTAAAAAGTTATACGGTAAGCCACATAAAAATACAGTCTAATTGAAAATCTCCTTTTTGTGAAATCGATTAAAAAAATATAACTAAGTTTTAGAAATGACGTGAACATGACTCTATAATCCTTTACTTTACATTTTAGGAGATTAACGGCTTTGTAGTAAGCCGTTAATGTAGCACATAGCCAAACTAAAACTTACAATGCTATTAGGTATTTACCTGAAATATCTATTGTATGATGTATTTGATATTAAATAATATTTAGTAATTTCATTTCCTCGCTCTGGTAATAAGGCAAAGCGCGGCGTTGAACTCCACCACTCAGCACGCAATGCCTCCATTCGGTGAAAAGTGTCTTTACACTAGGGGTTCTGGTTTCTCTGCCTACCCTGCTATATGCAGGATACAGCGTAAAGTTAAAAAAATGATGTGGTTATTCATAATTAATTGCTTTTAATTTATTTATATTAGATTATTATTTTCCTTAGATTATTTTCCTGCAAATCATGATAGTCAGAGATAGAGAGATTGTTCCCTCTAAGGGGAATCGCACCTATAACCAATCATATTTACAGTTAAACACTCAACCACTGTGTCAGAATGGACTCAAATTTTTTGCTTAAAATTATTTTTTCCATTCGTTAAAAATTTGAACTAGCGTATATCGTAGCTATATGCAGTCATATATCCTGATTTAAATCACATAATATAATATAAGTATACTAATTAATAAAAACGCCTGTCGTGGCGCAAAGGCACAAGCATGCGACTGTAAACGTGATAGGTTGTGGGTTCGATTCCCGCTCCAGGAAATGTAAAATTTAGTATTTTCATTTCTTGAATTTGGTAACAAGTCAAAGCGCGGCGTTGAGTTCCGCCACTCAACACCCAATGCCTCAATTTGGCGGAAAAAGGGGACCGGAAATGTTGAAAGAGAATGGAGTGTCTTAACACTGGTTTCTTTGATTTCTTTTTGTATATGTTTATTAATTATTATTTGTTTTTAATTTATTTTTATTAGAGATTGTTCCCTCTAAGGAGAATCGAACCTACAACCAATCATATTTAGAGTTAAGCACTGCACCACTTCGTCAGAATGGACTCAAACTTTTTGCTCAAAATTATTTTTACCATTCGTTAAAAATTTGAACTAGCGTATATCATAGCTACAAGCATATACTAATTAATAAAAAATATATAAGTATGTAATAATTAACAAGAAACGTTTCGTGCATTACAAAGTACAGAGTGAAGTAGAACAATTTGATTCCAAACTCCGCGTGTCAGTTGTATGAATATCATACGTGCCTGAAATCGCTGAAAGCTATACTTACTGACAGTTGACAAGCGACTACGCTTGTGTGCGGAGCTTAGCACATTCATTTGGTGAGAAGCTGAATCGGTAACGAGATATAAATATATTAGATAATAGTATATATTGTTTCATTATTTTTATTAAAATTGATTAAAATTAAGCTTTTATATAATATAATATATAATAACAAACACCATTTTGCCGTAAATATAAGATTTATAATCAACTTATACACATACATAAATACATAGCTTCACATTGTATCCCGCATATAGCAGGATAGGCAGAGGGAACCTAGTGTTAAGGAACTTCGTTTTCCACTTTTCACCGAATTGAGGCATTGCGTGCTGAGTGGCGGAACTCAACGCCGCGCTTTGCCTTGTTACCAAACCCAGGAAATGAAAAATTCCACTTCCTGGAGTGGGAATTGAACCCACAACTTGTGCATCTGCGCTATGAGAGGTGTTAACTTATATAATATATAAAAAAAGCCTTTCAGCATTTCCTGCATGGCATGGGAGTGAGAGAAAACGTAGTGTCTAAACACTTCAGCCGCCGCTTTCCTCTCAAAGATATTGCATGTTAAGTATGCGTCAGAGGAACAAAAATAATTTCAATGTAATCTACAAACATTTATTTAATTCAATTGAGAAGAAATCGAATCTACAACCAAACGTGTTTACATTTAGACCTACTGCTGTTTTACTGCGCCACTATGGTCTATAAAGTTTGAACTCACAAAATGAGCAGATATAGTCACAATTGTTTATATAAAACACTATTAAAACTTATTACATTAAATGAAACTGTTTTAACCGAATGATCAAAATTAATTAAGCGTATAATTTGGTATTCGATCCTACATATTTGGAACCGATTTTTCAAACATATTACCTACAGTAGTCCATGGCCGTGATGGTATTTCGTAAATTGTTCGATTGGTTTGTGTTGTTCGATTTGGTTGAAATAGTTTCATTTAATATACATAAATAGTTTAATTTGGTAATAGTTTTAATTCGATGTATCATTCGATGTTATAATTTCATAAATTATAATCGTGAAAAACAATGTAATAATGTATGTATATAGAGATATAAATTTCGCTGATATTTTTTCACAATATTAATCATAAGACGAGTTTAATATTAAATATATATGCTAATTACACAAATTGTTTTTTAAATTGTTATATCTTTAAAAAATAAAGAAAAAAAAGGAACTTTACGCCTTATTCAGCAATGCATGACAACCCATCAGAGATAACCTAATGGCAAAACACTTCATTCGCCGCTTTTTGTGCGAATTCGAGACATTACATGATAATGGCGAAATTCAACGCCACGTTTTGTTTCCACAAAGGAGAAATGAATATAATTTATGTATCATACCTAATCATTTCCCCGATTGAAAATTGAACCAGCAATCTACCGCGTTTTTAGTCTGAAGCCGTCCTGCGCTACGGCGACCTCTAAATAAATAAACAAAATAATTAAATATAAAATATAAACAAGGATAACAAAAAAAAAAGAACATGAAAGTGCGCCCGAGTTTGTTTTATATTCTTTCAAGTATGTCAATGTTTAGAACAATGTTTACAAAGCTACAAAAAGATGTTTTGCAAAATGAAACATTTCTCGGACAGATTCGGATCCCAATCTGTCGTTTTATGAGGGCTTGACTTCACACCGAACGCAACATTCCTTTGTAGTCGTAAGAAAGAGAAAAGAAGCAAAATTTGCCTTTACAGCATAGATTTCTTAGAATATTCATGTGTAAACATGCGTAACTTTGTCTGACGCCGACCGTATTGGTATTCTAATAAAAAATATATAAAATATCGCCTGTCGATACAAATTTTATGATACGAATGTGTAATTTTATTGGATTATTTATTTATTGAATTAAATACTTCTTGAGAATAAGTAAATATTAATGTTTATGTTAAATAATGTTTGTTGAAATGAGTAAATACGAGTATATGAATATAAATAAATCATATATGAAGGTTTTGTATAAGCGAATAATTAAAGCAAGCAATAGTATTATATATGTTTTTTGAAAGTTTTATGATCTTTTTTTATAAGTTTTTATGAGCTTAAAAGTTATTATAAGTGAATAACGGAGTATCTTAACACTAGGTTCTCCCTGACTACCCTGTTATGCTATAGAAAGGGTGAAGCTAAAAAAAGGAAAAATCTATATTTATTACGCGGACGGAGGGGCATGAAACTTGACACACTTATAGTTTATATAGAGAAGGAGTGCAGAATGTTAATGTAACACACACTACCATGCGTTTGACATCCATGTTTTTATAAAGTTTTTTTTTTTTTTTTTTTTAGTTTCTGTAACATGGCGATCTGTGAGGACACAATAAGCCAATCGGTTGAGAAGTAAAAGTATTTATAAAGTGACATGTACATTTCTAAGCACAACGCGTTGTTAACGCGTCAACGGGGACACTAGTATATATAAATATATTTTTCAATATATCTCTAGAAGCGATGGTTATGAGTTCGATGCCCGACTCCAAAATACATAAGAAGCGTTTTTACTATAGATAATATTTATAACACCACAAAGCCTTAAACATCTTAATCGTAAATTCAAATTAAATTCATGTGTGAATTATGAATGAATGTTTCACGCGCAATTTGAGATCATTTATTTGTCGTATGAATTAAATCTGACTGCTCTCGATAAATCACACGAATCACGTTCATATTTGCACTGTTGATTAACTTTGCAATAAATTGCTGAGGCCCGCCGAAATTCTATTTTTATATGCTAATTTAATGTCAAATAGTTTTTTCTTTATATTAGTCATCGTAGAATAATGTCTATTACATTGTAAGCGCCTTTTAGTTTTGGGTTCGATTCCCATTCGAGGGAAATGTTTATATATGAAAAAACTTTCTTATAATGAGCTCTTTGATTTTGTACACATATTTGGAAACACGACGTTTTGAACACCTTACAGTAGTCCGTGGTGAATGAAAAGGTAGACTGTACCAAAAATGTATTTCCGAATACTAAAATATAGGCGAATAATCCGGATAAATTGGTTCCTTTTAATATACTTTCATATCACCTCTCTGGTTTACAAAGCGCGGCGCTGTTTCGTTTATCAATATGCAATATTTTGAATTAGGGCGGATAGCGCGAAAGGAGTAACTTGAGACTAGGATTTTTCTCACTAAGGTAGTGGTACTATGCGCAATTAACTATGAATCTGATAAAAAAATATACTCAGTTATTTCTGTTTTACTAAGCATTTTATTATAACGAACTCAGGACTATTATATATTCTGATATCCCTGGAACAAATATTAAAACGATTAAAACACAATATATATTCTGTACTCTATTAAAAAATAATTTCGCATAGATTGCATATTGCCTTTAATAGTAAATTAATTTATTCGTCTTTTAATATACCGGAGCGAGGAGGAAGAACCTAGTAAAAAGACAACGTGCTTGATGCTAACAGAACAAGTAAGATCGAATCTGAAATGTAAATTGAAATGCTAATTTAGTGTAAAACATAATTTTAATCTAGATTCTAGATCAAATCATGAAGGGAAATGAGGAAAATAGCTTTGGAGATAACTTAGTTTGTAGTTAGTGTTCAGTTTCATGCTTTTCTCGTACAAAGTAATCCAGAATACTTGGCATTACGTGGTAAGTGGCGGTACTCGACACCGCGCTTTGTCTTACTAGAGGGCAAAAATGTAGAGCTTTCACCCAGTGGAAATCGAACTCATAATCAATAGCGTATACAGCCATTGTCCCACTGCGGCGCGATCGCTTAAGAAGATACACTTATTTGCTACGAAATAACGTTATTTAATATGATTTTTGTGTAAACTTCGAGCAAACACGTTATTCTAGAGTTAGTAATATTTTTTGAGAAATATCTCATCAGATATTTCTGAAAAGTAGTATACATAAATCATGTTGCTAAAATTAGCAATATTATTACATTTTTTTTTAACTTCACGCTGTATCCCGCATATAGCAGGGTAGGCAGAGGGAACCAGAGAACCTAGTGTTAAGACACTCCGTTCTCTTACAACAATTCCGTTCCCCACTCTCCGCCAAGTTGGGGCATTGCGTGTTAAGTGGCGGAACTCAACGCCGCGCTTTGCCTTGTTACCAAGCCCAGGAAATAAAAATACTAAATTTTACATTTCCTGGAGTGAAAATCGAACCTACACCCTGTCGCATTTACAGTCGCACGCTTGTGCTTTTACGCCACGACAGGCGTTAAAATATACTATACATATATAATAAGAAAAACTATATGAATTAAAAATATAGTAGAAGTTAATTAATTTTATAATGACAAAATTATATCAACAAAGTAATATTTATTGTCAGCTAAAAATACTCTTGTATTTTGCTATCTGCTCAGAACGGAGCTGAGGGGTCCCCAAACAATTGCTCAATGTAGAACAAACATCTTCACAGCTCTATTGCTCTTGTTGTACGCAATACCTAATTAAAGGGCCTACGGATTTTATTATATTTGGGGGAAAATATTTATATTTTATGTAGCAAGCATGAAATCTATGCTTAGACATTCAAAGACTAAAGGGTTTTTTTTTATGTATGAAAATTAATTTAAATTTATTGCTTTCCGCTAAATTGACGCATTGCGTGTTGAGTGGCGGAACTCAACGCCGCGCTTTGCCTTGTTACCAAACACAAGAAATGAAAATACTAAATTTTACATTTCCTGGAGGGGGAATCGAACCCACAACCTGACGCGTTTACAGTCGCACGCTTGTGCCTCTGCGCCACGACAGGCGGAAAGTGGGAATCGGAAATGTTGAAAGAGAACGGAGTGTCTTAACACTAGGTTCTCTGGTTCCCTCTGCCTACCCCGCTATATGCGGGATACAGCGTGAATTTAAAAAAAAAAATAATAAATAAATAATTTATTGCTCTGAGGGGAACCCACAATCAATTACGTATACTGTTAGTCGCTGTTCCATTATACCACCATGACCGAAATAATATCTTAAAAAGACAAAATAAATGCTCTTTCTGTGTAGATTTTTTTATAAAGGGTATTGAAAAGTTTCTCGCTTCACACATATTATCTAATCAACGTAAATCACATCGCTTAAGTTAGCAAAATTATTATAAATTTATTTTTTGTATAATTAAAATATTTAACGAATTTAATGTCCTTTTACTAATAATATTTTAAGTATATAAATAAAAAAAAAAAAATACTTCAAGTAGAATGCACTAATAAGTACAATTATTACGAATAACTCAAAAACTATTTGTTCGATCTTAAATAAAACCACATTTAATTGAAACCACATCAAAAGCAATACCTATCCTATAAAAAAGGAATCATAAAAATTGATTTACCCACTAAAAAGTTATGCGTTAATTCACATAAAAAATACACTCGAATTAATAACCTTTCTCCTTTTTTCATATCGGTTAAAAAAGTATTGAATTTGAAATTATTTACAGGACCTAAACCTTTACCGGATACGTCGCTAAGAAATCAACATAGGTATAATGCAAGCAAACACCAAGACTACTCTACTAATATTTACCCGAAAGATTGCAGAATCTTCTTCAAAAAGATATCAAAAGCGCCTGAAAATTACACAGGGAATAACTTTATACTCATAATTTTATGCTATGAAAGGCAAATCCTTGTTTTCGTTGTTAGAGGTCTGTTTTACTGATATTGCTTACAGTGTTTTATTGGGAACGGTTAAAAGTATTTAAAAGTACATTACTAAAGAAAATTTATTTTCTTTAAATGGTGTATAAATAAATGAAGTGGCTATGAATAACTTAAGTATGGTTTTAGAAGGTATATTTCATGTAAATAATAATATTTTCAAGGTTATTTTCAATAGACGCTGGATCGATTTTATATATAAGTAAGTCTCATTTGTTGGTCTAGCAACATATAAACCAACGTTAATTTCCGCCAATTAAAGCTCATTGTCCTAAAAGTAAAATAATGTTAAAAAAATAATAAAAATTACAAACATATTACGGAATATACGTCTGTATTGTATGACCAGTAATACAATTTAATAAAAACTAGGCTTTCTCTGCCCATCGTGACACAATGCGGGGAAGCGTAAATGTAAAAAAAAATAAAGTCAAAAGTTTGAATAACCGTAATTCAGATTTTAACAAAACAAGAAAATCGACTTAAATGAATTCCACTAAAAATAAAATTATCATGAATAACCCAAAAAATACTCGTCAGGTCTTAACTAAGTAAGTTTAAATGGAACCATATAAAAAAAGAATCATCATAATCGTTCACCCAGTTAGAATTCATAACTTCTAAAAACACATAAAAACAGTGGATTGACAACCTCCTCTTTTATTTAAAATCAGTTAAGAAGATACCGACTTCAACTAAAATACTATAAGAAGTACAATTATTACAAATAACTCACAAACTATTCCTCTCATCTAAAAAAAATAGATCTTAGTTGAAATTAAAATAATCATTCAATTTCAATCATCAAATTCGTTCACCTAGTAAAATTTCATGGGGGTAACACATAAAAAAAAACAGCCGACTTTAGAACAACCTTTTTTGTGAAGTTGGTAAAAGTATGACGCATAAATATAACAATGTAATTTTATTACAATGAAATCTGTTAAATCTTATAATTGGTGAATGGAATATTAAAGCTGACATATGCAGAGTTAACGACGTGCATGATAAATATAAATTTAACATTTAACGATAATTGGTAACTGTGTAACATTCGACTTTACTTTCAAGTCGTTATTAATGAATAATGATTGAGGATATTGTAGCCCTATCCATTTTGTGTTTAAGTAATGCTCTGGATAATTGTATATCATATTATTTTCATTCTAGTCAGATAATGTGCGGCGTTGAGTTCCGCCAAAGCGGCAAACAAAGTGTATTGTATTCTCATTCTACCCTGCTATGCGGGATAAAGCATGAAGATGTATTTTTAACATATGTACCTAGTATCTTTAGGTAAAAAAAAATATTTACTCTTTATATTTTTCAACATTAACACTACGGAGAAATGACGGAATCATTTGACTATATGCTATATTAGCGACTTCAAATAGTATACAGAAAATTCATGCATGATTAAAAAAACAACTTATATGTCATGTAGACCACACATATTTATTACTGAATATAAATAGTCAATAAATCCAATATTACTGACACTTTAATAAATACCATAGTCCGTAGCATATGACATACAAGACTAAATATATAATTATAGTTATATTGTTGTCTCATTAAACAGAATATTTAGAAATCCTTGCTTATTATGTATTATTTTCATGTATACCTAACCTATATTATTGTAAAGTTTCATCTAGAATCGTTTAGTAATTTTTGTATGAATCAGTGACAAACAATGCACCTTTCCAAACTTTAGCATTTACACTCAATACAAAACAAAATTAAAAATATAGGTACATAATATTTATATTATGTCGTGTTACCAAAATATAAGTAATAAGTGAGATTTTCTAACATTTGTGGTTTTATTGTTATGTAATGACCCCGTTACTTAGTAAATAAATAAGAGTATTAGTCCTTAGTTAATATTGTTATAACTAAATAAGATAGTAAGTAAATGTTTAGTAATGTAATTAGAGTTAGGAATATTCCGTAATTAACACGTTAAACGCCACGCGTTTTTCTAAAGCGATCCCGTTCAGGCCACGCGCGACAAAGAAAACATTCCACCGAGCAGAATTGCAAGAAGATCCAGGAAAAAACACAAACTCGAAAGAAAATCGGGAAAGTCTCTGAAGTTTAAAAGTACTGTAAATTGTGTTATGACAAAAATGTAAGAAAAAATGGTAGAATGATGGCAAGGAGAAAGACCAAGCATGTTGTAACATTTTGTAATACTTGTAAAAGAAAATCATTTTTATGTTTGCCATGTTACAATGAATCCCATTAATCCTAAAATGATAACAAATTAAGTAAATTTTAAATATAATTTCTGTAATTCCATAAAATAGTGTAAAATTGTAGAGTTCTCATGTTACACGCTGTCAGCCATCGATGGATGACGCGGCCTGAACGGAAAGTCCAGTGTCAGCCACCGATGGTGACTATGGCTGACGTGGCGCTCAACGTGTTAAGGTATTGTAAATAATAAACATTCTCACACTTCTACCCCTTCCACTAGCCGAAATTCAAGCATATATAATATCCTGACCTCATTCCCGCTCGTCAGTTCGACTCCAAAACCCAAATCATAACTTATTCTAAGTTCAAGTTCCTTGTCATAGTTCTAAATCTTTAAGTATAAATATATTATATTTATACTAAATAAATAGTTTTTAAAAACAGTGCTTAATAATCCACCACATAACATTATTGCAGACTGATGTTATTATGAGACCTGACAGCGGATGATTACATGAGAAATTTGATACGTATAAATTATTGGTACGGCTAACTAATGAAGGGCCCTGTAGAAATAACTAATGACTCATCAGTGTAGTCTTGTCATACAAATATACTTAGTATTTACTCAAATAGGTTTATCAATAATGTTAATTGATGTTTTTCTATATCTGTTTTATCTACACGAAAAGGAAATTTTGTGATAAGTGACACAGTACTTCACTTTCTGCCTAAACAGAGAATATTGAATGACGCCACTTAACGCTGCATTTCGTATGTATTTATTTTTTTGACAATGAAATGGGTTTTTCGGCAAATCAGATATTTGCACGGTTTACCTATATTTACCTACCTGACACCCTCTTCACCGAAGTGAGACAACGTGAGATTGATTACGTATTCTAATATGACGTCTGACACTTATTCCAAGTTAACAAGAAAAACAGGAATATTTAAAATAAAAACAATATCTCGGGTCAAATATAAACCCACCACCATTGTTGGTCACCAAGCAGTCGCAACTGCGCCGCTATGGCATATTTATGAAACAGCAAGTCAATATGAGTTGAATCGAAAAATATATTAATATAGTTAATATAAAATATATATACTCAAAATAAGAAGAATCTTAATAATTTCTTAAATATACAACATGTTTTCAATATGATCTTGATAAATTCAAAGCAGGTCTCAGGATAAGTTTAAATAAAAAGGCACAGAAAAAGGGTTAGTGGGTTCTTGAATTACCCCATCGGTTTTCTCATGTAGCGGAAAATTGGGCATCTCTCAAGGAAGATATACAGGTATCAATATTACGTTTTGTTACGAGCGTTTATACTTGTTAGTTTTATTAAATGTTTATCTCTCGATTAATTTTACATATTTTTGAATATTATTTTTATTACGTTTTTTTTAAATTGAGTAGATAAACAATTTAAGCAAAGATATGTGAAACTCTTAAAAGATGACAGTCTAAAATAGGGATGGGATATTGATGAGGAAAACATAAACAATAAGATTTCAAGTATCTTTATATAAATACATGAAGCAAAACCTTTGGATCCCATTTCACGAAAATTACTCGGGGTGAGGAGAATTAAACTTGGCACACTTTTAGTTTATATAGAGAAGGAGTGCAGAATGCTAATATATTTTTTTAAATAAATCATAAAAGTATATTAAATTAACAAAATAAATGCTACACACACTACCATGGTTTGACATCCATGTTTAAATAAAGTGACATGTAAGTCACTACGCAATGCGTTATTAACGCATTTACGGGGACACTAGTTAATTATAAAAGTTCGTTCTTTACATTACGTCCTTATAAAAAGTGCGTGATAACAATAATTAGAGAGAACACTAATCACTGTTTTCAAATGTTCATGAAAACAAATACGAATAAAATTAAAATATTTTAAATACTTTCTCCGAGCTATATTCGTATAATCATTTTACGATATTTTTTTTTAACTTCACGCTGTATCCGGCATATAGTGGGGTAGGCAGAGGGAACCAGAGAACCTAGTGTTAAGACACTCCATCCTCTTTCAACATTTCCGTTCCCCACTTTGAGGCATTGCATGTTGAGTGGCGGAACTCAATGCCGCGCTTTGCCTTGTTACCAAACCCAAGAAATGAAAATACTACATTTTACATTTCCTGGAGTGGAAATCGAACCCACACACCTGTCGCGTTTACAGTCGCACGCTTGTGCCTCTGCGCCACAGCAGCGTAATACATTTAAAAATGTTAGTAAGTATAGTATAAAAAATAATGTAAGGTGAACTAACACAATGGCCGTCCGTGTATTTTAGCTCATTAGTCTCGAGTCATTTATTTCACTCGATGTCGTTTTATAGAGTTTTTGTTAAAAAAACACGAAAATAAATTACTATGTTCATTTCAAAATGTTTTTATCGTTACAGTTTTATGACATATTCGATTATGTTTTTATCTCATCTTTAAAAACAAATATAAAATGAATATGATTTAGAATGGATATATTTTTTTGAAAAAGCTAATATAAAATAATATGGTATAAATTGTTTTATATCTATTTACATTTTAGGTTATTATTAATTATTAGTATTTTTTAAATTTTAGTTTTAAGTTTAGTATTTAATTTCATTGTGAATTTAAGAACAACTCAGCACGCAATGTGCTGAGTGACGGAACTCAACGCCGCGCTTTGCTTTGTTACCAAACCCTGGAAATGAAAAAATCTATTTCCTGGAGTGGGAATCGAACCAACAACTTGTCGCGTATACAGTCGCACGCTTGTACCTCTGCGCCACGACAGGCGTTACATAAAACATACATACGTTTCACATATACACTTGGGTAGATATAAAGTATTTTACGCGTCAACGGAGTTATTAGCAACATATTACAAATATCATCGCGAAATTCTAAATTGATAGATTCTCACAATATTTTCCATCACTGTAATCTCATTTGAAATCCAATTCGTATTTGAAATAATTTCGAAATCACTTCGTTCGGTAATTAAATATTTGTACCACACGTATCATTCATTATTACACCAACAGAATTTATGTTATCTTCTAATTAAGCGTTCAATAAATAGTTTTTGTATGCCGTAAATGTTTATGACAATTGAATCGGTGAGTGCAGAAACAACGTAAGTCAGGATTTTCAAATTTTGGTGGTTTCTCTACACAATACGCATCTTGCCTTTCTTAGCTAGTTTAAATCAATTATGATTTTTTGCATTTTTTGTGACTTACGTTGTTTCTGCACTCACCGATCCAATTTAGCTAGCGATTAGTGTTTTATTAGTTTATATTTAGTTCATAGTCAAGAGCTATGATTTATGAGGTATTTGGATATCGTTGAATAGATGGAATCAAGCTTCTTTTGTGTTTTTATTATGGAATGCGCTAGCCTTGATTGTAAGGTAAGAATATAAATATTAATAATATAGATATTACTTGATGCCAGTCGAGTAGTGGAGTATGCGAGGCGTCCATACAACTCGTTTCCCACCGGCTTGCCTAACTTTTAACAAAGTACAAGTACGAGACCTAAAAAAAATGGAGTTTGCAAAAAAATAAGATCAAGAAAGGTGGAGAGCTAAAAAAAGTCTCCAGGAAAATCTAAAAAAAAAGGTTATCATAAAAATTACTAAATACCTTCACATCCTATAACGGCTTCCCTAAATAAAAATTACTGGCTTCCCTAAATATATGTACCAGCTTCCCTAAATATGCATCGGCTTCTCTAAATTTACTGGCTTACCTTACTAAAATTTTCACTCCTCGCCACTGCTAAAAGCGGCGTTATGTCATGGCCGAATTTGCCAAAATCTTTATGAATGTAGCGACACATATAACACATAGTTATTCTGATCTATACTTTGTAAGTTATATAATAGTTAAAATTTATCAAAATTTTTTCATTAGTTTTTGCGTAAAAGAGTAACAAATACTCAGCCGTGTAACAAATCTTCAGCATTTATATTTATAATATAAGTATCATTAGGCAAAGATTAAATATTTCTAAGGAATTTCAGACTTATTTGTTGCTTTTTTGGAATATATTCAAATCAGATTCACTGCAAAATTATTAATACACAGTCCTGAAATATGTCATAAAGCTCCGGAATTGTTTCAAATGTTATTGTATTAAGCATAACGGACAGAGTATCACTTCCTAACGAATACGATACTACCTCCTTGGTAGCACTACAACCAACATCCTTCACACTTATATAATTTATATAATTAGTACCTAATTCTTAATTTATACTATCGCTATGTCCATTGCATGCAAAATTGTTATTATTTCCTCGATATACCTAGAAACGGAATACTAATGACTTAAAAGCATACACTAGAGTCATGACTTTGATCTGCAATCCATCTGCAATTTGTTGGATGATATGCACTTTACAGTTTCACATACATATGTTACCTATTAATAGTTTCTATCCTTTACTCATACACCTACTTAGTAAATGATTTTTTTATGCTAATTAACGCTTTTTTAAGTTAGTCAAGGGGATATTAGACACTCCATTCTACACTTTCGGTCTAAATACTGGCGGAACTCAACGCCGCCCTTTGTACTACCAGAGCTTACGTAGTAATATAATGATTATTTTTATTTATATCATATACCTTTACTACATCGTTCCGAATGGAATTAATCTTTTTTACTTATAATTCGACATTAACAATATTTTAATCCTTCCTTCTCTGGGATAAAGTGTCTAAAAGATTCATACCTAGTTTCATCGTGGTTCGACTCCACTCGGGGGAATTATTTTGTTATGTTTAAATTATTTTAATTTTCCCGCTTTAGTAAGATAGCATGTGGTGTTGAGTTCCATCACTTAAATATTTTAAATTAGGATGGAAAACAGGAAAACAGCGCCAAATTGACTTGGAATTAAATTCATCAGCTAGAAGAAAACGGGAAAAAGAAGCTTCACGCTCTATTTCACATAGCACAGCAGTCATTGTCACTCATAGTGAAACTAGTATCAAGTCACTCCGATCGTCTTTTTTTTTATGGATAACGGATGGCAAACGAGCAGAAGGACAACCTGATGGTAAGTGGTTAACTTCGCCCATGAACATCTACGACACCAGAGATGTTGTAGATGCGTTGCCAAGTTAGAGGATACAAATGGTAGGGGAGGATAATGTAGTAGTCCGCTATCGGAACCACCACATTTTGGGAAAAGGATGGGTAGAAAAGGTGAAAACCTGGCTTACATGCCATCGAACCGGAACACATCAAAAGATATTTGGCGGTTCGTCTTTAACATAATAGTGGTCGAGAGCCAGACGGAGGACGAACCGTCTACCACCTAACTACTGGGATACCCCTAACTACTGGGATACCCGCCTCTTACGGGACGCTACCCAGCGGCGGGCGGGAGTTTTATTCTAGCCCCGTTTCCTCACAGGGAAAAATCGTCGCTTTCCGTCCGAATTCAAGACATTGCGTGTTACGTGGGAATGTAAAATTGCATAATAGAATTTCATAATGGTTTGTCTATTTTAATACTGATTTGTAACAAAATAATATTCAATGAAACAAAACACTTATTAAACCAATTTAAAATATGAATTTATTAAGCACAAGACGTCAACGTTACAGGAGTGATGGCCTGCATTTTGTTTGCATATCTGATACCTCATTCATCAAGGAAGTTTGGGCGGCCATTTTTATTGTCTCGCGACGATCCATCACCCGCCTATTAATTTGTAAAAGAAACTTACAGCTATTCAGTTAATATTGTTAAAGTATATTATATTATATGGAAGAAAAGGTTGTTTTCAACCGACTTTTAAAAAAAGGTATTTTGTGTTGAACAGTTTGGATGATTTTTTTTATATGATGTGTAGTGAGTGCCTCTGTGGTCCCATTTATTTAAGATCTCACGAGTATTTTTCATGTAAATCGTATTAACTTATATATATATATATATATATAGTAATTTCTAAAGTATTGTTGTTTTGCTTCTATTGTGTGTAAACTGCACACACATTTTTTTAATACTTACATTACACCGAACTTATTTTGCGGGAAAAGGAGGAAACTAGTGTAAAATTATTTAAGCTAATTAATCTAAGTAGGTACTTTAATTTTGTTGAATTACATACATCGACAAAATTAATCTATAATATTTATTGGACAATTTTAATTACGTATAATTCGTATCTACCTTCGAGGAGCAGCCGAGTGTCATACACAACAGTGATGTACACTTTTCGGTGGTGTATCAGTGTGATAAAAATAAAATAAAAAAAAATTAATAAACTAATAACTAAACTAATTTAATAGCTCTCATTGTCTTTGTACCTTTTAATATGTATGTGTAGGAGGTTAGGGTAAATAAAACGGTCATTCGGTTTTATAAATTAATTATATTTCACCGAAAAGAAAGAGTACTCGAAGAGACTGCTTTTCGACTCGGTAAGTTCTAACACGTAAAGAACACAGTATGAGTGGCGGCAACCATTTTATAGTAAAAGTCAAAAGACATACTAATTATAAAAGATTAGTTTTTGTATAATAATCAATTGACAATCTATTAAACAACTTGACAATTTAAGAAGTCAGTTGACCAACTATAAAATCAATTGATATTCCAACAGTATATTATGACTTTGTATCAAAACAGCATTTAGGATTTGAAAAGAAATGAAGTAGGGTATATCAAGCCACCAGTGAAGGACTGGGGTGGTCCCTATTGCCTCGACCCTCGGCCAATTAAGGTCGAGTAGCACCGTGAAGTATGATGGTATGGATATACTGACGGTTTGCATCTGCCGGTCTGGAGACCTACATAACCCTTCCGAGTCTCCGTTTAGGGGATATTCGTAATATTCGTATGGGATTTCGTTGTTTTTTTTCGTTTTTTCATGTTTTTGCTGTTTATATCCTGTATTGCTACACAGGGTAGCCAGAAAAACCTAGTGTGAAGACACAGTTTTTCACTAGCCGCCCAAATTCGAAACATTGCTAGTATACCCTGAGTGGGAATTGAACTCACAACCAATCGCATTTAGTCAGACGCTTGTCCCACTGCACTATGATAGTAATAACTTTTTTTAAGAAAAAGAAGTAATTTGATTAAAAATGATTTCCTCAAATAAAAAGGTTCGTCTAAGAAACAGCGCTGGGCTTATTTATATAACATACATGTCATTCCATAAGGCAGAAACAACAGAACAAATGCCCTCTCCTCCATACAAATTCATAAAAAAATAAAAATCTCCCAACTTTAAGACAAGATAAATAAAAACCAAAAGTGATTAATAATAAAATTTTATTCATAAGAAATGTAACTTACATACAATTTCGTTGGCCGCAATTAGCACTATCGGTTACACATTTAAAGCGCATACAAGCCACTAGACGATATCAAACATTAAATGTATTGTATAATTGTCCTTAAATCTTAATAAATGTGTGTAAATCAATATAAATAGTGAAAAGTGTACTTTGTATGTAAATGTAACATTTATTGCAAAAATTGTAAAAATGCTTGTTTAAAGTCTATTGAATTTTATAGGCACTTATATTTATTATAATAAAATAATATTCGAATATATGGAACGGACAGTAAATTTCGAACTTTCGAAAATTAAATTAATTGTAAGACAAAATCAATTCCAATTTAAATAGAAATAATACTCAATAAATACGAAAGAGATTCAATTATGGCAGAATTACTTTAAAAAAAGCAAGAAAAAAAAAATAATCAAATGAAAGTCTTAAATTATTTCTTTTATATTATTATACAATTATTAATTATTTATTTATTATATTATAATTATTAAAATTTGTGATACCAAATAACTTTTGTGAATATGAAGGCACGAGTCAACATTTAGAAATCTACTCGAGGTAACATTTTTTACAATCTATGTGTAGATTCCAAATACCATACTGTGTTATATTAATCATAATAAACATCGCCACTCTACACACAATGCGTCAATTTGGCGGAAAGTGGAGAACGGAATTGTTGTAAGAGAATGGAGTGTCTTAACACTAGGTTCTCAGGTTTCCTCTGCCTACCCTGTTATACTTGGGATACAGCGTGAAGTTAAAAAAAAAAGTTTTAGTAGATACTGAAAGCTTGAAATATAAATTGTTGGTTTTTTTAAAGACATAAAGGTGTATTAAATCAGTATAAGGAACGAATAAAGTCGCGAGCACCAACTTGTTACATATAAGCAGTATAGAACCAAAAGGCAAATCTGTAAAATTTATAAATTAAATTTAATGAGATTTTAGAACATTTCCGTTCCTCCTTTCCGCCGAAATTGAGGCATTGCGTACTGAGTGGCGGAACTCAACGCCGCGCTTTGCCTTGTTACGGAAATGTTAAAACAAAACGGAGTGACCTAACACTAGGTTCTCTAGTTCCCTCTGCCATATATATATTATTATAAAGGGAAATAGTAAATGTAAAATAACGTGATTTAAATTAAAATTGTATTATAACATCAACTAAGTACATACATAGCTTCACGCTGTATCCCGCATATAGCAGGGTAGGCAGAGGGAATCTAGTATTAAGTCACTCCGTTCCCCACTTTCCACCGAATTGAGGCATAGCTGAGTGGCGGAACTCAACGCCGCGCTTTGCTTTGTTACCAAACCCAGGAAATGAAAAATTACATTTCCTGGAGTGGGAATCGAAGCCACAACCTGTCGCGTTTACAGTCGCACGCTTGTGCCTCTGCGCCACGACAGGCGTTTAGTATAATATCAAATAAGTTAAACTACAGAAGGTAAAAGATCAAACTGCAAAGGATTGAAAATACAAAGTTGATTTTGATTCCATACGACTCATATAACAGTTTTTATAATAATCCATCAACAATATAATAATAATCTCATATAGTGTCATTTATTAACTAAAATTTCCCATTTTTTATTATCTCTTATACATATTTGGGTTATATAGACTATTTTATAAGCATTTATATATTTTTATAAGTATTTATATATTTTATAAGCATTTATATAATGTTTTTATATATTTTTTATTGGGGCAATGATTATAACAGATAAGTTTCTTACATTAAGTTTATACTAAAGCAAAAGCAGTATAACAGTATATAGCTTAGAAAAATATCTAATTAATATATTTTTAACTTTAATTTTATAAGGCGCTTACAAATAAAAAAGACACTGGTAAAATTTAATAATTATTTTATATAAACATTGAATTCGTATGAAGTATAAAAAAAGGTGGGATATGAACTTACATTCACTGTTTTGCGTTCTCATCAAACATACTATATGCTCAAAAATATTTTTACTTGTATATCATAATTATAAATGAATACTAAACTGTTTGTAAAACGTCATTTTGCAACATCAATAATTGTAAAATTGTACTTTTTATTGTCCTTTTTAAAAAATATATAAATTTCTATTATCCATTTTTTTTTATAAAAACAATTTCAGTGTTGTCTGAAAAACAAACAAAAGAGATTCAAATCAAAAAAAGTTGTACATAATGAGAAAAAGAGACAGATATACATCTTCCCTTTCATATCGTTTTAATCTATGTTATTATTATTTGTAAAATTCTTAGTTTTCTAGCAAAAAGCTAAATGTATATAGTAATGAAGGCACAAATTTTTAGCAGCAACAATAAAAATAATAAATATGAGGATAACTGTATGGAAATATAATTATAAAATATAAAAATAAATATTAAAAAAAATATAAAAATAAATATATAGTGTTCTATATAATAAATACTATAATAATGTTTTTTTTTTTCAGTTGAACTGTTAAATTAAAAAATCACATTAAATTTGGCATAAAATCTATTCTTTAACTTTTTTATTTCGATATAGTGAATAACAACCAATATAACATTCAAATTTATTTTTTTAAACTAGGTATATAAAAAATACTATATTTATATATATAACAATAATAATCAAACTCATATATAAAAAAAATAAATCGTGTCGTTGGCTAAGAGTGTAAACCTGACAAGAATTATAGGAGACAAAAATCATTTTTTAATGTTTATATTATGTATGTTTCACTTTTAACACATAAGTCATAACCATGAAAAATGGATTTAACAAGTTTACAATTTAAGCCAGGGGTGGGCAACACTTTTTGGCAACACACAATCCAAATTAAAAAAAAATTGCGGGCCGAAATCATATTTCTTAATAACAACTAAAGTTATATTCATATTATAAATATTAGATAACAAAACGCCTGTCATGGCGCAGAGGCACAAGCGTGCGACTGTAAACGCGACAGGTTGTGGGTTCGATTCCCACGTTAGGAAATGTAAAATTTAGTATTTTCATTTCTTGGGTTTGGTAACAAGGCAAAGCGCGGCGTTGAGTTCCGCCACTCAACACGCATTGCCTCAATTCGGTGGAAAGTGGGGAACGGAATTTTTAAAAGAAAATGGAGTGTATTAACACTAGATTCTCTGGTTCCCTCTGCCTACCCTGCTATATGCGGGATACAGCGTGAAGTTAAAAAAAAATAGATAAAAAAAGTCATGAAACGTGAAAAAAAAGTAGAACTTAAAATATTTACGGGAGAATGTTTTATTCATAGACGTTTGGTGGGCTACATAAAATTATGAAGCGGACCGCTGGTTGCTCACCCCTGAACTAAGCCAATATATATTAGAAACTATATATTTAGTATAACGACATTTTATTAAATTGAAGTAAAAAGAAAATCTAACGCATAATCAAAAGTGCTAACCGAGCAAACTAAATCCTAAAATATTCTTAACTTATAAAATAACTTTCTTTCGAAAAAAAATATTTATTTCCAATTTAGTTTAAAACTAGTACGATTAAAAAATGTATAAATTACGAAGCTATTAAAAATAAAGATCTAAAAGAGATTGACGGTGAGAGAAATAGTAGTAAATTCAATATATTTTGGGAGATTTTTGTGTGCCTAGTAAAGGCCGAGTAGACCCAGAAGGCACTTCTTGTAGTGTCCGGAACAATCACCCTGAAACAGAATTAAAATTTATAATATTTTTGTTATCCGTTTTTGATTTCATGTTGTTTATTATTTTTATATTGTAAAAGGCCTCAATCCGGCGGAAAGTAGAGAACGGAGTGTCTTAACACTAGGTTCCCTCTGCCTACCCTGCTATATGCGGGATACAGTGTGAAGCTATGTATGTATGTATGTAAGAGGCCTGACTGATTGTAATCTTGAGTGGTTGTGGATTCAATTCCGAGTGGGGAAATGTTTTTTTTTTAATTATTTTTATTTCCGCACTCCGGTAACACAAAGAGCTATATTCACCACTCGATTCGTATTTATCTCGATTTCAGGTGGAAAGTACAGAACGAAGACACTAACTACCCTGCTATGTAGGAAAAAAGATGAATCTATTAAGAAATGAAACCTCACACGCATACTATGAAAATATTGAATTGTCACTGAATCTGGACACATTTTCAAGTATATCAGCCATTTCATTTTCTAGCAAAATTCGTAGAAAACTAATAATTTTTTTTTTGTTTTTAGTAAGTAAAAATAAGCATATAAGAATTTCGACATAGCTGGATGAGGACTTATAAATTAGAGCTTAAAGCGCTTGAACAGTCACCAAAGTTTTATTTAAAGTTGAGACTTCGTTCCCAAGTTTAAAAAAAAAACTCAGAACAAACCTCTATCCAACTCTGCAAAGTTTCACCATATTTAGACTGGAACATTTCAGCGATATCGCCGAGGTCGAGCTCGCACCGCGTCACCATGATGCGTATGAGCTGACGGTCGTTTGTGCCCAAACCCTTCATGGACTTGTGGAGACGTTCAGCGAAGAATAGTGGCTTGTTGCGTACCACTTTTACTGCGAAACAATTATTATATATAAAAATATTATTTGTCAGTCGTGGCGCAGAGGCACCAGCGTGCGACTGTAAGCGGAATAGGTTGTGGATTCGATTCTCACTCTAGGAAATGAAAATTTTAAATATTTATACTAATTAATATTTAAAGTTTTCATTTCCTCGCTTTGGTAACAAGGCAATGCGTGGCATTTAGTTCCGCCACTCGGCACGCACTGCCTTAATGCGGCGGAAAGTGGGGAACGAAGGATATGAATAATATATTCATTCATACAACAACAAGTTTGAGATATCGTTAAATTAAGCAAGAAACGCTTATTATGAATTTATATTTATTAATATAGTACTTATGTATAATTGTATACATTGCCACTGAAATAGTAAAAATCTTAAAAAAATTAGGTTTTCGTGTTCTCTTTGCCTTTCCTGCTATGTGCTATAAAAGTATACTTTTAGAAATACCGACATTCCGAACATTTAACAGTAGATTATGCTCATGGATAGACTGAATATACAAATAAAAAAAAACCGTTCTATGTTTTTCAAATAAATAAATACTTTAACGAATTTAAATTTTGTGAACTTTAGAATAGAATTATTTGATTATTAGAAATTTAATTCATAGATAATTGAGTTCACAGCTAATGCTGTACTTTATAATTGCTATAAAACTTATTTTAAGTAACGGAGTGTCTTAACACTAGGTTCCCTCTGCCTACCCTGCTATATACGGGATATAACGTGAAGCTATGAAGCTATATAATTTCTATAGTAACATTCTGGTAATTTAGGTATATCATCTTAACAAAACGTAGTGCGGAGTTTCACCACTCAACAAGTAATATCTCAAATTCAAGCAGACGCCTGATAACGGAGTGTCTTAACATTAGGTTCCCTCTAACTACCCTTTATATAAAAAATGCCTAACACTGTAAACATAAATAGAATTGTTAAATAAACAAAAATAATATTATGCTAAAAATTCTTACCAATAACCCGCATAGCTTTCTCCAGATCACCAGAAAACTCGGATTTGATAGCATCATCAATATCGTGGCCGGTTAGGAAGTGGTATTCCTGGAATATAGCCGCCAGTTGCGGGAACGAACGAGAACAGAGCACGGCGTTAAACACTGATTCATCTGTACCCAGGCGGAGTTCACCTGAAAATGGGGGTTAACATACTTAAAATAATCAATTATTCAAGTGTCGCCTGCCGTGGCGCAGAGGCACAAGCGTGTGACTGTAAACGCGACAGGTTGTGGGTTCGATTCCCACTCCAGGAAATATAAAATTTAGTAGTTTAGTTTCATTTGGTAACAAGGCAAAGCGCGGCGTTGAATTCCGCCACTCAACACGCAATGCCTCAATTCGGCGGAAAGTGGGGAACGGAATTGTTGAAAGAGAATGGAGTGTCTTAACACTAGGTTCTCTGGTTCCCTATGCCTACCCTGCTATATGCGGGTTACAGCGTGAAGTTAAAAAAAAAAAGGAGTGCTATGAACTTTTATAGATCCTTAAGCAACCGTGGCGCAGCGGGACAGCGTGTGACTGTAAATGCGATTGGTTGTAGGTTCGATTCCCCTTTAGGGGAATTATTATATTTAACCTGTTAACCGGGGAATATTTTTTTGTTAATCCAGCTACAGATTGCAAGAACATGAAAAAATTCTTCACGCATCGTCAATATAATGGCGTATTTATAACCACTCTAAGAGTAAATAGATAAGAACAACGCAGAACGTAATGCGTGCAATATATTACGATTAATTTCCATGACGAAAAATATGGTCATGCCTATTGTAGCAGGCTTTTATGTATGACGTAATATTTCGTCATCAATATGGGTTCACTCTTTCTACCATGTAAAGCGTGAAGCTGCATACATGAATGTATAAAATTGTAAGCTTATACATGAGAATAATAATAATATGAAAATAATAATATATAAAATTATATGTCTTGTACAGTTATATAAGAAATAAAACAATTAATTACTTTTAAGGAAAAGAGAGGGATAGCAATATCTATTGTTTCACGTACGTTCATTGTGTAATAAAAATACTAGAATTAATGAAATTTATTATAGTATAGCAGTTTTTTCATTCTTTTTAACGACTTCAAAAAAAGTATAGTTTCTCGATTCGACTGCAATCAATCAATTTTTACGATTTTTTTTTATATGATCTACATGTATGATGTAGCCCCATTTAAATTAAATTCAGATTTGATCAGCAGTTTTTGAAGAATTCGTAAATATTGCATTTTTTAGTGCATTTTATCTTAAATAATAATAATAATATGCTTTATTTTGGTGTACACCACTATTATAGAGAAAATAAATGTACAGCAGGCGACCTTATCGCTGTAAGCGATCTCTGCCCGGCAACCTTAAGTGTGGGAGTATTAAAATCGAAATCGATTTTGTTTTTTATGTTAAATATAGTAACTGCACCTTTTTCATCTATAAATATAAAAAACTTGTATAAGAAATTGGCTGATAGACTATAAGTTTGTTTCTCTCGGAGAAATGAATATTATATTAATAATTTCCCCACCCAAATATATTTAATAATTTCCCCACCCAAAAATATTTAATAATTTCCCCACCCAAATATATTTAATAATTTCCCCACCCAACATGTAATATCACTAATTAGGGCAAAAAGTGGGAAACAAATGCCATGCGGAAAAAAGTGTATAGTTGCTTTATTTAAACTATTTTTCGAATAATTTACATTTATAATAACTTACCAGCTTGCAATAGGCTTCTAGCGTCTTCCCTAGCCCTCTCTTGGTCCACGTGAAAATCTTCAGACCGGTTGCCCTGTAAAACATATACTTACTTAAAAATATATATAAAAAATAATATAGAGGAAATAAAAATTTTCGTTTTTTTTTTTTTTTTTTTATTTCACGCTGTAACCCACATATAGCGTGGTAGACAGAGGGAACCTAGTGTTAAGACACTCCGTTCCCCACTTTCCGCCGAATTGGGGCATTGCGTGCTGAGTGGCGGAACTCAACGCCGCGCTTTGCCTTGTTACCAAACCGTGTGAATCGAACCCACAGCTTGTCGCGTTTACAGTCGCACGCTTGTGCCTCTGCGCCACGATAGGCGTTCCTAATCCAAATTTCCTTTTTTTCCCTTTTTAATTTTTATTTAATTCAATAATTAAATAACTACAGGTAAAATGCTTAACCGCAACAAACTTAATTAAATGAATAAGTATATTATTTGCGTTATTTTTAATTATAATTATTTGACTAGAAGCAAAATAAAAGGAAATAAAAACTAAATATAACAAAAGAGATAAAAGTGAGGAAAAAGCGTTTCATCAATACAAAAACGTAAAAATATTACAATATATTATATTATCAGTGACATAATATATGAAGGTTTAATATGTATAATAGAATCACAAAATCACTTGAATTAAATTAAAAAAAAAAAGCACAACCAAAAATTTTATGGTTTTATTTTCATCTTCACGCTCTGTCCCCAATCAGCTGGGTAGTTAAGAAAAAATTGTGTCAATAAAAAATAAATAAAATATAAATAAGATAAAATAAAATATAAATAAAAGAAACATAAAAAAAATATAGTGTCAATAAAAAAATAAAGCCTTGTACATTCCATAAAAAAAATACACCGTTTTTCACTTTCAGCCCGATTTTGACCAATTTCGTCCCGAATGGAGGAGGACCTTAACACAGTTCTTTACCCTACATTCGCGAAAATTTCAATATTATCATTCTCCCGAGTGGGATCGAACTCACAACGAAACCAATTAAAGAGGTTCTTAATACCAAAATTTAGTTATTCTTAACACATACGTAAATAGCTTCAGTAGGCAGAGGGAACCTAGTGTTAAGACACTTCGCTTCCCACTTTCCACCGAATTGAGGGATTGCGTGCTGAGTTACCAAACCCAGGAAGTGAAAAATTCCGTTTCGTGGAGTGGGAATCGAACCCACAGCCTGTCGCGTTTACAGTCGCACGCTTGTGCCTCTGCGCCACGACAGCCATTCTTAACATATTTACATTATTAATATAAATTCATAATGTATTACCATGCACAGTGAAGTCATCAGTCTCTTAAAGTTGCCGGAAGTGTCGCCGCGCAAGTCATCTTCGAGAAGAGTTCCGTACACTGAAAAAAATATTCAAAAAATAAAGTAATGATCTTTTAACTTAAAAATATCCTAAAAAAACATGCATATAAAAACCATTTGAGGTCATCGTGGCGCAACAGTGTTGGATTGCTAACGCAATTGCTTGTGGGTTCGATTCTCTCCTCACGTAATGATTATATATAAATTTTATTTTCCCGCTCTGGTACGACAGACCGCGGCGTTGAGTCCTGCCTCTCATGACTCATGTCAAGAATTCGACCGCAAGGTGGTGAATGGAGTGCCATATCCCTATGTTCATTTGGTTAAAGCATGCAGCTCGACGCATATGCAGACCAAATACTTTACAATAATCAGTGGTCACAAGTAGAGGGAAGTTAAAATAGGTAAAGGTCCCCAAAACCAAATATCTTATTAACAGTTAAAATCGGTCATTTTTATCAAAAAAAAAGAAAATAATTAAAATAATAAACCTGGTGGTAAGGTACTTTTATTATAATTATAAACTATTAGAAGATAAAATGAAGACTTAATATTTATTCGGCACTAAATTAACAGCTTTTGTGCCCGTTCTAGTGATTTATCCCTATATATATCTGGGTAGTTAGAGTGAACCTCCGAATCTCTATATAAATACGTGAAGAAAAAACCTTGTACCATTTTTTACTTACTTACATTTGGCACACTTATAGTGCATATAGAGAAGGAAAGCAAAATATTAATATTTTTTTAAATAATGCATAAAAAGTATATTAAATTAATAAAATAAATGTTACACATACTACCATGGTTTGGAATCCATGAAACTCATTTCATAGTTGAGCCCAGCCATTTTTAATATATTGCGAAAGTAACAATTTCGGTAAACGTTCTCATTAATTATTTATAAATTTATAGTACACAATGCGAGTGAAAGTACTGTCAAATACAAAGAGCAATTTTAAAAAGTATTATGAGCTTTTAATCTCTTTTATAGACATTTAACGAGGTCGCTTATATAATAGCAATATGACTAAAACACTTT
>JAKGSA010000217.1:19632-49698 GCA_033558755.1 Philaethria dido | reverse complement strand
CTTCACGCTGTATCCTTCATATAGCAGGGTAGGCAGAAGAAACCTGAGAACCGAGTGTCAAGACACTACATCCTCTCCATTCCCTCACAAACAAACCTTTAAAAAATATATATTGAAAATATTTATACTTAAATATTTTAATTTCCACGATGTTTTTACTCAAAGTACGGCGTTAGGCGTAACTACGTCCTGCAGCTATAGATAAATAAAGATAAAATAAAAAATATAACGACCTAATATGAGTAAAATAATATAATAAAAGAAATACTTAGTTTATAAAAATCACAACTAACAAAGAGTAACGGAAGTTTATTTACTCATGAATCATTATTCAATGGGCCTTATCAGTGGAAATAATCAGCATTTTTAAACTACATTAAAAGTTTTAGCGCTGTGTGATAATTTTAAATTACTTTGATAAAACCCTTCTATATTTTTACCATTATATTATTCAAAATTAAATTTAAAAATCGTTTTAATTTTAACAAAAAGGAAAATTGTATTAGAGGAATATTTCATGTTGAGTGGCGGAACTCAACGCTGCGCATTGTCTTACCAGAGCGAAGAAATGTTAATCATCGAAATTTAAACATTTCCCCGAGGGGGAATCGAACTTACAAACAATCGCGTTTACAGACATTCGTCACACTGCGCAACGATAGTCTCAAAGGCAGTTTTTCTTTGACTTCACGCTTTATTTAACTTTCTTAAACAACTATTCTTATAAGACGTAACCACAAGGTTACAAAAGTCAAGTAACTCGTTCGCTACTCTCTGATTGACAGATAACGCAGAAGATACTACTGGGCATAGTAAGCTGAAATTTGACTTTTGACGTGCTAAGAGAGTATTATTTTAAAACTGTCGTACTGCATTCTTTTTGTTAAAGTAATTTAAAGATATAAGTATCTCTTTTTTGCGATCAATCCTTCTTCGTGCATTCTCCATACAACGTGACATTGGCGAAGTAATTTGTGCTCAACTGGCACGTTCAAATGGCCATAATTAAAGAGGTCAATTTAAATTTGCAGTTTTTAGTGAATAAATAATATTGCTTGTATTATCAATTATGTTTAAAAATGACCGGCTGCCTAGTAATTTTTTATCAAATATTTGTCGGTTTTTATTTGGTGGTATGTATGTTATCATTGTAACGGTTTTAATTAGCGGAAAAAAAAATATATTTTAATGATAATGAATTAAAAAAATAAATGAATAGGTTTTTAATTATAGTAAAGTAAGGAGGATACTACAAGCGGATAAAAAACATAAACAAATCACGATACTTGAGTAAAAACATCGACAGTAGTTATATCAGAAGGTCAAAAACGAATGAACATCTAATAAGACTGAGAATTAAGTGTCATTCGCGTGAAAATAAACTTCAGGCCTATGTATATAATAATTTAAGACAAACCTAAATTAATTTCTCGTTATTCTGGTCGTCCTGGCAAGGACATCCAGTTCAAGCTTTGAAAATATTGTGTTGCACAAGTGTGTAAATTTTCAAGCACATCAGAAAGCCTTATGGTAGATCAAGTGTTGTAAGATTTTATTACATTGAGTGATTCATAGCAGTATACAGGTGAAGCTAGTAAAAGCGTCTTAATAAATAACAATACATTAAAAAAGCCATTAAAATAGTTACTTAAAGTTAAATATGTAATAAATGTAATAAAATGGATATTATTAATATTTTTTAGAAAAATATAGTATCAAGTGGCCGACATATTTTGTAAAAAAAATTACGAAGAATTTAACAAAATCGCTACAATTATTTTTATGGGATTTTAACCTTTTATCTTTATATCTGCTTATATATGTATGTAATCCATTGTAAGTTTGTGTAACCAAGTTTTTATATGCTAACGCTTAATGAAAATGAGGTCAATTAAAGGCGTGTTCCCCCTATTACGTCAGCATTACAAGATGTTAGAGTTTTGTTTTACAACAAGGCATTTATCAAAGAGTCAATTATTTATGAATTCTTAATCGACTTCCAAAAAGGAGGAGGTATACAATTTAACCATATTTTATTTGTTTTTATCTGTCGGGTAGTTTATGAGTTATTCGTAATAATATTACTTTTTAGTGCATTTTATTTGAACTCCGTTTCTTTTATGAGCAAATATTAATTATTATTACACTTTTACTTTCAATATGTTGTTTTGTACCCTTAAAAGTCATATGTACTAACTCTTTTTTTATAATAGCCACAACAAAGAAATTATTTTACTAAGAAAAATATTTTTAAGACAAACATTTACTATAGATTATTATTTTTCAATCGTACGATAAAGGAAATGTTTACAGTAGGAAAAGAATAATTAAATAAAAAAATATGGCCGCTTATAACGGGCTTGCTGCTTCATTTGCTTGTTTTGGCACGTTGAACTTATATTGAAGGTCTCTCGGCCTTGTTGTTTACTAAGATGGAGGCATAATGGATAATTCACGAATTCACATGACTTTACTATCTATATATAAATAAGTGTAGCAAAAACTTTGTACCCCTTTTTACAAAAATTACGTGGACGGAAGAGAAAATTTGACACAATTATAGTGTATATTCGAGTAGTTACATTTTTTTTTAATAAGGCATAGAAAGTATATTAAATTAATAAAATAAATGTTACACACACTACCATGGTTTGACATCTATGTTTATATAAAGTAACATATATATTGCTAAGGACAACGCGTTGCTAACGCGTCAACGGGGCACTAGTAGTTGTAATTCAAAGAATTATTTTTTTGAATATTAACGTAAGTACAATATTATTTTTAAAAGGAATTATTGTTTTTGTTATATATAAAAAACTAATAATATTTACAGATCCATTTTAGGGGATACACATATATTATATATCATGACACATGATATATCTTATATATCATGACATGACAGACTTGGCGACGACATGGCGTCAAAATTTTGGTTATTTTTTGCGTCAATCATCATAGTTCATATTCATCTTTGTATGTATATGTCTGCAGGTTTCTTTAAATTTTCTATTACCTAAACATCAATTTAACCGAGAAAATCGAATTCGATTTATTCTTTACTAGCTATATCCCACGATATAGTCCATACAGGACTATAAAACGTTAAATCCCGTTTTTACCGTGTCCGTAGGAATTTACAGAAACTCTCTCTTAGTGGTCCGTTTTACTCAAAAAACCTACATGCCAAATTTCAATCTTCTATGATTAGTAATTTCGCCTGTACGCTATCTGTCAGTCAGTTAGTGACGTTTTATATATTACAAATAATATAATAATACTAGCTGTTACCCGCGGCATCGCTTCTTCAATCAATGGCAGTCCATACGCCATACTAGTGTGTAGTGTGTATACGAGTATGCGTGTGAAGCCTTGAAATAGGTAGATTTTCAAATTTTACGACAAACTATCGATATTTTTTTGATATTTTCTTTATTTTAATAAAAATTATTGCGTCCTTTTTAATATTTCTAACATTATGAGTATAAAATTTAGGCTATTTTGATATATAAGCGTAAAAACCAATTTTACATTGACAATTATAATATTAGTAGGGATATAGAAAATACATACATACATAGCTTCACGCTGTATCCCGCATATAGCAGAGTAGGCAGAGGAAACCTAGTGTTATGACACTCCGTTCCCCACTTCCTGCCGAACTGAGGCATTGCGCGCTGAGTGGCAGAACTCAACGCCGCGCTTTGCCTTGTTACAAAACCCAGGAAATGAAAAATTCCATTTCCTCGATTTCTAAATCGAACCCACAACCTGTCGCATTTACAGTCGCACACTTGTGACTCTGCGCCACGACAGGCGTTGATATAGAAAATAAAATATGTATTTGATTGTACTAATCTCTTATGTAATATTTACTTATATACATTAAAACGAAACGGTATTTTAGGAACGTTTGTACATGTGGAGGAAACAGTTCATTTCTGTTCAAGGATGTTTAACACAATGCAAGTATGTGGATTCACGGTAACGATAGCATATTACTCGTTCACTTAGAATTGCTTGTATCCTACACTTGAGGATTATGCTCATTTTCAAATGATACGAAATCAAATTGTAATTGACGAGGAAATTAATTTAATAGATCTTAATTTGTACTGTATAGGAGTTAGTGAGTTAGGCTTGTTTTAGCTAACTTCGACTTCATAATGTTGTACAATATTTATTAATAAAATAAACAAACGCCTGTCGTGACGCAGAGGCCTAAGCGTGCGACTGTAAACGCGACAGGTTGTGGGTTCGATCTCCACTCCAGGACATGTAAAATTTAGTATTTAAATTTCCAGGGTTTGGTAACAAGGCAAAACGTGGCGTTGAGTTCCGCCACTCAACACGCAATGCCTCAATTTGGCGGAAAGTGGAGAACGGAATTGTTGTAAGAGGCCGGAGTGTCTTAACACTAGGTTTTCAGGTTCCCTCTGCCTACCCTGGTATATGTGGGATACAGCGTGAAGTTAAAAAAAAATGTTAAAAATAAACAAACATTCAAGTGTTGTCTTTAATATTTCTAAAGTGTTAAACACATATTATCGTTTATCATCATTAATTTCTTATCTTATCCTAAGTGTTGTTTTGTATATAAATCGTAGGTAACTAGTTTTTTTTAACTTCACGCTGTATCCCGCATATAGCAGGGTAGGCAGAGGAAACCAGAGAATCTAGTGTTAAGACACTCCATTTTCTTTCAACAATTAAGTTCCCCACTTTCCGCCGAATTGAGGCATTGCGTGTTGAGTGGCGGAACTCAACGCCGCGCTTTGCCTTGTTACCAAACCCAAGAAATGAAAATACTAAATTTACATTTCCTGGAGTGGGAATCGAACCCACAACCTCGCGTTTACAGTCGCACGCTTGTGCCTCTGCGCCACGACAGGCGTATAAAAAATATCATAAGAAAAATATTTATAAAAAGCATATATAATCAACATTCATACATACATACATATATATGCGGGATACAACGTGAAGCTATGTATGTATGTATGTATGTATGTATAACCAATAATTGAACGTAGCGATATCTAAAACCACACCTCTTGGAAAACGTCCAACCTTAATTAAGCCTATGGTTTAAACGTTATGGTTTAAACATTCTTCTGTTTTCGTTGCATGGATATTATTCTTATCTAAGTCAGTGAACAACACTTTATTTAAAAAAATATCATAAAACAACCGTTTAAAGTCAAACATCTCCATAGGAAAAAAAAGAGTATTTAAAGAAAAATAAAAAAAAAAACACTTACTCGCAGTATACGCCTGCTTGATAACATTGATCTCATGGTTGGACATGGTGCACATGACCTCGATGAGCACATCCTCATCCGTTCCAATACCAGCGGTGGCATCATGAAGTTCCTTCGCATAGAACTGGGGTAGGGGCGTCATGAGAGCCACTAGCAGGTCTTCGAATTTACCACTGGTCTCACTTTTCAAGTCTGATACGAGATCCTGTGAAGAAATTATGAGTTACTGGAAATTTCTAGATAATACTGTATTGCCCCCGAGTGGGAATTGAACCCACAATCACATACATTTAAAGTCAGTGAGCCCCACTGCGCTACGAAGGCGTCAACTAGTTTTATATATACGTATACACACACACACACACACACACAATTTATATCCTATGTGTTATTCTGGTGTTTAAGCTATATTACTGTACAGTTTCATCTAAATCGGTTTTGTGGTTTCACGTAAAAGAGTAAGAAACAAACACGCATGTAGGGCTATCCCCACAAACGTTTATACAATATTTATATGTCGAAAACATATAAGTATTAGGTTTTGTTACTTTACTTTTGTAATGTTAATTTCAAAAACGATAAAAGAAAGGAAGGAAGTTTCTTTATCTTGATTGTGATCTTTCTGTTATATTATTTGGTATAAAAACGTCAATAATAATAGAAATATATTAATGATATGTATTAATAATATATCATAATGATTCATATTATCACCCAGGTATAGAGATATAATTATAGTCCTTATTAGTTAAGCAGATTAAGATAAAAATGGGGAAAATGAATTTAGTTATATTTAGTTATAAATTATTTTCCTATATGACACAATATAAATATAAAACTCATACTTTGCTAACTGAATTTAATTTTAATTTTTAATTATTTTTTTTTATTTATTGGAAAGCCAACATGGCGTTGAGTGAGTGAGATACATACTATGACACATTTATATTGTAGCTCACTCAATATATATTTATATTATTACATAGCACGTCTCAATTACAGGCTAACACATCATGAAAATAAAATAAAAATGTTGCTCACTTAACATCTAAACAAATTATAACAAAGAAGAAAAAAAAATTAAACAAAAAATAAACGAATTAAAATACAACGCTCAGCCGAAAGTATTGAGCAAAATTATAAAAAAAATAATAAAACAAACGATTTCAAATACAATCCACTAAAAAGTCAAAGTAGCTTTCGTGTTATTTGCAGTAAGTAAGCTATCATATCATAAGTCATCAACATTTTTACTCAGCACGCAATGAAAAAAAAATTATTCAGCTGAAAGTGGGGAACGGAGTGTGACACTAGGTTCTCAGGTTCCCTCTGCCTACCCTACTATATGCGGGATGCAGCGTGAAGCTAATAAAAAAAAATAAAAAAATCAAAATTTTACCCAGTAATAAGTTAGGTGGTAACATCCATAAAAAATATAGATAATATGAATTGAGACCTTACTTTTTATCAAGTTGGTTAAAAAGTTGAAGTTTAGAATAGTGTAAAGAAGCACTAATTCTTTTAAGGTAATTTTACCGAACCGGTAAAACGAGATTTTACGGTTTTTGGAAAAAGGTAAGGTCATTAATGCCACGTAAACGAAGATGGGAACGACAATTGGTATACAGTAAACCGCTCTATGTATATATTAATACGTGAAGCAAAAATTTTGTACCCCTTTTCACGAATATTTCGCGGACAGAGGATCATGAAACTTCGCACACTTATAGCTTATATAGCAAAGGAGTGCAGAATGATAATATCGTTTTAAAATAATGCATAAAAAATATATTAAATTAATAAAATAAATGCTACATATAGTGTGAGTCCATGGTTTGACATCCATGTTATATAAAGTACTAACATATACGTTGTGAGGCAACGCGTTGTTAACGCGTCAACTAGGATACTAATTTCAAAATTTGAACAGGCAATGATGTCAAAATTAGTAAAACAAGCCGATTGCGAGTATTACATTACATTACATGCTTAAATGATTGCAAATAAAATATTTTAATAAATAATCCTAGTCCGAATAACCATCTTAGTACAAGGACCTTAAAGAATTCCATGTTTTAATAAGTTTAACATATGTTTTATTATTAATAAACTAAACTGCATACTGCATATTATTAAGTGGAACGGAATTATTGAAAGAGAATGGAGTGTCTCAACACTAGGTTCTCTGGTTCCCTCTGCCTACCCTGCTATATGCAGGATACAGCGTGAAGTTACAAAAAAATTTATATATATAATTAAAGTAGGGAACGGAGTGTCTTAACACTAGGTTCTCAGGTTCTCTCTGCCTACCCTGCTATATGTGGGATACAGCGTGAAGTTAAAAAAATATATATATGTTACGGAAAAGTGATATCACTAGAAGGGAAAATAAAAAAATGTAATGGTTAAATCCTTAGAGACTATGAGGAACGTCTATGTAATAAATTAAAAATAAATTACTTACACCTATACTATATTTTAGTCAAAATAATTAAACAAGTTCTTTTTGTTTGTGTTTATATGCTTTACTATACCTACTTAGAGGCTAACGTAGCGCAGTGGGACAGCGTCTGACTGTAACCGTGATTGGTTGCGGATTTGATTCCCACTCACTATTTAAATATTCATACATACATACATAGCTTCACGCTGTATCCCGCATATAGCAGGGTAGGCAGAGGGAACCTAGTGTTAAGACACTCCGTTCCCCACTTTCCACCGAATTGAGGCATTGCGTGCTGAGTGACGGAACTCAACGCCGCGTTGTTACCAAACGCAGAAAATGATAAATTTCATTCCCTGGAGTGGAAATCAAACCCACAATCTAACGCGTTTACCTCTGCGCCACGACAGACGTAACAATTTAAATATTCAATTGAAATTATTATAATTTTTCCGGTCTCTTAGGACAAAGCGAGGCGTTGAGTTTCACTACTTGACACAATATGAAACTATATGAAATATCATAATATATTACATTAATATGCTATTGATTTCATTATCCTTATATGAGAAATAAGCACATAACTTAATAATAAAAGTAAAAACATAAGACCTGGTAAAACTTAGCACTTTGAATTCATTTTTTTTTAACTTCACGCTGAAACCCGCATACAGCAGGGTGGAAAGAGGGAATCAGAGAACCTAGTGTTAAAACACTCCATTCTCTTTCAACAATTCCGTCCCCCACTTTCCGCCGAATTGAGACATTGCGTGTTGAGTGGCGGAATTCAACGCCGCGCTTTGCCTTGTTACCAAACCCAAGAAATGAAAATACTAAATTTGAAATTTCCCAGAGTGGGAATCGAACCCACAACCTGTCGCGTTTACAGTCCCACGCTTGTGCCTCTGCGCCACGACAGCCGTTAGGCGTTAGGCTTTGAATTCATCTAGTACGTAATTTATAGCGGACAAAAAAAAAGAACCTATAACTAGTTTTGTACCTCACATTTGTAAACACAAATAATAAAGTTATCGTAAAGGCCATATCGGTAATTTAAAATAAGTCATAAAATTTTATATCTCTATATATGGAAAATGTTTCTACATGCAATACAGTAACGTTAAAATATTACACTTTATAAATTATTTTTTATATTTGAACTTCACGCTGTATCCCGCATATAGCGGGGTAGGAATGGGGGAACCTGAGAACCTAGTGTTAAGACACTCCGTTCTCTTACAACAATTCCGTTCCCCACTTTCCGCTGAATTGAGACATTTGCGTGCTGAGTGGCGGAACACAACGCCGCGTTTTGCCTTGTTACCAAACCCAGGAAATGAAAAATTACATTTCCTGGAGTGGGAATCGAACCCACAACCTGTCGCGTTTACAGTCGCACGCTTGTGATTTGGTACAAGGCGAAGCGCGGCGTTGAGTTCCGCCACTCAGCACGCAATACCTCAATTCGGTGAAAAGTGGGAAACGGAGTGTTTTAACACTAGATTCTCAGGTTCCCTCTGTCTACTCTGCTATATGCAGGATACAGCCAGAAGCTAAAAAAGAAAGAAACTCAACGCCGCATTATCTTACTAGAACGGAGAAAATTAAATATAATTCTACCATCGAGTGTGAATCGAACCCACATCCAAACGAATTTACAGTCATTGGCTCTATATGCATATACCATATGTATACAGTTATTTATAAGTGAAGCTCAAATGTCATAGGTTGACAGCACATCAGCTGACATTGACTGATTATAAAAAGTCAATTTGCTCTCTGAATACACTCTTTAATGCTTATTCGCTGATATGATAGAAATTTTTACGTCATAGAAATGTATGAAAACCTTAAGGGACATTTTTTATTAATATATTATTGGTATATAAATTATTATAATATTTATTGTAAATAAATTGTAATTACAATTTGTTTTTATTTAATTATTGTTGTTGTTAATTCTAGAATTAGATAAAAAAAGACCATCGCGGCTTTGTGAGACAGTGACTGACTGTAAACACGATAGATTGTAGGTTCGATTCCCATTCGAGGAAATATTTAAACTTTTTTCATCTTTCGGCTTTGGTGAGACAAAACGCGGCGTTGAGGCCCGCTACTTAACACGCAATGTCTCGAATTCAGGCAGAAAGCTTCGAACGGAGTGTCTTAACACTAGGTTTACTCCGACTAATCCTACTTTGCGAGATAAAGCATGAAGTTGAATTGTATAAAAATATATGTAATTTAATAACATAAATGCATAAACAGATAACATATAAAGATAGTATAACTTAATAAACATACACACCCACAATATATGGGAACGAAAACATATTAAGTAGAAATTGATGTCTCCTTTTTGTAAATTTTAACACGAGCCTGCATCACGCAACATTTGTACTTGACATGAATACAAACGTAATAGGGACCTAACATTGTAAAGCGAATTGGGAGAAAGTAGACATATGGCCCCTTTAATACATTTATTTACATGAATAATAATAATTTAAATAAGACAATAATAGTGGAACACTCGTATAGGTTAATATATTTTTTTAAGGTTAAAGTACTTATAATATTAACGCCATCAAGGTGCATGTTTAGTGTGTAATAAATTGTACATGTTGTCATATTATTGGGACTTGCGATTGTTTTAACCGTTCTAATAATATGATTTTAACAAAAAAAGAATAGCGACTTCAAACAAAAAGCAAAATTATTACGAATATCTTAAAAACTGTTTGTCAGATCTTAATTAAATTTAAGTGGGACCACATCAAAAGCACTATCTATCGTATAAAAAAAGAATCATCAACATTGGATTACCCAGTGGAAAGTTATGCGTTAAGATATTTAAAAATACACCTAATTTAAAATCTTCCTTTTTTGAGATAGGTAAAAGTGGAGAACGAAAGGTCTCAAAATGCCTGAAAAATTGACATTTTCAGTCTAAAAAAATCTCTTCTCTATGCATATTTTGCTGAATACGAAACGCATAAAATAGATAAAGATAATAATAATAAAATACCTTTCCATATAAAGTTTTGAATTCGAAGGCAATTCGTAGACGTTGCTCATTACTGCGACGGGTCAACACTTGGATTATCGCCTTCTCATCTGTGCCGAATCCTTTCATCGCCTTGCGTAGGACTGCAGCATCGTCGCGAGGGTCAAAAGGATTGACCGGGACGACAGTTGGTTTGGACTGTTGGACAAAAAAAAACTTTAAAAATTTGTTCTTATAGAATTAAATAGTAAAAAATAGGTAGTGATGATTAGTAACAATACTTGTTAATAATAAATGTTAGAATACGGCCAATAAAAAAAGCAGTTTACCAAAAAAATGCTTTCACTAAATGAAATAAGCTTTTTTCATTTATTTGTTATATGAAGGAGTTACATAAAAATCATAATCTACATTCTAATACAAATTTTAAAGAATGTTAGGACGAGAACAATCTAAATATCATAATATAAAATATTATGCTGCCTTTATTAACATTTAAAACTAACTAACAAAAGTAAGATAGGTCATTACCGTATAACGAAACGACTTGAACCCACGCCGTATACCTATAGACGCTCTGTAAACGCTGCGCATACTAGAATTCGACGTGACCGAGGACATATTAATTGTTTCAAAAACGATTTTCACGTATAAAATGGATGAAAAATTTCACTCGCATCACAACACATATCAAATTTTAACTAGAAATTTTGAAAAAAAAACAAAGTTTAAACTACATCCATAGTGGGGACCAAAGCGAATACTGAATCGGTTATTGTGATAAATGTATGAGACGAAGTGAGCATAACAATGTAATTGCAGTTAAGTGTTCCTTGAATAGAGCCACTGCGTATAGGTACGGTACGAACATCTTATAGCTCATGTCGAATATATGATACGTTTCACATTATTTTAGTTATATGCTCAGTATTTAGTAATAAATTTTGGAATTTTGTTTAAAAATATTTGTCATTAACGAATATAATACTTTCTGTTGAAGTAGTGAATTTTTCAAATGTTAAATGAATCATAACGTTTTATGGTATTTACGACGTTCTCGGATGTTAGTTACCATTTATAGTGAGATTATAAAATGTTAACTAATTCAATGTAAAAATTATAATATTTTTTATTATATTAAAAAATACATAGGAAGAAGTAAATACAATATTTAGTTAACAAAGTTGGATTTGAAAAAAATTTGCAAGAATTTTTGTTTAATAAATGTGACATGAAATAGACAATTTACTTCAACTACTATTAAAAACTATAAATTACATGGAAGCATGTTACCTATAGTGTGTAATAACTAACTAGATCTAGGTCATGGTAGTAAGATAGCCATAATAACAATACACCAATAAAATGGGATAAATGCAAATTTAGTATTTTCATTTCTTGGGTTTGGTAATAAGGCAAAGCGCGGCGCTGAGTTCCGCCACTCAACACGCAATGCCTCAATTCGGCGAAAAGTGGGGAATGGAATTGTTGAAAGAGAATGGAGTGTCTTAACACTAGGTTCCCTGGTTCCCTCTGCCTACCCTGCTATATGCGGGTTACGGCGTGTTCATATAATAAAAAAAAATAAACTAAAAACAAAAGTGACTTTAAATAAAATGCACTAAATTATTACGAATAACTTCAAAACTACTCTTCAGATCCTAATTAAAGGTGATATGAGAAGCACTAGCTATCATATAAGAAAAGAATCATCAAAATTGGTTTACCCAGTAAAATGTCAACACAAAAATCTGTTAAATTGGAAACTTTTTTGAACTTGTTTAAAAGATAAACAATAACAATGAAATAGTATGAAAATGGGATGTATGGGGATTCTTTTTACTCAACGTTAAACAATTGGACTCATGCCACTTATCACTATGTAATCTGATTAAAATAGTACAATAGTGTGTAACATGAATCACTACGTACTAATGACTAATTGCACACTGTTTTACAAAACATTTACACCACATTTATGAATAAATTTGTTTATGCGGTAAGAATAAACAAAAATATAATTTTATATAATATATAATTAAACAAAAGAACTTTAAGAAACACTGAAAAATCTTCATAATCTAATCTAAAATATATCGGTCAGGCTAGAACCTATCATCAGTTATTTCTAGCACACATTACAAAGGTACCATTTGTAGGAATAAAACATTTTCACATTTGACTAGGTAGAGAATGAAATTCGAGACAGACAGGCAGAGGAGGTGAGCTTAATGCTCATTTGAAAAGGGCTTTTAAGCCTTTACTTGGGTTTTAAATCCCAGACACAGTTCCCTTCAATCCATGGTGGATTCGGCACCCACATGGTCAATCCATGGAATGATTGAGTTGATTTGTAATTCGACTAACGTTTTGCATTCGCTTTACACATCAACAAATGAAATTATTAAGCTCAATTCTATTACTTAAAAAAATTATATGAGTATAACTAATATAAAAAGTTCATAATTTCTGTGAATTATAATTATGACTTTGTATTAACAATGCATATCAAAATAACAGTGAATCATGTTAATTGTTAATAATATAATGTGGGTGAGATAAAATATAAAAAAGCTGAAACCATATTTTGAAAAAAAAAGCTAAATGATATATTTAATTATTGAATATTGAGGTTTTAGTACTGTTAATACTGTTCAAAATATAAAAGATATATTTACATACATTTAGGTCAAAAAAATTATTAATGCACAAGCAACAAAGCATATCAAAACTACACCAAAGTTTTGCTTATCACAAAATTATAAATAGATACAGGACATAGCTTTTACCGCATACAGTGACTAATTTACCTTTTATTCAAAGACCTACCTGTTTTACAGAGTACCCTGAAGCAGGCCCTTGAGAATAAGCAGAAGGATATGATGATTGGGTGGATGGATAACCCTGAGGAGAAGATTGGCTTTGAGAAGGATAACTTTGAGCAGGATAGCTTTGAGCAGAAGGATAACTTTGAGCAGAAGGATAACTTTGAGTAGAAGGATAGCCTTGAGCACTAGGGTAGCCTTGAGCAGGAGGATAGCCCTGAGCGGCTGGGTAACCTTGAGCGGCAGGATAGCCTTGAGCGTGAGGGTAGCCTTGTGAAGGATTAGAAGAAGGATAACCCTGACCAGGATAGCCACTTGGTTGCGATTGGCCTTGTGGTTGAGGATAGCCTGAACCAGGGTAACCGGCCGGAGGTGCCGGATAGCCCATTGTAGGCATGCCTGGCATTGGCATAGGATTCCCAAATGATTGTGGAGCGGCGTTGTTAAATCCAATATTGTGAAGGTACCTTTGCTGACCCTTAAAACGAAATAAATTCATGTTACCTTATCGGCGTGTGTAATCCATTCATTTTGTGATAAACAAAACGGACAAAACTACTTCTAGTAGCCTATAATTTCACACATTACTTACTTGGTAGGGATTCATTTTGTAGAAATTAAGTACGCGTTGCTATTAAGTACAAACACAAAAAGTAGATATGAAAGTAATTAATAACTAAAAACTTTCTTGAAAATAACTCGTTGACTTTTAAATATTATTTAAACTGTAATGACGCTCACTCGACACTCGTTCTCGAATATCTAGTACATACTATAGTAAGTTATGTTCGACGATGTGAATAACCGTAACTGCTGGGTTTTCCTCTTTGTCTGACAAGTGACAGCATCCAATGACAGTCAGAAATAGATGAACAACCAACCAATGAACATAATCTGTGGTACAGTGCTGCCATTATGAATAACAGTAATAACAATAAAACAGTAAGTAATACAAAATTAGGATTCAAAAAAAAATAAAAATTATAGCGCAGTCAGTTGTGTGATTGTATAAATATTTTTATTGTTTTATAAATTAATAATGACAAATTTTTAACCTAATCTTTCGGACTATGTGCTGTTATTTATGAATTCATTTGTCATTTGATATAAAATATCATTTCTAAGATATGTTTTTAAAAATAAAACCAAAAGAAATGGTAATATTATAAAAGAAATACTACAAATACAAATACAAATATTCTTTATTGCACACAAATAAACAAATAACATAGAAGTAGTAATAGCGTACAATAAGTCGGCCTTATCGCTTAAAGCGATCTCTTCCAGGCAACCTTTGGATATTGGAAATAATTTATCGTCTCACAAAACAGTAGTAAAAGTTTTATTATTAAGCAGTTATATTATTTTTCCTTACAATATTTTAAACTTTATATTTAAAAACTTACGAATAACCTTGTACGTGACGTACCAAACCTCGTCCTGCGACCCCTCAGAAAGTTTTAGTATGACGTATTTGACGCGTCATCGGTACTGAATCGTTTATAAAGCCATTTACATATTTACTTGTGCATACCTAATATGTTCTTGTATTTTTTGTCATATGATTTGAATCATCGTTGAGTTGTTAACGTGTTGAAAGATGAGAATGAATTAGAATTAACATTTAAATTTATTTATAACTAAAGTTTAAATGAATAAGCGATGATATCATTTTATTCTATTTTTATAAACATATATACAATACGTCATAATGTGCTATACGTCATATATTCGTAACATTTACGTCATTGAGTAACTAAACTGACTCAGGTAAAATGTTGTGAAATCTCATAAATATGGATTCTCATTCATACGCGAATAAATAGACTAAAAAAGGTAGTACTAATATCACCTTTATATTTAAAAAGAATTTTAACTGTAACTATGTCTCTTCTTATACTTTAACATAATTAATATACCTTTGTGGTGCTCTTATCGTAATCAACGAGCTATTTGAAACCTTTACTTAATTTATATGTACCTAAATATATTACCAAAGTGAATATATGCAGTAATAGTCGGCTTATGAATTTAGTTATAACATTTTTAGTACAAAGAATATCAAGAAACTTGTGACTTTTTGCCTAATAAAACATTGCTGCAATATCTTTTGGTTTTGATATTGCTTCATTATTTGAAAGCATTCCAGTAGGGCAAGAACGAAAACTTGCGACAAAGTATTCGTTTTCGAAAGGCTCCTACCGTGCGTAAGTGGAATTAAAGTTTTCCTATACAAAATACTTTTGGATAACAATATGAATATTTTAATGCAAGTTTTTGTGCTTGCTCTACCGATCAATATATATTGACGTTTTTGATACGATCTGTAAATAAAAAAATAATTCGAAAGGAATATGCCTAAGCATTTCAATATATTTTATCATTAATAAAAAAAAAACACGTAGTTTTAAATATTTTATCATAAAGTAAATTAATTTATTTACGAATATGTCTATTTTAATATAGAATATGTTTGTCTTATTTTGGTGGAATGCATGGTGCATATGCATCATAATTATGCATCATAATTATGATGTCGTAGGTAGTGAAAAGATACAATAAATTTCAGCTTATCATGATTAACATTATGAACAAAATGATGTACTTATTGATTATTTCAATCAGTAAAATGTTTTTAAAATGAATTTGTAACTTAGAATAAATGGAGAAAGATATAGATTACTAGAAGACATTATAACTAGAAAAAAGGAGCCTGGAACGTTCGTCCGCCATAGAATCTGCTTCGTAACTCTTGCCAATAAACACGATAAATTCATGGTCTGCCTCTTCGCATCTAAGAATATGTATATAGTTTATTTAATCACTGAGTCAATTTTCCGACTCAAAATTAAAATTCTGAGAAAAATATGCCTCCACAATTACCCCATTAACACCATTTATTCAATCTAAACATTATGTCATTGTCCAACAACCGAGCAACGCTAGTAGCATATGTCCTCCGTCATATCAGGAGTAGCGCCTAATCTATGTCTAGATCGCTAAAACTAAATTAAGTAGAGTTTAATTATATAAAAAGCTCAGCATCGGTCAGCTTATACTTGTAAATACTTATTGTTTCTTTTTTTTTAACTTCACGCTGTATCCCGCATATAGCGGGGTAGGCAGAGGGAACCAGAGAACCTAGTGTTAAGACACTCCATTCTCTTTCAAGAATTCCGTTCCCCACTTATTATAACTCATACTTATTGCGTTTGCATAAATATAGATAGGTACGATTATCAAAACATTCGCTTACTCGCAGATTCTTATTAAAATAAAACAATACATATTAAATGTCTTTAAATTATAATTTTATAAATATTTTATATTAAAATAAAATAATTACTATACAAGAAACACTTACTTATTATTAACTAGCTTTCCGCCCGCGGCTTCGCCCGCATGAAATTCGGTTATATCGCGCGATATGATAAGGAGTATCCTACAGTCTTTCCCAAGGTCTAGACTTTTTGTCAAAGTTGGTTAAGTGGTTTATGTGGTGAAGTTGTAAACAATTAAACAATGTTACATGATTTTATGTTTGACAATAAGGAACTTCCATACAAACTTTCATCCCCTATTTCAACCCCCTCTATAATTTTTTTCGCGATAAAAAGTATCCTATGTCCTTTCCCAAGTTTAGTTCAATCCTTATACCGAATTCCATCAAAATCGGTTCAGCGGTTTAGGCGTGAAAGCGTAACAGACAGACAGACAGAGTTACTTTCACATTTATAATATTAGTAAGGATTAAAACCTTTGAGTTTATTCCTTTTCATCTAAAGAAGTTATTTATTTTCTATACGTTTTTTCATGATATGCTAATGCTATATAATGTAATGCTATAACTGTGAACATAACGGTTGTATTGTTAATTTGCCAACAAGGCAAATCGCGGCATAGAGTTCAGCCACTCAACACGCATTGCCTCAATCCGGCGGAAAGTGGAGAACGGAAACATTGAAAGAGAACGGAGTGTCTTAACACTAGGTTCTAAGGTTCCCTCTGCCTATCCTGCTATGTGCGGGATACAGCGTGAAGCTAAAAAAATTGCCACTTTGTCTTAACAAAGTGCAGAATTTAGCTTCGTGACTTTTGGACGTCTCGAATTTGGATGGAAAGATCCAAGTGCTTGTAGCATATTCTGACAGCACCCCAATCCTGTAATATGTACTTAATTCTAAAATAACATAGTGAAATATCACTCCTTGTCTTTCTAGCCATTTGAAATTCGAGTGGTTGAACGAAACGTGATTAGCCTTATCGGAAAAGTGTTTATATAAAAAAATATTAGATACTCGTATACTGCATCTACGTAATAGTGGTTGGTATTACCTCCGGAAAAAAGGGTGATTCTTTTTATTATTTTTTGAATCTTAAATCAATTTACCTACATCGATTAAACGACAAATAATCGCTGTAAATTAAACGAAATACATTTTTAATACAAAGAAAATTCAACAATTTAATACACATGGGCTTTTTTTAGTTCAGTTCAGTAATTTAATTATGGCGCATTGAACGTGCCAGTTGAACATAAATAGGGATATTTTGTATAAAGCTAAAGACGGATGTGACAATGATGAAAAAATGAATTTCCAAAAAAATACTAATAATTATTAATAATGTAGTTACATAAATACATGGACAGGCATCTATTGGATATATACAAAATATTGAAGTATTATATATATATATATATATATATATATATATATATATATATATATATATATATATATATGTATATATATATATATATATATTGTTTTTTATATTTTTATCTTTATTTATCCATACGTTGAATGTTATTTTTTGCAGGTTCTAATCTCACACACGTCAAAATTTACTATACCCACTATCAGGCTTATCGTGTAGCAACTAATTTAATTGTTTACGTTATCAAACCACGAGGGGGCAAAGTGTTTTTTTTTCGGATTAAACGATGTATAGTACTATAAATGAAATGTGATAAAATGTTAATTTTTTAGAATTTTTATTAAGTAAGCATTAGGATTTTCTTTATTGCTATTCATTAAATAACAACTGATCAAACGATTTTTTAAAACTGAACGTGGCCAGTTGTGACTGTACTTTATAAACTTTTTTGTTCGTACTTGTAGAAAATAAGACTTACTTTATATTCAAACTAAAAGAAAACATTAGATTTCTCTTCCTATCCTAATGTATGCGGAAAAACGAAAAGACAAAAAAATTACATGCCATATTGTACTTACTTAATAGTAACACCCTTGTGAAGTAATAGAATAGAACAGAACAGAACAGAACAGAACAGAACAGAACAGAACAGAACAGTACAGAACAGAACAGAACAGAATAAAATAGCATAGCACAGAATAGAACAGAACAGAGCAGAAGGGAACAGAAGAGAACAGAATAGAATAGAATAGCAAAGCACAGAATAGAACAGAACAGAAGAGAACAGAAGAGAACATAAGAGAACAGAAGAGAACATAAGAGAACAGAAGAGAACAGAACAGAAGAGAACATAAGAGAACGGAAGAGAACAAAAGAGAACAGAAGAGAACAGAACAGAACAGAATAGACTTTATTGCACACAAGAGAAAACAAAAACAAAAATAAAGAGGAAGTATGCAAAGGCGGTCTCATTGCTACAAGCAATTTCTTACAGACAACCTTTGGTGAACAGAGGATAAAATGCAATAAGGAAAAGGGGAAGTAATATTTCTGATAGACATAAATTGAAGAAAGATTTTTTTTACTACTAGACTGTACTACAAGTATTGTATACATTAATTTTGTATAGATTAACTGCTTAATGCTTAATAGCAGAAATAAAATTACACGCTTCACGCTGTTTCTCACACATCAGTGCAGTCAAAGAGAACCTTGTGTCAAAACACTGCTCTGCTCCCACTTTCTGCCAGAATTTGAGACTGCGTAATTTGAGCTGAACTCAACGCTGCACTTTACGTTACTAAAGCGGAAACATGAAAATAATTATGATATAATAGATAGATAGAATCTAACCGACACAGAATCGCGTTTACAATCATACACTGTTTTACTGCGCCACGGTGGCATTTAAAAAATCTTAATAAAAAATCAATAAACAAAAATAGAAGAAATGAGAAGAAACTTCTTAGAAATCAATGGATTCACTGTGTGCCCATCGTGTTGCAGAGAAAGGAGTTTGGAGAGTGCCTGGGATATAAAAAAAAGAAAAAGATCTAAAGTTTAAATCTCTAAGCTATAGTATACTCGTATACAATTAAATTAATTTCCTTTCAACTTTTCTTATTCCATAAATGTGATAGTTGAAACACTCGTTTATTCCAGAAGTACCTAAGTAACTTCAATGATTTTCATTGTTTAATTGATTTGTTTTGTTTTTATATATATTATATAATAGTACTTACATAATTATTTATATTTTTGCGTTCGCTAAAGTTTTTGCTTATCTATATTCACCATTCAGAGAAGCTAAGTCATTTACGCTAAGCACATTGTGTAGGACGTTACGACTACGTGAGTGATCCACGATGTTCGACTTTAAAGATAAAATTGTTTTTATTACTGGAGGGTCTATTGGGATCGGTGCTAAGGCAATTGAGTATATGCTTGAGGAAAAAGTTAAGGTTAGTAATGTAATCCAATACTTTAAATAATAATTAAATCAAATGTACTACCTATTATATAAAAATAATAATAAAAATTGGTTTACTCACTAAAACGTAATGCGGCAACATAAAAAAAAATACAGAAAGAAAAAATGTTTTTTTTTTTTTCAAATATATCCTAATACTATCCTAACCTAATCCTAACACATGGAAAGATTTTGTAAATCCATTTAAAAATGTTATTTTCCTATAGCTCTTTTTTATTTTTAATAAAAATTACGTAATATTGACTCTGACAAAATAAAAATTCGTAAAATTTTTAATGTTAAAAATATTATTTGTTAGGTGGTAGGAGGTTCGTCCTCCGACTGGCTCGCGACCACTATCATGTCAAAGACGAACCGCCAAATATCTAATGATGTGTTCCGGTTCGATGGCATGTAAGCCAGATTTTCCCCTTTCCCACCCATCCTTTCCCCAAAATGTGGTGGTTCTGATAGTGGACTACTACATTGTCCCCCCTTCCATCAGTATCCTCTAGGTTGGCAACGCATCTACAACATCTCTGGTGTTGTAGATGTCTATGGGCGAAGGTAACCACTTACCATCAGGTGGTCCTTCTACTCGTTTGCCGTCCGTTATCAATAAAAAAAAAAAAAATATTATATTACTTTTTAGAACTTACTTATCTACATTACTTTTTCATGAGTTATCAATATATTATTCTCTCTTCTTAAATATAAGATTTTACAATAAAAAGAAAAATGATTAAAATTTAAAAAAAACACATCTAGATGTAAACGCAAATACGTACGGTGCGCTACGATATGCTATTTTTTAGCAATTTAAATTGTAGATAGAAAGAATTTGATGAAAAGAACTATATATCACTCACTTCATCTATTTTCATGAAACCAATCACATTATATATATAAAACCAGATCTAATAACGAAAATTATAATATAATAAAATTATAACCCACATCCGCTAGTCAATCATTATTATTACGCCGATAATTATTATACCCTTATCTTAGATTTTCTTTCGTTATTTGTATGTAGCATTTAATAACATATATTGAGTATTAATTTCCACCGCTAATAAGAATACATACACATATTCCTAACTAAATACTCCAGTAGGATAACTACTATACTAATATTTTGAAAGTTTATTATACGCTATGGTAAATAATAAAAAGAGTTACTTTGGCAATATAAACGTGAAAATATACATATACATATGCTATGTATGTACATAGCCTCACGCTGTATCCCGCATATAGCTGGGTAGGCAGAGAGAACCTAGTGTTAAGACACTCCGTTCCCCACAATCCGCCGAATTGAGGCATTGCGTGCTGAGTGGCGAAACTCATAGCCGCTCTTTGCCTTGTTACCAAACCCAGGAAATGAAAAATTCCATTTCCTGGCTTGGGAATCGAACCCACAACCTGTCGCGTTTACAGCACGCACTCTTGTGCCTCAGCTCCACGATAGGCGTTCGTAACGTAAAAATGAAATACTAATTTCTAAAGTTTAAAACAACTTATGTTTAGAAGAGCTCTTTTCCGGTATTTTATATACTTACCTACTCATTGAAATTTGCTTAGATATTGTTAACAAAATAAGTGCTTATTTACAATACTTGATAAGACAATTTTGCAGTAAATATTATGATAATGTTACCTTATCTAAACATGAGCGGCTCCTAAGTGACTTGCGTCATCACAACATCAATTAAGCTTAGTATCCCCCTTAATCATATCGATTTGAGTAATCTACAGCAATATTAAAAAGATTCCAGGATTATTTTTGTTGCCAGCTAGTAATATAGTATTTTGGTTAAATAACTAAGATTTTAACCAAATAAGAAAGAACTGACTTTAAATAAAACGTATAACTATTGCGGATAACTTAAACACTACTCGTCAGTAAAAAAAAAAAACGTAAAAAGAAGCAGATCTTTTTGACAGATGTAAATTTTTCTGATCGACATAACTTTGCAATGACGCACATATTATTTTATTATTTTCTTGATTTAATGATTTTAAAAATTATAAAAATATTTAAAAAAATGCTAAAACAGTTCCTAAAGATTCAACCGTTATACGAAACTTTTAGACTTTATTCAAAGTGAAATTTAAATAGCAAAATAATAAGCGGACGCGAATAACAGGCATAATAAAAGATCATTATTAAGTTATTGTTACTAACGGGGGTCATTTTGGTTGGGTTCTCTTTGGCTAGTGGTTAGGGTCACTTTTTGCTGGTATAACTCTTTTTACTATTTTTTACTATTTATTTCATAAAGTGAAAAAAATCTTAATTTGAATTACGCATTCCATCATATTATCGTATCGATATTATCTGATTCCATCACTAGCCCGTGTGTCAAAAAGATCAAGCTATCTTGTACATGGTATAGCTATCATACTCGGATAAAACAGGATTACCAAAACGACTTAGTAAAAAGTTATGCGGTAACACATCTAAAGAAAAAATAATATCAAATTTATAACCTTTTCTTTAAAGCCTATTAAAAATAGAAATAAAGGCCATCGTGGTGCAGTGGGACTGCATCTAACTGTAAACGCGAAAGGTAGTAGATTCGATTCTCTATTCTGACAAAACCTGGCGTTAAATTACGCTATTATTGTTTTGAATTTGTTCGGAATGAGTAAAACGGAATGTCTTGACACTAGGTTCTATCTCTCTATCTCTACTCTACTATGCGGTATAAAGCGTGAAGGTAAAAAAGAATAGACATCCTTACATTAAATACAATCACAGTTATAGTCTTAAGTTGTCGAAAAAGTTTTTATAATTTTTTTATTATTTAGTATGCACTGTGTAATCGTATCTGTTGTTTACATGTAAATATATTTTATTCTTATAATAAAACAATAGTTGAAGCAAGATAAAGATCTTGATATCAATCGACGTATAGGATAATATTATTGAACAAATCTCAAGTACTGACAATAATAAAATAACAGTTTATTATCTATATATAAATACGTGAAGCAAAAACTTTTAATTCATGAAAGAGAATGGAGTGTTTTAACACTAGGTTCTCTGGTTCCCTCTGCCTGCGGACCCCGTTACATGCGGGATACAGCGTGAAAAACTTTGGATCCCTTTATACGAAAATTACGTGGACGGAGAAGCATGAAACTTGGCACACTTATAGTTTATATAGCGAAGGAGTGCAGAATGATAATATCTTTTTAAAATAATACATAAAAAATATATCAAATTAATAAAATAAATGTTATTCACGCTACCATAATTTGACGTCCTTGTTTATATAAAGTAACATACACTTAAGTTGCTAGGACGCGTTGTTAACGCGTCAACGGGGACACTAGTATTAATAAATAATGCAAAATTTACTTTCTTTCTTTATTCTTTTTCCATTGCTCTATAAATGTTTAAGCCAGTTCCGTAAATTTTTACATGTGTAGTTACCGCATATATCATATCCTTGTAAAGAAGCATTGAGTAGTTTTCATAAAAATCTTTTCGCTTAATAGTTGAGAAATAATTGTAACTTGTGGAAAAAAATTAAAATAACTTCATGGTCTTTTAGATGCCTATTTTTCTTTTAAATACTGTTGACAAGGAATAACGAATCTGGGTAGACGCATTGTCTACCCAGATTCGTTTCGATTCGTAACGCAACAAATGTGAAGTATTGTCTCGTGACTTAAAATGTATATCTACAATATTAATACAATAATAATTTGTATATTCAAAATCTAAATAGGTTTCCTGTAAAAAAATATTTTACAGGAAAAGTTAAGTAGATAAACCCTTGACTATCCTGATATTGACGTTTTTTTTAATATCTAATGAAAATTACCTCTTTATAGAATAAAAAAATAATAAAAAAACAACTTCACGCTTTTTCCTGCATAGCAATATTGTCAGAATGTACATAGTGTCGAGATATTCTATTATCCAATGTTCGCTCGCAATCGGGACATTGCGTGTTGAGTGGAACTCAACGCCGCACCTTTTTTCATTTATCCATGCTTATTTTCGTACAAAGTCCTCTTTAACTTAATATTTGTTTATTGTTTATTGTTTATATAATATTTGTTAATATTCGTGTTAATTTAGTCACTTAGGTAGCTATGCTAAAATAATGATGGACTACAATAACTTTTTTTTTACAGCATATAGCAGCTTTGGATATAGCAGGAGACAAGGCAATAGATTTCCAAAATGAGCTCAATAAGAAGTACGGGGCAAATAAAGTTAAATTTATTAAGGGTGATGTTACAAATGAAGACCATCTTATGGGAGCCTTTGACGCCATTCTAAAAGAACATGGCTGTGTCGATGTAGTCATTAACAATGCTGGAATCATGAATGATAGTAAAGAATTGTACAAGAAGGAAATTGAAATCAATGTGGTAAGAATTTCATATTAAATTACTTATGTTTTTGTTACTTATTATATATAAGCGATAGTAGTTGTTTGTATAAAATTTCATTATAATAGGTATGACTGTTATTATAAGTTGTTAATACCATACAAAGAACTTATAGCTCAAGATAGGTCCTGTTATAAGAATCAAAAAGGCAGATTCTTATACTTGTAAGAAAAGTTAAGGTCTTATTTTCAGCTTCACGCTGTATCCCGCACATAGCAGGGTAGGCAGACGAAACCAGAGAACCTAGTGTTACGACACTCCGTTTCATCGCCATTTACCATTTACCGTTTACCATTTTCGTCTCATCGCCGCGCGTTGCCTTGTTACCAGAACGAGAAAATGAAAATACTTAATATTATTTAATATTTTCATTTCCTGAAGTGGAATCGAACCCACAAACTGCAGCGTTCACAGTCGCATGCTTGTGCCTCTGCGCATGGTAATTATAATAAATAATTAATATTGTAGAAAATATATTAATTAGTTGTGTTGGCTATTAATTAATAATACATATATAAATTATGTTGCAAGTAATATTAAGTAATTGTAGCTAATAATTATAGATTTAAAATATAAATATGATTATTTTACGTCCCCTGCATATTTGTAAATGTTTTATTAGTACTATATTTGTATATTATTTACTTATGTATGTATATATGTATGTATTTCTTTATGTATGTACGTAGCGGCAAGGGGTGAAAATTGTAATAAGGTAAGCTGGTAGATTTAGGGAAGCTGGTATACTTAGGGAAGCCGGTGCCAACCTTCATGTTCCCATCATGTCCCACATGAAGTTTTTATAGGGAACCTGAGCTTTTTATTTAGTTTACAAGACCGAAAATATAAAAAAAATGTAATTTTAAAGACAAATAAGGGGAATACTGTTTTGAATGTAGACATTCTTCCGAGTAAAATTTAATCCCTAACAATCGATTATATAGGAAGAAATCTTCCAACAACGCCACTAGGTTATGAGTGTATGAAATGTAAATTATGAACGTATTGTTAAATACTTACCATGTAAGTACCCTCGATAAATATGTTAATAATTGTGTCTTGTTAGCAAACTAAGACATTTTTATAACATTATTCTATTAGATATTTGTTTACATCCTTTTTTTATTGATCATAGACGGTAAAGGAGCAGATTTTCTCCGACTGGCTCGCCACCACTAACCACTATCATGCTAAAGACGAACCGCCAAATATCTAATAATGTGTTCCGGTTCGATGATATGTAAGCCAGGTTAGGGAATAGGGAATTCCCACCCATCCTTTTCCCAGATTGTGGTGGTTTCGATGGCGCACTGCTGCGGCCACTACCTTATTTCCTCTCCCTCCCATCTGAACAATAGATTGGCAACGCATTCACTTTTCCTCTGGTGTTGTAGAAGTTCTTCTTTCTTCGTTTTAATTTACCTATTTTTTAAAATATACCATACAATACGCATGCTTGTCAGTTATAATCTGGCGCCCCGAACTTTATGACTATATGAATCTTCATTTATATCTTTAGAAAATTTCTCTTTAAAATCATATTTTATTCCTGTCCGTTTCGGACGTTATGTATTTTCGTTTATTAGTCTCCTCTCCTCTCCTACATTACGTCTTATAGTTTCGACTGTGAGGAACGGAAGAATTTTATGTATATTAATTGTTTTCGGTGTTGTTTCAGACCGCATTAATAACAAGCACATTGAAAGCAATAGATATAATGAGCAAAGAAAACGGTGGTAAAGGAGGCGTAGTACTAAATTTGTCATCAATTGCAGCACTATTTCAAGACCATCTCCTACCAGTGTACTTTGCGACTAAAAGTGCTGTGTTGCAATTTAGCAACTGTATTGGGGTAAGACTAATTTATGGAAATACATTTTAAATGTTATTAGTAACTGGGTTTGGTAACAAGACAAAGTGCGCCGTTGAGTTCCGCCACTCAACACGCAATGCCTCAATTTGGCGGAAAGTGGGAACGGAATTGTTGTAAGAGAACGGAGTGTCTTAACACTAGGTTTTCAGGTTCCCTCTGCCTACCCTGCTTTATTTAGGAAACAGCGTGAAGTTAAAAAAAACAACAACAAAAAAAAGAAAAAAAAATGTGAATTTTATACAATTTTTTCCAATTTTTGTGTTCTAGTTTTTACAATTATTGTCTGCCTGTCTGTCTCTTTACTCCGGTTAATCTCTAAAATGGCTGGACCAATCTTAACGGACTTTTACTGGCAGGTAGCTGATGTGATAAAGAATAACTTAAGCTACTTTTATTTTAGAAAAAATAATATAATACCATAACTTTAACACAATATAATTTTTTGCCAAATTCGATGCCGACGAAGTCGTGAACACAGCTACTATTATTTAAAATTTTCAGCGTCCAGCATATTACAACAGAACGGGCGTACGCGTACTGACTATATGTTTTGGAGCTACAGATACGTCACTTCTTTCAAGACAGAAATTGGGCAACTTTGATAAAAAAGTTAACGAAGATCTTATGAGTGCTATTAGCGTTCATCGTGTACAAACGTAAGATAATTTTTTTTTACAATATAATTATTGAAAAAGAAATTTTGGGTTAAAACCCTTATAAAAATTTTGAAAATGATAAAAAAAGATGACATCATTTTCAATAAATATATAATCAACTATACGTATACTTTGATTATGATATATCTAAAGTATGTTTAATTAATGAGAACATTGTACACCATTGACACTGTAAGCACGATTGGTTGCGGGTTCGATTCTCACTTAGGGAAATGATCATATTTTTTTTATTTTCATTCTTTCGTTGGTAAGGTAAAGTGCGGCAATTTTTTTTTTCTTTTTTTAACACTCCTACATTCTACCTGATGAGCTCCCACGATTTGATGCGGGTGACACAACTGTTTGTCATATTTAATTGTGTAAATTTAATACAGTTCTATTTTTTTATCAAATTATACAATTTTACTTACTAGATATATTACTACTTAGTTAAAATGAGAATTACGTCGATTTGTAGGTTTTGAAATTTTGAGGATTATGATTTTTGATATGGATTCTATTATTTATATATAATTATTTATATAACATTTACAACAAATTTTTAAAATATTTTCAAATTCAGTTACGTATTACGTCCTTGTTAAAGTCTTTAAGATTGCTAAAGATGTGGTTGATTAATTAAACTGCGGTAATTAGTTTCACTACACACCTGTGATATCAAAAATTTAGACTAAAAGTCATGAACGGAGATAGATTCTCTTTAAAAACTCCACTATGCGGGAGAAAAGCATGGTACTATATAAAAAAAACTTTTCTTTGTGTTAATTGCAGAATTAAATTTCGTCACATAAAATATAGTGTCGATTTCGGGCAGAAAGTAGAGACCGGGAGTGTTTTGACTCTAGGATATCACTGACTGCCGCGAGTGAAGCTGCATTATATCAAAACGCATTTAATTTTAATTTTTTAATTTTCTCATATTCAGGGTGGAATCTGCAGCCGCAGCAGTTTTAGAAGCAATCAAGCGCGGTGAGAGTGGTTCCACATGGTTGTCTATAATAGACAAGCCCGCAAAGGATATCACTGATGTTGTAAACAAAGCTTATTCTGCTTTTGCTGAACTAATTTTTAATTAACGCCTTTGGAAAACAAAAAGCTGACGGAACACAAAAAAATATTTTTCAAAATTTTTCGCATGTTAGGATAAGCCGAAAGTAATCATTGCTAAGACACTTTATCGTAATCCTTGATTTTCCGTCCACTACCATCTTTATTAAATTTATAATAATTTATATAGAAATTTTATGAATAATAAAAATGTGATATAAGACAGGGAATGTTTTTTTTTTATTTTTCGATTGACATCAAATAGTTATAGGTTATTCAGCCATAAAATAAATATAAAAGTCTATATTTATTATTTACGGAGTAAATAAGGTTTTATTTAACTTAATTGTTATTTGTCTGTTTATAATTACTATTCAGAGTTTATGATTGCACTCGCATTTACCTTGTTATTTCTTTTTTTGTTAATATCAAAGGAAATACAAAGTGCAATTTAATAAATAATAATTTAAAATATTGAATTTCCTTAAATTATTAATAAAAAATATTGTACTTTTTTTTTTAAATAATGTAATTTTATTTAGAATTCTTATTAATGTTTATTAAATTTGGACAGTACATAATTATTCACTTTTTCATTTTTCTTATTATTGATGCGTATAATATATTTGATAAAAGCATTAAGAAAACTCACTCCAGGAAATGTAAAATTTAGTATTTTCATTTCTTGGGTTTGGTAACAGTTGAGTTCCGCCACTCAACACGCAATGCCTCAATTTGGCGGAAAGTGGGGAACGGAAACGTTGAAAGAGAATGGAGTGTCTTAACAGTAGGTTCTCTGGTTCCTTCTGCCTACCCTGCTATATGCGGGATACAGCGTGAAGTTAAAAAAAAAAAAAAGAAAAGTCAATAAGTATATTGATAGGTAAAACTCAACCGAAAGTTTTGGGAAAGCTGAAAGACATGTAAGTTCATGGCAAAAAGTTTACCAGAAGAATTTCCGGAAATCCGATTTCCGATTTTACATTTTAAAGTGAAAACCATAGCATATAAAAGTAAAGATATTATGGCAAGGCCCAGAAATTCTACACAAAGTAGTCGGCGATAGCTCGTTAATGTGGTTATAATTAGAGATGCCACGAATAGGATTTGATGGAATACTGAACATTTGGGACCGGTAGTTTGGTAAAGGATAACTATGTGCAAATTCGATGAAACTTACAAATATATGATGCCAGTGTTTTAAAAATCTGGGAATAATTCTTCTGCACTTCGAAAGAAATTAATAAAAATAAAGTCATCCATTTCAAATTTGAAATACTGGATAATTTTTGGTACTTTGCTTTGGTATGGAAAAGTGGCTACAGACAATTGGTTTTCGGTATTCGGTAAAAAAGTTGCGAAATAAGTCGAATACCAACCAGTAGCCGAATATTCGTGGCATCTCTATAAAATTATAATGCTTGCAACCAAAATATTTATTAAGTAAATAAATTGTTTTAAAATGCCCCAATTGCGTTCGTCATTATTTTATAAGCCTCATGTACTTCCTCAGTAACATCATGTGCTTCACTTGCGTTAATAAGCCATGTGCTACCACTTTTGCCATGTTGATAACTAACATATACACCAGCAGCTGCGGCTTCGGGTCTATAAAAATAAATATATTTCAATTAAAAAATGCATATAATTAATTTGTTAATTGACATAAAAACCTCTTTTTTATTTTGGTATATTTTTCCTTTCCACTACTTTATTATTTAAATTTATAATAATAGTCTCAAATAATAACAATACATACGTTTGCCATGTCTTGTTTTTCACCACATATGCCCAGACTTCATCACTTTTGAAGGTTCTTATAATATTTTGATCGAAGCTATCATATTTTTGTAGTAGGCTCGTAGTTGTTATTCCAAAACACATTGTCA